>OY856409.1:790695113-791140113 GCA_963693085.1 Alisma plantago-aquatica
GGGGCGATTTGGGCGATTCTGGGGCTTCGAAGCCTCGCCTCCAGCAGCGCCTAACCCGTCCGTCCCCATCTTATTCTTTCTCTTCTTCCCTTCCTCTTCCAGTCGTGCCCTAGCGGCGCCCATGCTGCGCCCAACCTGCTGCGTTGCAACACGGCTAGTGGCGCCCAGCGACCAGCTAAGGAAGCTCTTGGGTGAGCTTGACCGGTGAATTACCTCCGCCTACCCTCTTCCTTCTTCCTCGCCCTAGGAGCGCATCACCACAACCAGTCTGGGCGCCGACCTGCAGTAGCAGTTGCCGGCCGGCCAGCTGCAACGGGCGGCCATGGAGCCGGTTAGGGAGCACAAAGCTCCAGGAAAGAGCGGCGCCAAGTTCGACTAAGGACCCTGAGCAAGATTCTGCGGCCATTAGCTTCGAATTAGCACCCAACCGAGCCTCCCTTTTCACCTGTGCGTGAAGGAGCTGCTGCTTGCAGCAGCATGTCTGACTAGGAACAACTTGGGCGTAAGAGGCATTTAAGTGAGGTAGTTTTGACTTCGGCATATAGTCTTGATCATGAATTCGTAGACTTAGCTTTTGATCAAGCCATCCTTAGATTTTCTTTTGGGTTAAGATGCTAGTTACTGTTTTATTTCAGGATCAGTGTTTTGGTCGGCTGAATTAGGTATGATTCGGCCGAGTTTCCCTTATAAGGAAATCAAACAGGGTTTCGATCGGCCGAGATTGCAGGTGGATCGGCCGAGTTTCCAGCTGATCGGCCGAGTTTCCAGCTGATCGGCCGAATTCCCAGATTGGTCGGCCGAGTTTCAGTACTGTGAGTAGTAGTTCATTCAGAAATCATTATTTAACTCAATTTAAATGCTTAATTACTTCTGTATCAGTTAGTATAACTTTTAAACAGTGTAATATATACAATAGAGTATGTTAGATTCATTGGAACTTGAATTACTTAATATGCTTAATGAAAATGATGAAATTTCTTGTATTATAGTTGCAATGTATTTGCTGATTTAAAATTAGATGTTTAGCATCGAAACTGGATAAATGATACTGAATCATGTTTAAGGATGATAAAGGATATATATGTGCTTCATGTGATATTCAGATTGTGCAATAAGAATGGAATGTGATTTTCCTGTTTAAATGGTTATATGATAATCAGTTAATAGACTTAGGTGCCCTAACACCGTAGAACCCCTTTGACAGATCTGCTTCTTAGGGGTGAAACTCGTGTTACAACATTATCCGTGCTTGTGTCATGGAGACATGAGGAAAGAGAGGCAGTGTCCAACAACAACGCGTGCTTGTGTCACGGTGGCACTGGAGAAAAATGGGGGTTATTGCAACATTATCTGTGCTTGTGTCATGGAGGTAACCCCGTGAGACTCTCCGCCTGTGTACTCAGGTTAGAGGAGGAGTCTAGAGCACTCAGAGTAGTGCCTTGAGGCCGTAGAGCCTATGAGTCAGGCCGGAGAGCCTGGGGTCCTGTGGCAGAGCAGGGCTGGCGTCAGACTTAGCATTTCCCGGGTGTGTCGCTAAGTCTTGTACGGTGGGATCGTAGTTCGCTACGGATCTTTGTATGCAGGGTACACTGCATATGATCAGGGCATAATAATATAAATATGTAATCATATAGGATCACAGTAAATTAATATATTCGAACTTTTGAGCCAATACTATATATATTTGTTTATTTGTTTAAATATCTGTTGTTGCATAGAAATGTGATTATTATCTGCAAATCTGCTATGTCATTAGAACTGCCCTGCTTGTACTGCACTTATATTTTATTTCAATTTCGTAAACCTGATGAGTTATTTAGTGATAGCTAAGTGAAATGCTATTCACTGAGCGAGTAGGCTCATCCCTCTACTCAAACATTTTCAGGTCAATATCAGCAACAGGAATCTGAAGGATATTTTCATCCTAATGCTTAGTCTATAGAAGGTTTGTAGTTGGTCTAGTTAGAGGTCTCTTAGTCTTTTCCCCTCGATCCTTGGAACATGGTGTGGGTGAGAGAGAATATGTAAGGTGAACGTGAAAAAGATGTAAATTACCTGTTATGTTTTACTCTAAGTTGAACAATGTAATATGCTGTAGACTTTGTTTATATTTCTTGTCAGTTTAATAGAAATGCTTATGCAGTTTGTTTAGCTTTAGTTTACAGCTTAAATCTGGTTATCTTATAAATGTCTTTAAAATGTTTTAAAAAGTGAAGAGTGGTTGGCTTGTGTGTAAATCCCATCCGTCGCGCCCTAATCTCGTGGTTTGTGGTTAATGTGAGATTGGGGCGTGACATTTTGGTATCAGAGCTTTGGTTTGAGTACATAGTTACTCAAGGTCAGGGGACGATAAGAGACCAATAGGATTAAGGTTTAGGTGTCTTTCTTCTATTTGTAATTTTCTAACATGAAGTGTTCTGTTATACTATTGCAGATGGCAGGAAGAGGACGTGGTCACGAGAACCAAGTAAAGAGTTTAGGTTGAGGTGTTAAGAAATCATTAGGGTCAAAAGATGAAGTTATAAGTAAGGCAAATAAGAAGTGATGTGTTTTTAGCTCTGGAAGGTTTGAGTGTTTAGATACCCTGGCCAGGTGTCTGAATACTTAGATTGACCAGTATCAAGCTACTTTGTCTATTCTTCTCTGGATGCCCTGGCCAGGTATGCAGAGGAAGGATAGGCTAGAGAGAAACCCTAGAAATCTTAGGGTTATGAGATAAGAAATTAATGTAGGAATAAGAGATTACATATAGGATGCGATATAACTCTTACTTGATTTTGCTTATTTGATATAAAGATCACTAGAAATGCTCTTATATGCATGAAATTAAATTTTTCAGCTTGTAAAGTAAATATGGTTCTTTTATATTGTTGTGTCATGAAGTAAAAAGTTTAATGTTTGTTTTCTTTGTATTAAAGTAGACCCGAAATTATGTTTAATTGAGTTTGCCCTAAGTGGATATTCTTTCCACATGTTTAAGATTAATAGGGGTTGATTAATCTCAAGTAGCTCTTGGCTTCAGGACTACAGGTTCGGCCTGGTCCGGCTGGCAGGATGCATTACTGGGATCTAATGACTCCTATTAACAGTAAAATAAGAATAGACTCTGGATGATTTAGACCCGTAACATAGTGAGAATGTATATACACTAGGATGTTTTAACTACGATAAGAAGTTTAAATGTTCTTTTGTCTTGAGAATTAGGGTTTGAGAAGCATAAACCCTAATCGGCCCAAAATAGGGTTTTGATGATACATAAACACAAAATTTGATAAGTAAAGTGTCTCAGTAAATGATTTTTGGTATTTTATGTGTAACTCTTATTTAGCTCAAATTTGGATATGATTTGGATATATAAAATTTAAACAACATTGGAAAATATCAGAATTTTTTGAAGAATGTTCTGACCTGTTTATCGGCCGAGTTTCAAACTCGACCGATCACATTTTCTGAATGATATAGCAGTGTGGTAACTGAATTTTATCTTTTTATTGGTATATCAAATTGATCTCAAATTTTAAATACACTTGAAAAACACAATTTTAGACACTCTGTTAAATTGGCGTAATTTTTGGATGACTTTTGACCTCTACAGTGAGGGTGTCGGTCGAGTTTGTAACTCGGCCGAATCTGCTGCAGACTGCAATATAGCAGTGCATTGTTTTATTTTTAATTATTTATTGGTAATTAGAAATGATCTCAAATTTCTACTGGAGGTCTGAAACTTCATTAGGTATAACATATAAAATGTCCAAAAATTGTAGAGCTTCTGTTAGCTATTTAATAAACGAATTACAGAAACTATTGTGAAAACTGAATTTTCAGCCAATATAATTAAAGTTGAGTGTTGGAATAATATGCTATTGACCCAAGCAACTCAAATTGATTTATATAATCGACCACACCCACACACAATAACGCTATATTATTGTTAAGGACCAAACCCTAGAATGATTAGAGTTGTAGTAGTTCAAGGGATATCCTAGTGATTTAACCCTGAATACTAGTATCTCTGTAAAATAAGACCTTGAGATTTGATCTATGTAAAGTAAACTGGCTTTGATAGTGATCTAGGGTTTTAAGGTAGCTAAACTGATCGGTACATGAACAACATGAAATGACTTAGAGAAAAGAGTAAGACATAAACTTGAAATGTAACAATAAGAGAGTAGCATAGAGAGCGGAGTATTATCCGATATATGATCTGAAGATAGTTGATGTAGTTCATGTTTTTAAGACATGGCGTCACTATCTTTATGATGTGACAATAGATTACCACCCTGGTAAAGAGAATGTGGTGAATGATGCTTTCAGCAGAAAGTCAAGTTCAACAGCTAATGCATTCTCTATGATAGGTTTCAATAGAGACCTGTTAGTAGAAATGTGGGAGTTGAACTTAGACTTAGGGGTGACAGCACAGAGTGGTTTGATTGCGCAGATGCAAGTCAAGCCTACTTCTTATGATCAGATCAAGGAACTACTATAGGGTGATAGTGAGTTAAACCATACCATGCATGACATGTTGTGTGTACCTCGAGATAGTGTATTGAAAGAAAAGATTCTTATGGAAGTGCATGTATTGATGTATGCTATGCTTTCAGGAAACACTAAGATGTATATGAATCTCAAGTAGTTGAAACGGATGGTCAGATATGCAGAAGGATCTAGCTGAGTATGTGGTTAAAAGTAGTGTGTACCAGTAGGTTAAGGCTGAACTCTAGAAATCTATAGCTACCTTGTAATCTTTTTCTATGCCTGCATGGGAATGCGAATTTATCACAATGGATTTTGTGGTAAGATTACCCAGGACACCTAGAGGTTGTGATTTGATATGAATGATTGTGGATAGACTAATTTAGTCTGCTCGCTTTCTTCATATTAAGTCAACCTTTGAAGTCTCGAAACTTGATTAAGATATACATGGATGAAATAGTTAGATTGCCTGGTAATCCAGTTTCAATCATATCATATTGAGATTCTAAGTTCACATTTAGAATTATAGAAACAGTTGCATCGTGCTTCAGGCACAAAGTTAAGATTCAATATAACCTTTTCAACCGCAGACGGATGGCCAGTCTGAGAGAAAATTTTCAAACTCTTGAGGACATGCTGAGAGCATGTGTTTTGCTTTTCAGTGGAAGTTGGGATGAATATTTAAGTCTTATAGAGTTTGCTTAGTGTGAATGCTGAGTTTAGAAATACACAACTGATAATGGTACGGTTTGGGTATAAACCCAGACAATACAGATTTAGTAAACCATTAGATGCATGATTTCAAGATAGTAAGATAGCATTAAAATATGTAAATAAACCTAATTGCATGCTTCCTGTTATGTTAATGTGTATGACTTAAAATTTACATGAATTGACACGTTTCTCTGAAATATTATTAGAAATTCTCAAGTATTATTAAATATTTGTGTTATGATACATAAATAACTCTTAATTGAGTTATGTGATGCATAAACCAGGAATTTGGTTAATATGCACGTTCTTCGAGAAATTTCAGATAATTGAAAAATAGTACAGATGGTTTCTTATAGGTGAAGTAAATTATTCTTATTGGTGTAATAAGATGTTCAATTACATGAATTCAGTATGTATGTTCCGAAATTGATTTGAGTTTGGGATATTTATGAATTTTTAATCTGCCTGCATGCATGATATAAATATTACTCAGTAATTATAATGATTTGAAATATACTGCTCTGCCAGTTCTAGAATGATACCGTATTGTGATTTGAACTGCAATCAAACAGATGAGATAACGGAAACCCTAAGAGTAGGGTGTTGCCATGTGACTAGTGAATGAGATAACCCTAAGAGTAGGGTGTTGGCATGTGATGAATGAATAAGGCAAATGAAACTCTAGGGATAGGGTGTACGATGAATCAAGTATTTTGATATCAATTTTCATTATAAGATGTGATGATGTTTAACAGTTAAATTGCATGATTTAATTTTAGTACCAAATTGACATGCATTCTGTTTATTTAAGAATTTTAGTTTGTCTGCATGTATACTATAATAATTTCTCAGTAATTACCATGAATTGAGATACTGTTATAACAATTCTAGAAAGACAGTGTATTGTGGTTTGATCTGGAATCAGATCAGATGTGTCCCATGTTGAGGGACCAATACAGATAGTTGATCAGTGGATCAAGAAACTCAAGAATTGTGAGATACTATTAGTGATAGTTTTGTGGAGAAATCTTAACCTAGAGGAAGCTACGTGGGAATACGAGTCAGAGATGAGTAACAAGTTTCCTTTCTCTTTTAGGAATTTTGGGACGAAATTCTTTTAAGGGGAAAAGGTTGTTATGACCCACTCCATGATTAACTAGTAAATACCTTGATTCGTGCTAAGAATCTTGTTAAACATCATGGTTAATTAAGATAAGTTAATATGTGAATAAATAGTTGAGATTGAATCATCTGAGGTAATTAATGATAATTGCAATGTTAATCGTAAGTTATATAATGCCCAGGAAGCAATTAGCATTTTGATTAGCTGAGACAAGATAATTAGCATGGTTTCTCGCCTCTAAGTTGTAGTGGATTCCGTACTTGAAAGTTTGCAAGAAGAATCATTTGATTCGGACCCTCGAGGCAAAAGTTATAGCCTTTTCAGTTTTCTTGGACCTAGGTTGCAATTTTTCCATTTTCAAGGTTAATAACCTTATTCCATTCTTTGGTTTCCCTTTTTACGCATATTCTCTTCTTCACCCAGCTGACAGAACAGAACCGACTCAGCGGCCCGATAGAACAGGAAGGGGAGCTCGCGCCTAGGGCGATGGAGGGGCGATTTGGGCGATTCTGGGGCTTTGAAGCCTCGCCTTTAGCAGCGCCTAACCCGTCCGTCCCCATCTTATTCTTTCTCTTCTTCCCTTCCTCTTCCAGTCGTGCCCTAGCAGCGCCCATGCTGCACCCAACCTGCTGCGTTGCAGCACGGCTAGTGGCGCCCAGCGACCAGCTAAGGAAGCTCTTGGGTGAGCTTGACCGGTGAATTACCTCCGCCTACCCTCTTCCTTCTTCCTCGCCCTAGGAGCGCATCACCACAACCAGTCCGGGCGCCGACCTGCAGTAGCAGTTGCCGGCCGGCCAGCTGCAACGGGCGGCCATGGAGCCGGTTAGGGAGCACAAAGCTCCAGGAAAGAGCGGCGCCAAGTTCGACTAAGGACCCTGAGCAAGATTCCGCGGCCATTAGCTTCGAATTAGCACCCAACCAAGCCTCCCTTTTCACCTGTGCGTGAAGGAGCTGCTGCTTGCAGCAGCATGTCTGACTAGGAACAACTTGGGCGTAAGAGGCATTTAAGTGAGGTAGTTTTGACTTCGGCATATAGTCTTGATCATGAATTCGTAGACTTAGCTTTTGATCAAGCCATCCTTAGATTTTCTTTTGGGTTAAGATGCTAGTTACTGTTTTATTTCAGGATCAGTGTTTTGGTCGGCCGAATTAGGTATGATTCGGCCGAGTTTCCCTTATAAGGAAATCAAACAGGGTTTCGATCGGCCGAGATTGCAGGTGGATCGGCCGAGTTTCCAGCTGATCGGCCGAGTTTCCAGCTGATCGGCCGAATTCCCAGATTGGTCGGCCGAGTTTCAGTACTGTGAGTAGTAGTTCATTCAGAAATCATTATTTAACTCAATTTAAATGCTTAATTACTTCTGTATCAGTTAGTATAACTTTTAAACAGTGTAATACATACAATAGAGTATGTTAGATTCATTGGAACTTGAATTACTTAATATGCTTAATGAAAATGATGAAATTTCCTGTATTATAGTTGCAATGTATTTGCTGATTTAAAATTAGATGTTTAGCATCGAAACTGGATAAATGATACTGAATCATGTTTAAGGATGATAAAGGATATATATGTGCTTCATGTGATATTCAGATTGTGCAATAAGAATGGAATGTGATTTTCCTGTTTAAATGGTTATATGATAATCAGTTAATAGACTTAGGTGCCCTAATACCGTAGAACCCCTTTGACAGATCTGCTTCTTAGGGGTGAAACTCGTGTTGCAACATTATCCGTGCTTGTGTCATGGAGACACGAGGAAAGAGAGGCAGTGTCCAACAACAACGCGTGCTTGTGTCACGGTGGCACTGGAGAAAAATGGGGGTTATTGCAACATTATCCGTGCTTGTGTCATGGAGGTAACCCCGTGAGACTCTCCGCCTGTGTACTCAGGTTAGAGGAGGAGTCTAGAGCACTCAGAGTAGTGCCTTGAGGCCGTAGAGCCTATGAGTCAGGCCGGAGAGCCTGGGGTCCTGTGGCAGAGCAGGGCTGGCGTCAGACTTAGCATTTCCCGGGTGTGTCGCTAAGTCTTGTACGGTGGGATCGTAGTTCGCTACGGATCTTTGTATGCAGGGTACACTGCATATGATTAGGGCATAATAATATAAATATGTAATCATATAGGATCACAGTAAATTAATATATTCGAACTTTTGAGCCAATACTATATATATCTGTTTATTTGTTTAAATATCTGTTGTTGCATAGAAATGTGATTATTATCTGCATATCTGCTATGTCATTAGAACTGCCCTGCTTGTACTGCACTTATGTTTTATTTCAATTTTGTAAACCTGATGAGTTGTTTAGTGATAGCTAAGTGAAATGCTATTCACTGAGCGAGTAGGCTCATCCCTCTACTCAAACATTTTCAGGTCAATATCAGCAACAAGAATCTGAAGGATATTTTCATCCTAACGCTTAGTCTATAGAAGGTTTGTAGTTGGTCTAGTTAGAGGTCTCTTAGTCTTTTTCCCTCGATCCTTGGAACATGGTGTGGGTGAGAGAGAATATGTAAGGCGAATGTGAAAAAGATGTAAATTACCTGTTATGTTTTACTCTAAGTTGAACAATGTAATATGTTGTAGACTTTGTTTATATTTCTTGTCAGTTTAATAGAAATGCTTCTGCAGTTTGTTTAGCTTTAGTTTACAGCTTAAATCTGGTTATCTTATAAATGTCTTTAAAATGTTTTAAAAAGTGAAGAGTGGTTGGCTTGTGTGTAAATCCCATCCGTCGCGCCCTAATCTCGTGGTTTGTGGTTAATGTGAGATTGGGGTGTGACAACACTAATTTGTGGGGACTTAGGGGGAGTCGCATAGGTGGGGATGATGCCCCAACTCTCTTAATGAGAATGACAAGGTAAGTATTAGGGGATAGAGGCATCAATCCTACAAAAAGTGAATGAGCATTTAATTATGTGATATGTGAGATAAGATATGAAATGGGATACAACCTAAACTTGTACTGAGGTGTGGGAATGATAAGGTAGAGATACCATATGATCCTACCTATTCCATACATGGGCCACGTTACTTGTCTTAGGGTGGCATCTAAACCTTAAAGTATGGACGACGAGGCATGCACGATAGTATATCGTGGAAGCTTCTACTTGGCTAGGTAAGTTTCAAGTAGTTTTAGGGGGAAATAACTACAAGGGAAAGCCCTTCACCTTAGATATTGATTTTTATTCTTATACTTGCATAATGCTTCTTCACTGTTAAGTAAATAACAAAAACCAAAAAATAGACATGCACAATTACTATGTTAGATCATATCAACTTTACTTAATAGAAACAAAGGTGATATTGTGCCTATTTGTACTTATATATGATCTACTAACTTTGACAAATCAACCAATGAACAATGATTTAGGTTTAGAAGCCAAGTCAAACGCTCCTCAGTCTGATAGAATACCCGAGTCACTTCCTTGTTAGGTGAAACCTGATTTTTTTTTAGCGTGTGCCAAAAAAGTTATTGTACTAAGGTTTTGGGACAACTATGGGTGGTTATATAAAAGGTTGTATGTAAAATGTAAAGTTTTGGTTTTTTCCAAGAACCATGCCATATATTTTTATAGATATATTGTGAAATCATCATATGTGATATTAGTTGTGCTTCAGATATAACAAATGTTAGAATTTCACCACTCATCTATGACGTGTATTCTGTCGATGCTTTTTTTTTGGTTTCATGTTTGAGAAGATGTTGGGTAGTTCCTTAACAACCTCGATACCACCCCAAATAGTCATGTTTAGGTCGATTATTAGGAGCATTGTTGACAACAGACACTCTCCATTGCCATGTATAGGCTTGTAAATGGTTATCTGAAATCCACAAATTCACTTCGGATTCGAGTATGAAATTTTGAAAAAAATCTGACATCCGCATGATCCAGATTGGATTTAGGATATCAAATTTCAAAATCTGAAAATTTCAGATAGGATGTCAGATATGACTATATCCAATACGAAAAAATTTAAGTTCGACAAATATATACATATATTATTAAATATATATTATTTATATATATAAAATATGAAAATATAGTTATTTCATCATATATATTCATAGTAATATCAATATTTTATACATATAATATATTTATTAATAATAAATTTATGATTTTAGGTTCAGATCAAATATTTATCTAAATTTAGATATTTATCCGAATTCAGATATTATTCATTTGGATTGGATTCAGATATTATTACACGATATCTGTCGGATATCATATCAAATATCAGATCGATTTTTTTTGGATTGAGATATCGGATATAGCAATATCCGCTCCGTATTTGATCTGTTTATGGGTCTAGCCATGTATCCCATCCCCTATTTTGACCACTAACCCTTCAACATACAACCACCCGACTCCATCTGTCAACAACCACTCCATCTTTGCCCTGTTAAGATGTCACCACCTTATTGGGTTCCACATACATAGTTGAGTCTAGTTTAGCCTACTCCAGACTTTTGTGGCCAAAGTTGCTTAGTCACATTCATAGGCGGGCGAGATACCTTCATGAGAGTTCAAGATACAACTGCTTGTAGGAAAGTGACACATATGTGGACTTGGACAAGAATAGCATAGTATGTCAGGATTAGGTTCTTAAATGACATGCTCTAAAATGTTTGGTATTTATGATTTCAATTTTATTATGTTGTCATGTATACTTATATTATGTTGTGACATCCATTGTGTATGTAATGTATTATCTTGTATCTTTATTTTAATTGCTTGGAAAGGAAGAATAGAATGTACAAAATGACCTCCTACTTTACGAGCATTTGTCATGATAATAGCCGGTGAATTGATCAATATCTCCATAATCATTTTCAATCAGTCTTAAGCAAACAATTTATTGTATTACCTAAACCAACGGAATGATCGATACTTAACAAGCGCATGCCCTAAGACATAGAATCTTTTCGAATATGGAATGCGTCTTTATTTTTTATGCATCCATATTAATATGGCCAAGTTTTAGACACTATCATCTAAATACGTCCAAATTTTGGACACTCTTAACCGTTTTTGTAGATGTTTCTTTATTTGGGACGCATTTCTCTTTTTCTGGGTGCATGCGTCTAAATCTTGGCAACATCTACTCCAGGGTGTGTTAATGTGTCCATACACCCCAAGCAAGTAGTCTAGGATGAGTCTTATACTTTTTGTATAGGATAATCAATCACAATGTTTTATCTCCTTCTTATAACACAACCTTAATGGATCTTACAAAGTTTCTATAGGACCCGTCCAATAGAAAAGACGTCGATAAACACCTAAAAAATAGTCTAATCAGGGGGTTAGTTTTTAAAAAGTTGCTATTGTTAGTACTAGGTGTGCCTAGAGCGGGACTTCCTGCACAGCCGCACTCCAAGGGCAAAACAACAACAATGGCGTGTTTCTTCAAGTTGTACGGTTTGATTCTTCATAATACCATCAAAGTAACTTTCCAGCAGCACTAGTGTGCCACTTTATACTGGATTGCACAAACACGTACTTTCTGTTTTTGGTAAACAATCATTACAAAAACGTGCACCTCCCACAATGACATCGGCGTGTTCTTCTGCTACAAGCAGAAAACGATCACGCCAACGTCCGGCTGGCTACACTCAAGTGGTCCGTGTCGTGGAGATTTATGAGAGGTGGTGAACAATTCTTGAAGAATGCCTCCATCGAACTCCGAATCCCGAACGCAAATGATTTCTGACAATCCTCTATACATGTGAATAATCCAAAATTCACTAATTAATGTTAGTCCATACAGTTTCAAACTTTCAAAACACCTATTAGCAAAGATGATGCGCCTACCCATTTCAAGAAGTTCCTTCAGATATTATGCAAATTATAAAGAGCTATGTATATAAAATAAGCTAGAGTACTAGATGGAATCATAAACACTTCCGGGAAAGTATATCGGTTTATGAAGAAAACATATCAACAAAGCTGCCACAAGATAGTTCATTTGACCATTGTCTATTGCTCAATACCATGTTTGCATGTTGTTTTTGGAAAAAACTCAGCTAGCGGATTCCCGACGATAGTGTCTTCCTGGCATGTTCATACAAGTGAACGGGCTTAAGTGTGGAGCGTGTTCTTTCATGGGCCGATATTGCTTCCTCCAAAGCCTTGTCCATCATATCACCCTTCTGATGCCCCTGTTGTCAACCCGGAAAACCCGCTTCTTCGAGATCCAGCCATTTGTAACGGACACGACCTGGTCTCCATGAATAATTTTTTGGACAAAAAAACCAAAATAGCACAATCTAACCAAAATATTTACTATATCACCAAATCTTAATTCCGGAAACAGCCTACTTTCCAAAGAAAGTGCCAAAAATCTTGGCGTTTTAATTTCACCGGGACTGAAAGCGCCAAAACCAGTGGCGTTTTAGTCGCCGAAGAGACTGACTTTTAAATTTTGACATTTTCATTTATACAGGACTCCGACGAACACGCCAACTTCAAAGCCGGCTGCCGTGCCGTCATGTCCATTAAACCAGTGGCAGCTGGCCATCAAAGCCTGTAAACCGAGTAGTTGGATAAATATACGCCCCCGTTGTTGTCTTTGCTCTCTGGTCTCCAGGTATGTTTTTTTTTTTGGACAAAAAATCAAAATAGCATACTTTAATAAAAATATCTACCGAAATAGTACCAAAGTCATCTTAATTTTTGAAATAGCCCACTTTTTGGGAAAATGCTAACATTTTTGGCGTTTTAATATTTCTGGGACCAAAAGCGCTAAAAACATGACGTTTTCGGTTGAAAGCGTCCAAAACTTGACGTTTTCAGGTAAAAAAGCATCAAAAATTAAGCCTTTTGAGGTGAACGTCAACTTTCCGGCGTTTTAGAACAAAAGCCCCAACTTTTTGGCTTTTTTAGACAAAGGCACCAACTTATTTGGCGTTTTCACTGTATCAACATATGACCATCATCTGCAATACATTTTTACAGCCTGCCTATGCATTCACACAGGAATAATCTAATGGAGATTCTTGTTATAACAAACGATTGGTTGAACGAAAAGGGATTTGAGATAAAGGAAGAAGGTTGCTAAATCCCTTTAATCTCATTGAAGCACATTCAAAGAAGAACCATGGTTGAACAAGAACAAGGAGGAGGCTTGTGAGGTTTCCAGTGTCGTCAGGAATATCCTCCACAGGTTCATGGAAGCGACATCGAGGTAATTGAGATAAGACCCCTCCCCCACTCGGACATGATGCTTCCTTCAAACACGAGTGTCACTGTAACTCCGTTGCTTTGCTCCGGATGAAGGGGTCTGGAGATGCAAAACATGTACTTGGAAAGACTCCTCAATTGCATGCCCTGTACTCTTCCCGTGAAGAAATTTTTTCTTAGATTCAGGATCTTCAGAGAGGGCAGCACACCTGCTTCCGTCGGGACCTCTCATGCAAAATTGTTGCTTTAGGCGCCGAGCACCTGGAGGTAGTGCGTGGAGGAGAGGCCGGGAGTGAAGGGGCAAAAGAAGTTGTGTTGCGATGTCGAGTGTGCCTAGCCCGTGGAGGGAGAAGATGTCTGGCGGGAGAAGTTGTTGTAGCTGAGGTTGAGATGGCATATGCTATGGCAGAAGCAGGCCCGGACGGCGCCGCTGAGACCAAGGTCGCTATCCGTCGTTGGTGCTGACCTGATCGGAACAGGAAGAGAGAGAGGCGGCGAGACGGTGCAGCAATCGGCTCGAGAGGCAGGAGACGGCGATGCAACGGTAATGGAGCAGCAACGACAGACGATGTTTGCGAGCGAGCAAAGAGCTGGGCCGCCGCTTTTATTTCTCCTTTGGTTAGGGGTGGCCGACAAGAGCAATGATCGACGAGTCGCGCGATCACAAACTGGAAGGGGGTGGGGAGGAGAAATGAGGATGGGCGGTGGGGGCAGCGAGACCGGGATTATAATTGGGTCATGTCGTGACCTTCTCCCTTGTCCCTTGTCGGCGCCGATGCATTCAACATGACACCTTCTCCCTTGTCCCTCGTCGGCCCAGACGACGTGACCTTCTCCCTTGTCCCTCGTCGGCTCAGACGACGCGCTCATTATACAACAACCTCCTGTTACTAGCCGCTACAAAGTAGCTTAATTGAAAACGCCAAATCTGTTGACACTTTAGTCTAAAAATACCAAATGAGTTGGGGTCTTTGTTCTAAAATGCCGAAAAGATGACACTTTCACCTAAAAATGCCTAATTTTTGGCCTTTTTGCCTGAAAATGTCAAGTTTTGGACATTTTCATCCGAAAATGTCTTATTTTTGGCGCTTTTGGTCCCACTTTTTCCAAAAAGTGAGAATTAAGATAACTTTTGTGCTATTTCTGTACATATTTTTTTTATTAAAGTGTGCTATTTGGTTTTTTGTCCTCTTCCTCTTCCTTCTATTTTCACTTCGGCCGCTTTCCTCTTCTTTCTGTTTTCTCTTCCGCCACTTTCCTCTTCTCATGTATTCTCTTCGGCTGCTTTCCTCTTCCTTCCTTCCTCTTCCTTCAATTTGTTCTTCCGCTGATTTCCTTTTCTTCTTCCTCTTCCATCAGTTTCTTCTTCCGCCACTTTTTTTTTCTTCCGCCGATTTCCTTTTCTTCTTTTCCTTCCTTAAGTTTCCTCCTGTTCTGGTTTCGTCAATGTAATGACTGGATCGCGAGAAGAGGACCCCCGATTGGTTTCGCCGCCACACGGGGACGGGGGCGGGGACGGGGACGGGGGCGGGGGGGTGGATAGCTAGTCGAAGGGTGCGGGGGACACCTAGGGCACGTTTGCAGGATTTACTGAAATCCTGTATTCTGTCCATCCTGCATTACTGAAATGCTGCATTCTCAAAATCCCGTAAAGTAAAATTTTATGTTTGGTTTGCTGGATTTTGTCTGTGTGGGATTTATTTTTTTTCGTGTCTACCAACTTGCCCGTGATGGATTTTGGCGTCCGGGAGAATTTTGATGGAAACCAAAATGTGGGATTCCTATTATGTCTGGAAATCCCAGGATTAGCCTCATTTCTCCAATCCTGCAAACCAAACATAAAATTTGCTGAACTGGAGTCCAGAATACAATCCAATATGGCAAAATACAGGTAACCAAACATGCCCCTAGTCGGCGGGTGGAATGTATACCGTGGAGGGGTGTTCTCGACAAAACTCTTCGGTCGCATGTAGTGCTTTCCCTCTTCCTCACTCTGCTCCTTCGTTCTTCTTTGGTTCCTGTTCCTTTTTCTTCTTGTCTGCCTGACTTGTTCTTTCACTGCTCCTCCACGTCGCTTCCTTCGTTCTTCTTTGGTTCTTTCACGCTTTCATCTTCCTCATTTCTTTTCTTCTTTTTTTCCTTTCCGTCTTTTTATTTTAGATTTTCTTATCACATATTTGTCATTTAGGGCACATTTGTTTACCTGAATTTTGTAGTATTGGATTTATTTTGGACTCCAGTTCTACAAATTTTATAATTGGTTTGTAGGATTCGAGAAATGAGGTTAATCCCCGGATTTTCAGACAAAATAGGAATCCCACATTTTGGTCTCCATCAAAATTCTCCCGGACGCCAAAATCCATCATGGGCAAGACAACATACATGAAAAATAAATAAATCCCACTCTTACAAAATCCAGCAAACCAAACATAATTTTTTACTTTGCGGGATTTTGAAAATGTAACATTTCAGCAATACTTGATGGACAAAATACAGGATTTCAGTAAATCCAGCTAACCAAATGTGCCCTTAATTGTAAATGTTATATATTTTGATGTAAGTGTTGATATAAAAAGTGTGTTCTAGAAGGTGTTTATTAAGTGGAGGTGCGTTTTAGCTTCCTCTGATGAACATTTTTTTTCTTCAAAGGGTGAGTTTTATTTTACTTAATCATTTTAGATTAATATTTGTTATTATATTTTTAGGAATTATTGTGATTATTTAGTGATTCATGTAATTTGTGACTATATTTGATTAGGAGTGCAACTACGTGCTTTGAGAGTGTGCTAGTAGGTGTGGCTTCTACTGAGGACTTTTTTCTCTTTTAAAGGGTGAGTTCATTTTACTTAATCATTTTAGGTATTGTATTTTGCAAAAAAAAATTGTAATAATTTGGACTGTATTTAATTTAGATTGTATTTAGTTGGGACTGTGTTGGACAAGGATTATAATTGATTTAGACTGTTTATTTTGGACTATAATTAAGTCGAGCTGCTTATTTTGGACTATAATTAATTTGGACTACTTATTTTGGACTGTATTTTAGACTGTAATTAATTTGGACTGTAATTAATTAGTACAAACCCATTTGTTGAGATGTTCATGGTGAAGAAAAGTTATGTGCATAGCCAGATTCCTCACAAAACCGTTCAAACAAATCATTTTCAAATTCTCTCACATGATCACTGCAGATAGAGACGATCTGGGAAGAAGCTTCCATTTCAACTTGTTTGCAAAAAGTCTAGAAAACATTGAGATTATCACTTTTTGAAACAAAAAAGAAGGTCCAAGTATATTGAGAAATATCATCAACAATCACAAGACAATACTTGCTACCACGAAGCGATTGTGTACGCTTTGGTCCATATAGACCAATGTGAAGAATCTTAAGAGATCTTTTAGTAGTAAGGACTCCTTTAGATTTGAAGGAGGAATTGGTTTGCTTTCGTTGTGTATAAGGTTGTCATTCCTCATCCTTTTCAAAATCCAATTTAGGATATCCCTTCACCAAATCCTTTTTGCTCAACTTCTTTAATTGATACATTTTTACATGACCAAGCCTACAGTGTTATAAAGAAATATCATTTGAATTGATAACAAGATATCTACTAATAATAGGATTAATATAATCAAGCACAATAATATAGAGACTACCATTTCTAGTTCCCTTATATATAACAATGTAGGAGAGGGAATCTAGAAGCAAGCATTCAAGTGAGGTAAAAGAACAAGATAACCATTATTACAAAGTTGACTAACACTTATTAATTTGTGATATAGGACATCCACATGAAGAACATTCTTGATGCATAGTGAATCACTAACATCACCCTCACCTATCACCTTACCCTTGTTGTTGTCACCAAATGTAACCGACCCTCCTTTCTTCTTTTTGAATTGGTTGAAGTGGCTGATTTCGATTGCCATATGCTTTGAGCAACTACTATCAACAATCCTTTTAACTTTTACCTACAAGAAGGAAGATGTTAGTTCCCAACTCAAACTTTGGGATCTATTGTTAGCTTGGGGACCCATTTCATCTTTGGGTTGGTTGTCTTTTCTCTATATGGACAATAAGTAGAGTCATGATCATCACTCTTGTAATGCACAGAGACCATAGGGTTCTAAGAGCCAGAGAACTCCCCATGGAAGATAGGAGGCCCCTTGCTATTTTTCTTACCCTTGCCCTTGCTCTTAGGATCTCCCTCTACATATCCCAAACCACTAGTACCAACTTATTCATTAGAGTAATCTAGAACTTCATTGAGGTATTTCTTATCTTTGAGGAATTTAGGCAATGAGGCTCTTAGTTTGTGATTACCATCACTAAGAGAAATGACAGTAGAAGATAATCTAGCAATATCATCTTGTGCATGAAGTAAGTCGACCTCCAAATAGAGGGCTTCAATAAGATAGGAATCTTTATTTAAAGTGAGACTAGAAACTTCATGACGAGGCAATAAAGGTCTAGAAGAGAGATCATTAACTTGAGCAAGCAATCTAGCATTTTCAATTTTAAGCAAAACAAGCTCATCAACATAAACTTCGTTCTCATCTTTAATAGCATCACAAGCAAGCTTAAGATCATCATTTTCAATTTTCAGTAAAGCAAGATCGTCTACTAGGGCTTGGTTTTCTTCCTTAAGACTATTTATGTTCTTAAGGTAGATCCCATTCTCTACTTCAATTCCATTGTATTGGAGCTCAAGATCAAGAAACTGACCTTGCTAGGAATCGATGTTATTGAGATGCAACTTCTCATTTTGATCAAGAATATCTATTTTAGCATATGAATCATCTATGATCTTCTCTTATCTCTTCTTTTTGGATTTGCATTCAGAATAAGAAAAATGGGAAGCATTTAAAATATCAATAACAAAAAAAATTAACTCATGCAAGCTTACCTCACCAATTTCTTCACTTGTGGAGGCCATGAGTGAAATATGTCATTCTCCTTGATCAGATCTTGATCCACTTGAAGAGGATTCCTCCCAAGCCACACGAGTTGCATCCTTGCTCCTTTTGTCCTTCTTGTCCTTCCTCTGGTACTTTCCTTACTTCTTATAGTCATCCTTCTTCTTGTGGCTGCTCTTATGGTAGGATTTCTTTGCCTTGGGGCATTCATTCTTGTAGTGCCCCTTTTGTCCATATTCATAGCATCTAGGAGTATAGGATGAGGGAGACTTTCCCTTAAAGTGTTTTCCCTTGGAGTAGTTTGCTTCATAATCACTAGGGCCATCATCTTCACTTGAGGATGGTGGAGAGGATCGGAAAGCAAGTTATTGTTGTAGAATCATTGCCTCCACTTGAGATTTGAAGGTATTGTATTTGATCTTCTTTGATTCCTTCTCCTCTTGCTTGTCATATTCTTCTTGATGTCTAGCCTTGGCTCATGAGCTTGAAGGTTTCCAATGAGCTCCTCAGTGTCTAAGTCACGTTGGGTTCCCATCTCTTTAGAAGAGACCTTAGGATCTTGGAATTGATGGTTCCTCTATCCAAGGTGTGACCCAAAGAAGCAAGCCCATTGATGATGGTGTTGATCCTTATGTACATCTTGAAAACTCTTTCCTTCTTGCCCGTCTTGAAGTTTTCAAGAAGTCTATTGAGCATGTAGATCTTTGACTCTTTGACTTATTGTGTGCCTTCATAGGTAATGCACAACTTGTTCTGAAACTCACGGGATGTGTCCCAAGATGAGATCTGGTTGAACTTAGAGGGAGTGAGGGCAGTATATATTGCCTTGGCATTGATTTGTGCCTTCTTGAGTGTAACTTCATCCCAAGTAGCTACATCACCTGCCGACTCATTGTATGGAAGGATCATCGCTTTCCACATGTCATAGTTCATACCTTGAAGGTAGAACTGCATTCGTTGTTTCCATTAAAGGAAATTTGTGTCGTCGAAGATCCGGGGTCTCATGGAGAAGCCTCCCTCTAGACTGAGGGACCCAAGTAAGTCACACATCTTCTCGTCTCATGGGAGATGTTTCGGATAAGAACGTGGCTTTGATACCACTTATTGGATCAAAGGGATCTAGAGGGGGGTGAATATAGCAAAAAACACTTGCACGAAAATCGTTAGACCTTCAAGTTACTTCAACTAGGAACAATTGCAAATAGTGAATATGATGGCAATTTAAGCATGCATAGAAAGGGTGAGAGAGATTGAAGCAAGCAATTAAACAAGTTGTTTAGAGTGGTTCCACTCCAAACTAGGAGAGAGTCAGTTTTCTACCTAGAGAGGTCAAGCCCTAGCGACCTATGTACACTTATATTCCATATAAGACACACAATTGACCTTCCTTTTTTAGGAAAATGATAACCACCTTCCCTTTGAGGTCAAGGGATCTAATAACCTTACAACTAAGGTCTTACCTATTTGGAGCTAGAGTCTTCTACCTCACCAATGTTTTACCCACTCTTACAAAAAGTTGGATGCCTTCACTGAGGTGATCCCCTCTCTACAATGAGTATTTAGCCTTGAAGGATTTACCCACTCTACTCATGGATCTTCAACCTTGTCCTCCTTCTTCACTGGAAGAAGCTTTTTACTCCTTCTTCTATGCTTTAAGAATCTTGCACCTCCTCCTTCAGTTGGATAAGCTTTCACCAACTTGATCTTAAAGAAAGGGGTTAGGAAAAGAGAAGCTTTGAGAGATTTACAAGTATACAATGAAGTATCTCTCTCACACAGATCCTATCTCACTCGTATTGATGAATTGAAGTGTAATTAAGAGAGAGAAAGGGGCTTAAGTGGATTGTATGCACTCAACTATATCAAGGAGCTTGAATAGCATGAATGAGAAACCTTAGAATGAACTCCAAGAGGTCTTGTTTATAGTTGGGGGTGTCTACTAGAGAGTAGGAACACTTAAGAAAGTTTTCTAACTGTTTATGGTGTTGTAATGGATATAATTTCGAGTTTTTAAACACTCCAATGGTTAGAATCACTTTTTTTGCATTTTCGTACATGCAGTCGACTGAGTTTTCATAAAGGTAACTCGACCGATTGCACTATGTACCAAAGTCAATTTGAAGCATCAGTCAATTTTGTCCTGTGTGCAACTCAACCAATCGCTAGAAATCCATTTTGTTGAGTACAGAGATTGATCTATTTTTTGAGTGGCAAACTTAATTGAACCAAATAATTCTCAAAATCCATCAAGGGATCGGTCGAGTTTCACTACCAATCAACAACCTGTAATGAATTTTAGAAAATTCTTTTTGAGTGATCAAACGTTTGAATCAAGGGTTCTTGATTTTTTTTCTCATCTTAGTTACAAGTCATATCATCAACACAAATAATTATAGAATTCATCTAATGTGATTTGGAGTGTTTTCCACAAAAGTGCATTTGCATTGCTTTTGACTTGAACTAGAACAAGCTAGGGCTTGATAGATTGATTCTTTTCATGTACCCAATGCCTGAAATTAATCACAAACAAGAATAATAATACATATGAATGGAATGGTTAAGTCATTATCAAAATATGGACAATGTGTAACACTTAGGTCAACAAGATGTTTATTTAATTCCAATTCAAATATAATCATTATGTGTATCACATAATACATACTATGATATTCTGAACCCAGAGTTAGACATGTCAAGATGTAATACATATAATTCATTGACGGAAAGAGAAATGAATATTCATTGGGTGTAATGACACTCATGGGTTAGAATATTCAAACAAAATAAACACACAATGATTTTTTCATCAAACAAAATAAAACTAGGACAAGGAAAGGACCAAGATCTCAAACACATAGCAGTTAATGACACAAGAGATGAGATGGTAGAAGATGTTGAAGGCCCTTTGAATCCTTTTCAGTAAGTCTGATTCACTACATGAGAGCCAAACTCTAGAAACCATGCACAAAGTTTGAACTCATCAGTGGGAATACACCTAACAAATAATAAATATGCACATCTCATGATCATACCAAATCAATTTTAAGGAAGTGAGGAAAACAATCACAATAGAAAGAAGTTGAGGAGGAAACACGAGCTGGATAAGGGGATGAGATACCCCCCCCACACCAGTGTTCCCTGATGATTTAGAACATGCATGGTATTGTCATAAAGATACATGAACAACTCTGAAGAACATGGTTAACAAGTATCATATTTTCATATGGGAAATTTTGGAACCTCAGGTAAGTGAAGGGCATGCAAATAAAAATATCAAAAGCATCAGTTTCAATCAATCTCATAGAGTCGAAGTGCAAGGCTTCTGAGAAGGAATCTGGGTGTTATGTAATGAAGACATTCACAATGTGGAAAGCTTGCAATCTCATAAATAGTTTATTCATTACAGAATATATAGGAGATATTTCTTCACCTTCGCCTATGGGGGAATTCTATGTCCAGGGATACGACTAGTGTGGAATTGTCTTCTTCACTTAAGCACCACCTGCAATTCAAATTATTGGGGATTTCAATGCTCATCCTCTACCATGAAAGAAGACAAGAGGTAAGAGTTTAAATTTATCCAGTGGTAGGGAGTTTGCATCATCACTGGGGGATTGCAACATGGTTCTTGGAGCCAATCACTACCACAAATATGAAATATGTTGTTGTTTTTCTTCCAAGGGAAATTGGCACCATAATATCTCTCATCGGTTCTTTAAAAAACCCACAATTTGACTGATAGAGGAAACACATGTTGCACTTTATTTATCCTTTAGGTTGAGTCATAAAGAAACCAAAGACATAGATCGCTGAAAAATTAGGAGTTTATGCAAAATTTTGAGAAATATTTCACTTCCCTACAAAAAGCTTATCTCGTTGGTTTCTATTAAACTAACTGATTTGATAGAATCATAACCCTTAGAATCTACATTGTTGGCTTTACAGACAATAACCGACAAGAAAGGTTACACACCAAATGTCCCATGAAACTCCCCTCTCCCCAAATGGGAATATCTCATCAGTTTTTGTTATAGAAATAGACAACGTAGGTGTTGCTGGGACACATCATTTTTCATCAATTTGGTCACAACGGACCGACGATATAGGTTCACATGGATACATTTTTCATCATTGGTTTTTTCCAAAGTAGTGACTATACAAGGTATGTGGTCGGATGTTTTATAATAATTGATGACAATCGTTTTACTTAACCCTGTGAGAAACCTATCTTTCCCCTCTTTCCCCTACCCATGCGAAACCCCTCCAGTCTCTCTGACCGCTTAATTATTCCACCACTGCTGATGACTTGAGGTCCTCTATTACTGATCAACAACCCCATTGTTGCTTCAACATTGTCATACGCCCCCGCCCCCACCCCCAGTTCCTCCATACTTCCTTTGCCAGCCACCACTTCCGCATTCGCAAAACATTGCCTCCACTACCCCCTCTTCCACAAGAATGTCCTTTCCTCCTTCCTCCTCTCTCGTCCTTTGGTTATCTCCATCTCCCTTCCCCCTCTCCTCATTCCTCTTTTGTCCTCTTCCCTTACCTTGTTATGGTTTCTTATCAACATTGAGAAGAAATCGTGTAGGGCAGGGGAATGAGGAGAGATGATAAAGGATGAGAGGGAGAAGAAACTGAAATGTGTGGAAATTTAATAATTTTTATGCTTTCAATTGTAATGAATTTGTGACGAAATTGAGAAGAAATTGTATGCATTGTGTGGAAATTGTGATGAATTTGTATGGATATTATGATGAATTCTCTGGTCCTGTAGATTTGCACAACAAGTTTGGGAGAGAGCAAGGCCTCATCTAGCATCCATACCTACAAACAGGAGTATGCTACCTGATGTGACCCAATACAAAGAAAAGTAGCTGATTTTACTCACGCTTTATCATCTCTGGAGTACAAGAAACAATGCAATTTTTGAAGAAGAAACACATCTGCCACCCCAAGTGTGGCAGAGGGTTTTTGCATACTGGTGTTGCTTGCATAGATAGGACTTTGCATATATAGTTTCTATTTTGTTAAATCACAGCTTACTCACGTATAGCACCACTTGTACATGAAATTTTTTTTGGTAATGAAATAGAGGAGCACGCTTAATGATAAAAAAAATATTGTGATGAATTGTATCAAAATTTGATGGAAATGCATATATAATGGTTTATTACATGCTTATTATTGATTATTTGGATTTGTTAGGTCTCTAAGTTGTAATTATGTATTTAGTTAGAATTGAGAATTATTTCTAAAGCCTAATATGTAAATGCTAATCTATAAACTCAAATCTATAAATCCTAGATTCTAAATCATAATTTTGTTCTTTTCCTAGAAACCCTTCGGGATTTACTCATTAGGAGTAAATCTTAGATAGTCCATTATTTGGGACTATTCTTGAGAACTTCATTTCACTTAGGATGTAAGTGTATAATTTGTGTTCGATTTCAATAAATTTCAACAACATTTCCCCTTTTGTTCTCTAGGTACATATGTAGGAGGGTATTTTCCCATCTACATTGGTGTACATGGAGAAGTGTGGGGAATGCTTTCATAATTTATTAAAATTAAACATGTGCATTATACACTTACTAGTGAGATGAAGTGCTCATGAATGGTATAGGCGATACACATGTAGGAGAATAGTGTATTGTGGCTATTTGGGAAAAAGTTCCTAAGTCAAACTAGTGGATCCTTAGCTAGCTTCCCCTCTTCCTACATATCAATATACTCTTCCACTCTTAGATGTGATATGTAAGTGGCCAGTAGTGCCTCAAGTAATGTACTTAGCAAAGAGCATGTTTACAGGTTGAATGGTGTCAAAGGAGATGAAATACCTTTCTCCACTCCATGTCACCCTTTTCCACTACTAAGTACATTGGGAGAATCACTCAAACCTATATTAGTGAAACATGATTGAATTATACCTATACCTTAGTCAACTATGGTGACTTTCTAGATATACCACAGTCTAATTTATATGATGCAAATATTTCCCATTTGTATTACTAGTATGTAAATTAAGTGGTCTGGTGATCAAGGAATTTAGACAATATCTAGTGACAAAATAATATGTAATAATATGTGTGTTTGGATGCTTTAACATCAAGTTATACCTAGATGATTCTTTGTATAGGTGCAAATTATACAAATTGATAGGAATGACATAAGAACAAGTGATGATCAGTTTAAAACCAACCTAAAAATAATTTTATACCTGTATACACCCTTTAGGATAGCGAGATAGGTATATATTTTTCCATATTCATTTGATCCATTTTCCAAATTTTAGGACATATTGAGACAAAGTGTTTTTTCAATCACATCTCTTTTTGACTGAAATGTGTCCTAGTCGAACTTTAGATCAACTGAGACATTACTATCAGACCAAAGGTGGTCTTGATAATGTTTTTCTTGAACTTCATTTTGACCGAGATGCATCTCATTCAAACTTCTTTTTGATCGAGTTCTATAAACTTTGTAGTTAGTGTGCAATTAACCTTTTTAATCCCATCGAACTATCGTATAATGACTGCTTTCTCACTAAGCTTGTCTTAAACGCTCCCAACATTTATCTAAGTAATTTCTAAGTGTTTATTTTATATAGGAGTGCTTCATGGACACTTGTATAACACTTGAGCAAGCCAACTACATGCTATCCTTACAAGCTTAATTTATCATATTGCTATCTCCAATTTCCTTCAAGATCGCCTAAGCTTTAGCTCACCTTAGTACCCTGCTCCAGCAAATATAGCCTTTCCTAAATCTATGTGGAGTGGATCATCACTTGTCAATTAGTGCTTCAATTATATATCATGTGATATTGAGTTGTAATTGTCTTCTTCACTTCTTGTTCCCTATTTAGTTTGGTGCTTCTTGATTTTCTTACGAGAAAGTTCTAGTGATGTTCTTTAGAGATATTTCTTATGAGAAGGATGTGTGTAAAGGTGGTGGAGGTAGATTAGAATATTCTCTAAAGAGGGTGGTACTCTGGAGTCTTGCAAATAATACGATAACTATTCTTGAGCTGAAAAGGAGGTTGGCCTTGAACCACAAAATAGCCATAAAAGACATCATGATTTGTATTTTGTATCGAATAGAAAAGGTAATAAAATATAGGTTGGGAGATACTAGTTGGAAACAAATAGGTAGTTGACATACAACATTTAGGATAGAACCACCCTACTTCATGTATCTATTGTGATTGACTGTCATGTCCATTACTTGCTTTACTTTTTCTGCTACAATTTCTTTTAAACTAGTTGCAATTGACCAACCTGGTGTTTTAAATTTGCACAAAATTCATATTTTCTCTATTCGCCCCACACTTTAGAGCTCTAGAATTGAACCTCATAAGTTTGGATAGGCGGTACTAGATACAAGTTCCTCCATGTACACCCTAAACCACTCATGGCCAACTATTAGTATAAGATAATTCATCATCATCCACTTGTTATTTGATTTGATTACATAGTTTAATTGAATGTGTTGCATGATATGGCCATAACTATGTTGATAGTCATAATTACCTTCTCACGATGAACTTTCCTAATTAATTGATTGAAACACTAATTGCTTTTTTCTTTAATTAGTGTTAACTTAGTCAGCTTCCTTGCTTCCTTAATTGTGTTAATTTCCTTGTGCATGGTAGTCAATCTTTGCTAGAGTAGTTACTTCTTGTTCTGAATTATTTATGTTAGATTTTGTTATTTAGTTGCTAGTTTAACCTCATAATTGTCCTCCTAGTGTAGTTTCTATCTTGGTGTAACTAGATTCTTTCTCTTGCCTTGTTTAGTTAGTTGTTCTCTTATTTGTTAATTAGGATTGCTCTTGTTAGTATTAGTTTCCTAATGTACTGTAATTTCTCTCTTAGTTAGTTAGTTATTATTAAACGTGTAGGGTTAACTTAGGTTTGATTCTTGTTCATTTCATTTTCTTGTTCTCTTAATGTAATTCAAGATCCAATGTCAAACACTAAGAACCCTACACTCTGCTATAGGAACCTAGTAAAATAAACTTAGCTCTAGTGTGCTTGCAGATTTATTATTCAGAGTGTGCCAACATTCATGTTATAAATTGGTTTGCCCAAGTGTAATTCAACCAAGGCACGCCATTTGGTTGTAGATACAATAGGGAGATGGAGAGATGTGAAGGGGGTTATAGCGGCAATAATGAGGTGGGTGGGTGGGGGCAATAGCTGGGAGGAAGGGTAGGGAGGCAAGTGGGTTTAGGGTGGTGGCACAGGAAGACGGGGGTGGGAGGTGATAGGAAGAGACAAGGAGGTAGAGGAGGGGCACATAGGAGGGGAGGGGGTACGACGACTAAAGAGGACATGGGAGGTGAAGATGTAGCTGAAAGGAGTGAGGGAGGAGGGGGAAAGGGGGTAGGATGGGAGGGTGGGGTGCTAGGGGATCATAAACTTCTGACCCCATGTAAATAACGTGATATGGAATTGATGCATAAGAAAAACAAAGCAATCTCTTTAACATGATAAAGAGAGGAGGTATTAAACAGAACTATGAGATATGAGATAAAAGGAAAAGTAAAAAAGAAAAGTAAGATTGAAGCATAAAGTCCATATATATCAATAGGGATTAAGAACTAGAAATAACCTTATCCTTAGCTTGTGTGATCTAGCTCTAGAACTGGACCAATAAAATCTGCCTAAAATGAGTCCAATGTGATATATAGACTAGATGCTCTCATATATATGCATATATATGTATATATATGTTATATATAGAGAGGGATAGAGAGAGAGAATCATGCTAGAATACACTCAAGTATACATACAATAATGTACACCCATGTGATGTTAACATATTAAGGAAACTTTATAGAGAAATCCAAAATATTGATATTCTTGGTTATATATAGGCTATTTGCAAAATTTAGCTCATTTTAAAGTAGAATAACCACTCAGTCAAAGGCAAAAATATTGACATACAAAATTAATTTCAAGTGTATCACTTTTTCATCGTTAGATGCATGACCTATCATTGATCAAACAAGCACATATTTTATATATAGTCTAATCATAAGCTATTTGAGAAGATTATTTGTATTTAGAAAAACTATGATATTATGAAAAACAACTTGAGTGTATTGTGTTTATAATAATCTTGAGTGTATGCTAGACTGACTCACACACACTCTCTTTCTCTCTCTCTTTCTTCTCTCTCTCTCTCTCTCTATCTCTCTCTCTCTCTCTCTCTCTCTCTCTCTCTATATATATATATATATATATATATATATATATATATATACATACATATATATGCATATAAACATTATACAACTAAAAAACCACTATCACTTCTAGTAATATACACATACACTTTTATGCAGTGTGTTGGGAAAGCAGTGGGGTGCCTCCCCCTACTATAGCTTTAAGAAAATTTAAGCATAACAATAGATGTTCTTATGCATACACTTAATATATTCTTGAGATATAAAAGTTCAATATTTAGGTCTGCATATATTTCATTTCGCCTTTTCAAAGTCATTAATTATTTTATGATGGCATCAAACTCTAGTAACTTAAATTATCACTTAGACTTGGGGGCCTTTTAGCCACCATAATATAAAATGGTTGTAGTTATATACAAATACATGTTTTAGATTAATGTTTAGATATTTCATTATGTATCTGATATGTCATACATATGTGGTCTTGGAAACAACTTCATGTACAGTTGTACATATGATTTCCACATAAAGATGGGTATCAATTACCTTGCATGCTCACTTGTCGTCAAAGACAATTGTCTTTCTTTGATTAAACCAGTATTCTTGAAATTGAATACAATATTAGTACACAAATACTAGGACTTGGAATGTCAACAACATAATAACCCCTTATTTCATTTTATGACTGTATCATGATACAATTGGTAAATTTGGTCACAATTGTTAGTATATAGGACCAAAATTGAGCAAAATTTAACATCACATTAAAGTCTAGTTTGATATTTATTTATTTTTACATAAAAATATAAGAACATGACTATCGTGAAGTGGGTTTCTTTCTCCCTTCCTTCTATATGCTTCTTTGATCATTACTTGTTTATTTTCACTCTATGATGTCTCTCATATCTTTTGAGTAATTTTGCATTACAGTAGCTCATAATTGTCTCACGTTTGGTAAAATGCATTTTTGAACTCTTTTGAATACGGAGAGTACCGCTCCTCACCACCCACTTGAATCCACTACATGACGAAACACCACATCACTTCCCTCTTGTATGATCACATGAGTGGAGAGGAGCTTCACTAGTCAACTAATCTTCACCCAAGAGACATCCAACAACTGATTTTTTAATGTTTTTGATAAATATCCATATCTTACAAGAATATTGTGGGAAGTATTTTATCCTCTTCAAACTATAGAATATAAACTCCTTGACCAAATCTAGCAAAATTATATACCATTTTAATTAGAAAAAGTAAGTTATTTATTGCCACGATCTGAATCAATTCAAAAATCTACTGACTTCTTGAAATGAATACATTAGATGTTATTGAAGTGTTCTAAGTATTATTATGTAATCTGGGTCCAATAATGCTCAAAATTTAGTTTGACCTTGAAAGAATAACTTATGTGGTCTTGTGACACAAAATTTGACATTGATCATTCTTGTGCACGATAGCTATTCTTGCGGTATGAAATGTGATTAATACGGAATTTTTATACTTAAGTCATTTCATTATATCACATCTCATGATTTGTTCCATTGACATCAAGGAACCTAATCTCCAAATCTCTGATGTGTTTTGAGATGATTCACCCTAAGTCAAGTGTAATCTATGATGTCATATAAAATATGATGTTAAAATTGCATGCACCTTTGAGATGTTGGAACCAATAATTGAAAGATATTATAATTAGGACTTGTAGAAACATCCTATAAGGAGTGAGACCTGGGAGGATCCTCTCCTTACTCAAATTGAGAATAAATCGATCAAAACCAAGAACACTAACAATTTATGTTTGAATAGGTGTATTTAATTGATGTCTCAAACAGATGGTATACAAGAATAGCAACAAAATGAATGTCAAGACTATATTTATTTTTACAAGATTATATAATAATATCCCACTTGAGGTTTATTAAAAAAAATCTTCTTCACTAAGTAGATGGATGTCCAATCTATTTCAAGTCTATCTCCCTAAAGTATTCTCCATAAGCTAGGCTCGTCTCATCGTGATACGCCCACCATGTCCTTCACCTAAGGGGTTGGACGCATACTCCATAAGAGAAGAAAATTTGGAAGTTTATAGCATAATATCATGTATGAGCATATAAATAAGGATTTAACAATGTCATGGAAAAAGCTCAACAATATAATTATCAAGGACTCCCAACTCAAAAGGAAAAAAGATCATCTAAATAGAAATCGAGGAGAACATTATAAAGAAGATTAACAATAAGAGAGTTCCTTTCTTTAATAAATGTTACATGAATACTATCACAAACATAAGAAGTGCATGCTAAAACAATCACACTAATATTATTTTTATGATTGCATTTGTGCTTAATTGGTAAATTAGGGTTTACCTGAATGATTACATGCTTGATTGGATTGATCATCGTTTAGACTTGATTCAGGATAGTATCTCAATTGTAATGTTTCAAACCCTTATAAGAAACTCTAATTATGATTTTAGTTTGATGAAATAGGGTTTGAGAAATGTAAACCCTAGTCGATTTAGGGTTTTGATAGTACATGAATATGAAATTTGATCAGGATGGCAATGTGGTAAATGAATTTTCACATTTTCAATGTATCTTGGATTTAATTGAATTTTTTATATGATATGGATAACTCAATCATTCATTCTATAGAAAAATTATATAATATTTGGATGTTCTTTGAATGTGGTTCTCAGTGAAACTAAACTTCGACCAACCATGTTGAAGAGTGTTGTTCAGTAGTCTAGTGTTTAATATTTAATTATTCATTGGTATTTTTTTCATGATCTAAAATTTATATTGGATCTTTAAAAATACATTTCAGACATTATTCTAAATTTTCATAATTTTTGGAGGATGTTTGACCTTTGCGACAAAAGAATTACAATAACTTTCTTATAATTGAAAATTATGTTGAAATAAGAAAAGTATAGTGAGGGGTCAATGTGTAAATTACCAAAGCACCTAAGTTGCTCTATATGAGAAATCTAGCACCCAAGTATCTCTCATATTTTGTTATTCATTCCATAGAAATGAAATTCTATAGAGATAGGAGAGCTAGGCTTTTGAGAGGAGAAAGTGGTGGAGATGCTAACCTAGGATTTATCTATCTGAGATATGATGAAATCAAGTATGTTTAGAATCTTTGCATAGCCTTTCATGGTAAATCTTCTCTCACATGTCAATATTTTGTCCCTCCTCTGATTTTATTCAAAATGGTATCAAATCTTCCCCTTTTCTCACTCTTTCTTTATAATCCCTCATTTCTAGGGTTTCTGGGTGAAAGGAAAAGAATCTGGTGATTTGCTAGGGTTTTGATATGAGCTCGAGATTTTCAAAATCGTTTGTGTTTTAAGATATTTTCACACCTTAGGGTTAGTGGGTACCTCCTTTAAACAGTATATTGCACGAAAATGAGTTAAAGCATCAACAATATTCAATTGCTTAGTATGTGAGTACAAGCCCTACACTACCTTTGTGATCTAGCTTTTGCAAGATGATATGAAATGGATTATTTCCCTATGGTGATGAATATCATATGATGAAATCATATTATAAATTATTACAATCCATCTTAATGGGAATCCCTTAAGTAATTGCAAAGGTTATAAATGTACACTAAAACTTAGGGTTTTCGACTATGATTCAAATTGCTGCATAATTACATAGAGAAATTTGACTATCTGAATCTCTTTGATTATGAATGAATGATTATCTCAATGTGTAGTACATACATATTAGGTAGTATCTTGGATATAGTGTGATATGAATAGTGTTTACTTGATATCTCAATAAAGTGTGTGAAACCATAGATGATTGGAGAGGTGGAAATTTGTGAATAGATATTGTGAAATCCATTTGAAGTGCTTTTCTTGAATCATAGACTTTAATTATTCAATGTTATTCTTGATTCATGATACCTAAATGAATGGCATGGAAACCTAAATTCAGCTCAATTTTATAGTTTCATACATACGTTGATTGTGTATGAATTGTTGAAAGCAATCTTTATTTAGTGAATGTTTATGATACAATAATTTTTTATATAAGTCATGAGATAAGTGAATGAGGTAAATGAAACCCTAAGGATAGGGTGTTCAGTGAATCAAGTATTGTGATATCAATGTTTCTCAGTTTGAGATGTGATGATGCTTAACAGTTCAGTTTGTGGTAAATATTATCAGATGATCTATGAAATGAACAGTTTACAAAGATAAACTAAGATATGTTGATGTGATGATTGAATTGTGAATTTAAAGAGTATATTAGACATTTAGATGCCCTGAACAGTGTAGGATCCCAATTTTTTCACAATGAAAAAATTGTAAAATGAATTTTATTAATATAGCAATAGTTGAAAGGCTTAATGCAAAAAGGTCATGGAATGATATTCCTTATAGAAACAAATAAAGTAAGACAAATAAGAGAAAAATAAAACTAAAAATACACTTTCTCTTATACATATGCCATCACGTATTGCAATTAACTTAAAATGTTGAATGAATGATTTCCCTTCTCTTTTTCTAACTCTCGTCCTTGAAAATGTTTAAAAGAAATAAATTGGAAAATAAAAGAAGTAGAATTTGAAATGATAAACATATAACTTGAACAAGAAGTTTACTTTCTTTTATAGCTTTTAAAATAAAAGGGATAAAATATAATTCACTATTTCTATCTCCTCTATGGAATACACAAAAGACAAAGAAAAATTCAATGCAATTAATTGCTTAATTTTGGGTGCATGGAAAAAAATATTCATCAATCACATGATGTGGATATTACGTACTTATCCTATTAAATACATGTAACATTATCTTCTCTCGAGTCTTTTTCTTCAATAAAATTTTCCACAAAGGCATAATAGACTTAAATGTGAATAAATATTTATCGTCTCATTTTTAGATTCAAAGAAATAATTTAGGAGAATCTTTTAACATTATCTCACCTTTGAATGTATGAAAATGAAGTAAATATCAAATATGGACATTCTGAATAAAAGATATTCAAAACTCAAATTTTATTAACTAGGAAGGATCTAGATCATGTAATTAATGTGTGGTCCAAATTTTATTTTGTTTCAAATTCATTTGACCTCTCAAATAAATATAAATCACAATGTTAATCCATTTATCACATGCAATGTAAACATTAATTAATTGTTGGTCAAAATTAGTCATCATGAGACCACATATTTAAAATAGTATAGTTTGATTATTTTCTTTTTTTTACATTTCAAAGTTAGAATAATTGAATACAATGTGATAAATATATTAATTTGAGACTACAAAAATGTGGGTTTTGACATATCACGTTTCCAAGACAACTAGGAAGCGTGATATGAAAATAGAAATGTCATTATGGATGATAATATGTTATAAAATGTATGAACGATTAAAAATGGTTTATTATTACATAGTTATAACATTATTTTAAGCAACTATGAATTATATGAGAATGAGTAATTGTAGTCAACAATTTTTAATTAACACATTGAACTCACATTGTATACTCTTGATATACAACTAGTGCATGTAGATGTAAAATAAAGTTCTTTTTCTCTTTTCTACATTTTGTGATTTTTCTTATAAAATGAAATAATGTGTCTCGGGCTTAGTTACATGGAAATAACACATTATGGAAATTATGTAAGGAATGGTACAACTCTCACATTTTCTCTCTTTCTTTGTGATTACAAATAAAATGTAATGGTAATTTAGTTAATGTAATATTTTTGATAAACAAATGATAATACATTCTCTCTTAAATATCTCATACAAAAATTATGAAAGATAATAAAGGAAATTCACAAACAAAAGATAATTAGTTTAACCACAAAGTTGGACTTTAGTAATTAACAAAGAGAAACACATTTTTCACCTATTCTTACCTTTTAATATATTGGAGTTAATATAATGCCAATTTTTAATTAAAGAACAAAAGATATTAAAAAATTTAAGTCCACTTGGACTAGAAAGTTCTATACCCCTAACACCTATAAAAGGGCCCCTATGATCCTAGCATACTAAGGAAAAGAACACTAGTCTATGTTCTTACAAATCACATCCAAGCACTGCCTCAAAGACTAGAGAGACCATCTTAGGATCAACTTTGCTAAAAGAAGACAAGCCTATATTCTTGTAAATCACATCTAGGTGCTGCCTCAAGGATCATAGATACAATCTTAGAATCTACATTACTCCAAGGTAAGTGGGTCCATACACTTTGAGTATTTAAGTAATGGTTTTCAATCGCTTTAAGATTATTGTATCATAATGATCAAGTTAAACCATATGATAGCTATGTATTAAATTTTCAGAAAGTCTTAAGTTAATGTTTGCAAAAGTTATCATATGATCCTTATGTTTTAAATTTCCTATTTCAATAATTCATGTCATGTTCATGTTAAATCCAAGTAAATGATCATTATGTCAAGTTAATGAAGAATCATGTAATTAGTTGTATAATTGGTCCTCATTATGTTAATGTTGAGCCCTAGGGCCTTATGAGTTCAAATAGAACATTATGGCACTTATGTGCAATTCATGAGTTCAAATGGAACATTATGGCACTCCGGTGCAAATCATGAGCTCAAGTGGAGCATGGTTATGTCACTTTGGTGCAAATCATGAGTTCAAGTAGAACATCAATTGATCCTACGGCCTTATGAGCACAATTGGTGCATAAGAGTAGATGACATTATAATTAACCAGTAAAGAGCATATTATATGAATCAAAGATTTGATGTTCAGTTACTTTTATGATTTTTCTTATTTCCAAGATATTATGTTGTTATAACTATACTCAATGTCGCTTACTCTAACGTGTTTTCCATTTTGAATGCATGGTTGGGGACGTGATGTTCGTAGGAGAAAAGATAAGGAAGGATCTTAAGCGAGGGATATACATCTCAAGGACAAACTCAGAAGCTAGAACTGGTGGGGTGCCATCCATACTAGGCGATCCAATGTTATAAAGATGTTTGCTTTTATGCTTAGATTTCCATGTTTAGGAATGTTTAAAGATGTTATAGATTCAACAATATTTTTATATAAAGAACAATGTATGAATCTCAATGGTGATTTATGTATTTATTTGCTATGATTTCATAAATGTGACACTCCCCCTTCAAAGTGAAAGCTTCTGCTGAGTTATGTTGAATATTATGAGGAAGGGTGTTACATTAATGGTATCAGAGTATATAAATGGATGGCCACCAAGAAGCAATCTGATTCATATATTCTAACCCTAGGTATATAAAAAGTAAGTGTGTGATATTAGAAATCAAAGTAGAGGTCTAGCTTAAATAAGGACTAAGGTTATGTGCCTAGATGTTTTGGGTTTTTGTGTCTAACTCTAGAATTGTATATAACATACTCTCTCTCATTCCCATGTGTTTGTTGTATGGGACACATGCTTATGGGATTTTGTACAGAGAATGTTATGTGCATAATCATACTTGTCAAGTCCTTTCAAGTTTATGTTCTATGGGACATGTGCATGAGAGAGGTGGTAAGACAAGTGTGATAAATCATGTCATTTTTGAATATTTGAGCGGTCGGCATGTATATAAAGGTGACAAATAAAATAAGAGTTGCCATCAAAAGCTTGAGATTTATAGTCACCTAAATCCAAACATATTCATTGTGGAACTATGCATGCATTCTAAGAGTAGATATTTGTCATAGATAAGCAAGAATCAGAACCCCTAGAGAAGAGGTCCTTTACCATATCAATGATGATGTGAAATGGACTACCAACATGTTGGTTTTAATAATAAGTTTTAGATAGTGTTTTACCATGAGAATGAGACCTTAAGATAAAATCAAAAATTAGTGTACATAGAATATGTTAAACCCTAAGGTGGGTAGTATCCTAGAAAATTTCGAGGATGAAATTTATTTTTAAGGAGGGTAGAATTGTAACATCCCAATTTTTTCACAATGAAAAAATTGTAAAATGAATTTGATTAACATAGCAATATTTGAAGGGCTTAATGTAAAAAGGTCATGGAATGATATTCCTTATAGAAACAAATAAGGTAAGACAGATAAGAAAAAAATAAAACTAAAAATACACTTTCTCTTATACATATGCCATCATGTATTGCAATTAACTTAAAATGTTGAATGAATGATTTGTCTTCTCTTTTTCTCACTCTCATCCTTGAAAATGTTTACAAGAAATAAATTGGAAAATAAAAGAAGTAGAATTCAAAATGATAAACATATAACTTGAACAAGAAGTTTACTTTCTTTTATAGCTTTTAAAATAAAAGGGATAAATTATAATTCACTATTTCTCTCTCCTCTATGGAATACACAAAAGACAAAGAAAAAATCAATGCAATTAATAGCTTAATTTTGGGTGCATGGAAAAAAATATTCATCAATCACATGATGTGGATATTACTTACTTCCCTTATTAAATACAAGTAACATTATCTTCTCTCAAGTCTTTTTATTCAATAAAATTTTCCACAAAGGCATAATAGACTTAAATGTGAATAAATATTTATCATCTCATTTTTAGATTCAAAGAAATAATTTAGGAGAATCTTTTAACATTAACTCACCTTTGAATGCATGAAAATGAAGATATGGACATTCTGAATAAAAGATATTCAAAACTCAAATTTTATTGACTAGGAAGGATCTAGATCATGTAATTAATGTTTAGTCCAAATTTTATTTTGTTTCAAATTCATTTGACCTCTCAAATAAATATAAATCACAATGTCAATCCATTTATCACATGCAATGTAAACATTAATTAATTGTTGGTCAAAATTAGTCATCATGAGACCACATATTTAAAATAGTATAGTTTGATTATTTTCTTTTTTTTTACATTCCAAAATTAGAATAATTGAACACAATGTGATAAATATATTAATTTGAGACTACAAAAATGTGGGTTTTGACCCATCACGTTTCCAACACAACTAGGAAGCGTGATATGAAAATAGAAATCTCATTATGGATGATAATATGTTACAAAATGTATGAACGATTAAAAATGGTTTATTGTTACATAGTTATAACATTATTTTAAGCAACTATGAATTATATGGGAATGAGTAATTGTAGTCAACAATTTTTAATTAACACATTGAAATCACATTATATACTCTTGATATACAACTAGTGCATGTAGATGTAAAATAAAGTTCTTTTTCTCTGTTCTACATTTTGTGATTTTTCTTATAAAATGAAATAATGTGTCTCGGCCTTAGTTACACGGAAATAAGACATTATGGAAATTATGTAAGGAATGGTACAACTCTCACATTTTCTCTCTTTCTTTGTGATTACAAATAAAATGTAATGGTAATTTAGTTATTGTAATATTTTGATAAACAAATAAAAACAAATGATAATACATTCTCTCTTAAATATCTCATACAAAAATTATGAAAGATAATAAAGGAAATTCACAAACAAAAGATAATTAGTTTAACCACAAAGTTGGACTTTAGTAATTAACAAAGAGAAACATGTTTTCACCTATTCTTACCTTTTAATATATTGGAGTTAAGATAATGCCAATTTTTAATTAAAGAACAAAAGATATTAAAAAATTTAAGTCCACTTGGACTAGAAAGTTCTAGACCCCTAACACCTATAAAAGGGCCCCTATGATCCTAGCATACTAAGGAAAAGAACACTAGTTTATGTTCTTACAAATCACATCCAAACATTGCCTCAAAGACTAGAGACACCATCTTAGGATCAACTTCGCTCCAAGAAGACAAGCCTATATTCTTGTAAATCACATCTAGGTGCTGCCTCAAGGATGATAGATACAATCTTAGAATCTACATTGCTCCAAGGTAAGTGGGTCCATGCACTTTGAGTATTTAAGTAATGGTTTTCAATCATTGTAAGATTATTGTATCATTATGATCAAGTGAAACCATATGATAGCTATGTATTAAATTTTCAAAAAGTCTTAAGTTAACGTTTCCAAAAGTTATCATGTGATCCTTATGTTTTAAATTTCCTATTTCAATAATTCATGTCATGTTCATATAAAATCCAAGTAAATGATCATTATGTCAAGTTAATGAAGAATCATGTAATTAGTTGTATAATTGGTCCTCATTATGTTAATGTTGAGCCCTCGGGCCTTATGAGTTCAAATCAAACATTATGGCACTTATGTGCAATTCATGAGTTCAAATGGAACATTATGGCACTCTGGTGCAAATCATGAGCTCAAGTGGAGCATGGTTATGGCACTTTGGTGCAAATCGTGAGTTCAAGTGGAACATCAATTGAACCTATGGGCCTTATGAGCATAATTGGTGCATAAGAGTAGATGACATTATAATTAACCAGTAAAGAGCATATTATATGAATCAAAGATTTGATGTTCAGTTACTTTTATGATTTTTCTTATTTCCAAGATATTATGTTGTTATAACGATACTCAATGTCGATTATTCTAATGTGTTTTCCATTTTGAATGTATGGCTGGGGACGTGATGTCCGTAGGAGAAAAGAATAAGGAAGGAGCTTAAGCGAAGGACATACATCTCGAGGACAAACTAAGAAGCAAGAACTGGTGGGGTTCCATCCATACTAGGCAATACAATGTTATAAAGATGTTTACTTTTATGCTTAGACTTCCATGTTCAGGAATGTTTAAAGATGTTATAGATTCAACAATATTTTTCTATATAAAGAACAATGTATGAATCTCAATGGTGATTTATGTATTTATTTTCTATGATTTCATAAATGTGACACTCCCCCTTCAAAGTGAAAGCTTCCACTGACTTATGTTGAATATCATGAGGAAGGGTGTTACATTAATGGTATCAGAGCAGATAAATGGATGGCCACCAAGAAGCAATCTGATTCATATATTCTAACCCTAGGTATATAAAAATTAAGTGTGTGATATTAGAAATCAAAGTAGTGGTCTAGCTTAAATAAGGACTAGGGTTATGTGCCTAGACATTTTGGGTTTTTGTGTCTAACTCTAGAATTGCATATAACATACTTTCTCTCATTCCCATGTGTTTGTTGTATGGGACACATGCTTATGGGATTTTGTACAGAGAATGTTATGTGCATAATCATACTTGTCTAGTCCTTTCAAGTTCATGTGCTATGGGACATGTGCATGAGAGAGGTGGTAAGACAAGTGTGATAAATCATGTCATCTTTGAATATTTGAGCAGCCGACATGTATTCAAAGGTGACAAATAAAATAAGAGTTGGCAGCAAAAGCTTGAGATTTATATTCACCTAAATCCAAACATATTCATTGTGGAACTAAGCATGCATTCTAAGAGTAGATATTTGTCATAGATAAGCAAGAATCAGAACCCCTAGAGAATAGGTCCTTTACCATATCAATGATGATGTGAAATGGATTACCCACATGTTGGTTTTAATAATTAGTTTTAGATAGTGTTTTACCATGAGAATGAGACCTTAAGATAAAATCAAAAAATAGTGTACATAGAATATGTTAAACCCTAAGGTGGGTAGTATCCTAGAAAATTTTGAGGATGCAATTTATTTTTAAGGAGGGTAGAACTGTAACATCCCAATTTTTTCACAATGAAAAAATTGTAAAATGAATTTTATCAAAATAGCAATAGTTGAAGGGCTTAATGTAAAAAGGTCATGGAATGATATTCCTTATAGGAAAAAAATAAAGTAAGACAAATAAAAAAACTAAAAATACACTTTATCTTATACATATGCCATCATGTATTGCAATTAACTTAAGAGGTTGAATGAATGATTTTCCTTCTCTTTTTCTAACTCTCGTCCTTGAAAATGTTTAAAAGAAATAAATTGGAAAATAAAAGAAGTAGATTTTGAAATGATAAACATATAACTTGAACAAGAAGTTTACTTTCTTTCATATCTTTTAAAATAAAAGGGATAAAATATAATTCACTATTTCTCTCTCCTCTATGGAATACACAAAAGACAAAGAAAAATACAATGCAATTAATGGCTTAATTTTGGGTGCAGGGAGAAAAAATATTCATCAATCACATGATGTGGATATTCACTTCCCCTATTAAATACATGTAACATTATCTTCTCTCGAGTCTTTTTCTTCAACAAAATTTTCCACAAAGGCATAATAGACTTAAATGTGAATAAATATTCATCATCTCATTTTTAGATTCAAAGAAATAATTTAGGAGAATCTTTTAACATTATCTCACCTTTTAATGCATGAAAATGAAGTAAATAACAAATATGTACATTCTGAATAAAATATATTCAAACTCAAATTTTATTGACTAGGAAGGATCTAGATCATGTAATTAATGTGTAGTCCAAATTTTATTTTGTTTCAAATTCATTTGACCTCTCAAATAAATATAAATCACAATGTCAATCCATTTATCACATGCAATGTAAACATTAATTAATTGTTGGTCAAAATTAGTCATCATGAGACCACATATTTAAAATAGCATAGTTTGATTATTTTCTTTTTTTTAACATTCCAAAGTTAGAATAATTGAATACAATGTGATAAATATATTAATTTGAGACTACAAAATGTGGGTTTAGACCCATCACGTTTCCAACAGAACTAGGAAGCGCGATATGAAAATAGAAATGTCATTATGGATGATAATATGTTATAAAATGTATGAACGATTGAAAATGGTTTGTTGTTACATAGTTATAACATTATTTTAAGCAACTACAAATTATATGGGAATGAGTAATTGCATTCAACAATTTTTAATTAACACATTGAAATCACATTGTACACTCTTGATATACAACTAGTACATGTAGATGTAAAATAAAGTTCTTTTTCTCTTTTCTACATTTTGTGATTTTTCTTATAAAATGAAATAATGTGTCTCGGCATTAGTTACATGGAAATAAGACATTATGGAAATTATGTAAGGAATGGTACAACTCTTACATTTTCTCTCTTTCTTTGTGATTACAAATAAAATGTAATGGTAATTTAGTTAATGTAATATTTTTGATAAACAAATAAAAATATGATAATACATTCTCTCTCAAATATCTCATACAAAAATTATGAAAGATAATAAAGGAAATTCACAAACAAAAGATAATTAGTTTAACAACAAAGTTGGACTTTAGTAATTAACAAAGAGAAACATATTTTCACCTATTCTTACCTTTTAATATATTGGAGTTAATATCATGCCAATTTTTAATTAAAGAACAAAAGATATTAAAAATTTAAGTCCACTTGGACTAGAAAGTTCTAGATCCCTAACACCTGTAAAAGGGCCTCTATGATCCTAGCATATTAAGGAAAAGAACAATAGTCTATGTTCTTACAAATCATATCCAAGCACTGCCTCTAAGATTAGAGAGACCATCTTAGGATCAACTTCACTCCAAGAAGACAAGCCTATATTCTTCTAAATCACATCTAGGTGTTGCCTCAAGGATCATAGATACAATCTTAGAATCTACATTGCTCCAAGGTAAGTGGGTCCATACACTTTGAGTATTTAAGTAATGGTTTTCAATCGCTTTAAGATTATTATATCATAATGATCAAGTTAAACCATATGATAGCTATGAATTAAATTTTCAGAAAGTCTTAAGTTAATGTTTCCAAAAGTTATCATATGATCCTTATGTTTTAAAATTTCCTATTTCAATAATTCATGTCATGTTCGTGTTAAATCTAAGTAAATGATCATTATGTCAGGTTAATGAAGAATCATGTAATTAGTTGCATAATTGGTCCTCATTATGTTAATGTTGAGCCCTCGGGCCTTATGAGTTCAAATGGAACATTATGTCACTTATGTGCAATTCATGAGTTCAAATGGAACATTATGGCACTCCGGTGCAAATCATGAGCTCAAGTGGAGCATGTTTATGGCACTTTGGTGCAAATCATGAGTTCAAATGGAACATCAATTGATCCTACGGGCCTAATGAGAACAATTGGTGCATAAGAGTAGATGACATTATAATTAACCAGTAAAGAGCATATTATATGAATCAAAGATTTGATGTTCGGTTACTTTTATGATTTTTCTTATTTCAAGATATTATGTTGTTATAACAATACTCAATGTTGCTTACTCTAACGTGTTTTCCATTTTGAATGCATGGTTGGGGACGTGATGTCGGTAGGAGAAAATAAATAAGGAAGGAGCTTAAGCGAGGGACATACATCTCGAGGACAAACTAAGAAGATAGAACTGGTGGGGTGCCATCCATACTAGGCAATCCAATGTTATAAAGATGTTTACTTTTATGTTTAGATTTCCATGTTTTGGAATGTTTAGAGATGTTATAGATTCAACAATAGTTTTCTATATAAAGAACAATGTATGAATCTCAATGGTGATTTATGTATTTATTTGCTATGATTTCATAAATGTGACACTCCCCCTTCAAAGTGAAAGCTTCTGCTGAGTTATGTTGAATATCATGAGGAAGGGTGTTACAGATCCTCACATGATGAGGCATGTACTGTGGGGAGGAAACATTTTCTCGACTAGAGGTAGTCCAAATCAAGGTAAGTCAGAGTGCACCAGTAGGGTGCGGGAGTCTTGATCAGTAGGGTAGACTCCTTATAGTTGTGTGGTACCCAACACCAACTGGGGATGATAGTGGTACATATGTTACATGTTGTAGTGATCAATGGCCAGTAGGTTCATTGATGCACAATAAACCTGAGGACTTTGACTCACCACCCGAGTACCTAGGTTGAGAGATGGACTCTGAGATATCTGGCTGCTCCCATTAGAGGCCAAGAGGCAGACGTGTTGAGGCCCGCTACAGATGGGGTCTTACTCGAGAGAGAGGCTTAGGAACACGGGCATGCTTCTAATCCTTGTGTAGTGAGATCGTAGCTTGCTGCGATTCTTTCTCATGTTGTGGTACACCTCATGTGGGTTCAGGTCATAATAAGATGAATGAGAGGTTAACCAAAGTGTGTGGAATTATTGAATTATCCTTTGTATATTTATGAGTTATTAGTTCTCTTTGAGATTAATCAAGCATGTTCATATATTGATTCACTGTTGTAGATATCTAGAGTATCTTGCCATATTTATGTTTGTGAATGATTAGTCTCTTTAAACCTTACTGTTGTTATAATTGATATCAATTTCTCAACGGTATATATGTAATTATATAAGTGATTTAGACTGTTTCTTTGAAGTACTCATTCACTGAGCAAGTAGGTTCACCCCTATACTCACAATTTTTAGGGTAACTCGTGGAGTGAAGATGTCAATGCATCAGAGTACATCTGCCACAGAAGTTAAGTCTGAGATTAGTTAAGTTTAGTCATCCCTATCAATCTAGGTCCATGTATAGAGTTGAGAGAGAGTTCTAAATGATGATTTGTGTCTTTGTTTCCTTCATAATAGAGTATATATATGGTAATCATGTTGTATGTACATGAAAGTGTGAGGAACATAATGAATGTATGGATGTATCATTAATGTTGAGATCATATTAGAGTAATAAAGGGTTAATTCCTTTGTAAAGTTTATTTATGTGATTGAATGCAAGAAAACAAAGAGTTTGAAATAAACAAAAAAGTTGGGAGTGAACTTTGTATTAAGTATAATCCTGAAACTTATGCCCTAATCTCATGGTTAGTGGTAATCATGATATGAGAGTGTAACAATCATTTTAGAAGGTTTGAGACCAATAGAATCTCGATCCTATTTCAGGTGAAAAGACGCACCCTAGGCGGAAAGGTGTGCCCAATATATATAATACGAGTGGAAAGGCAAATTCGAGGTGGAAAGGTGCACCCAATAATATTATGATGGCATAGAGGTACCACTACTCTAAACAATTTTGTCTATTATACATGGAGAAATATAGATGTAAGAAATAATTTTAGTCATGATTCAAATAGGAGGATGAGCACATCCAAAATTTATCATATGGGGTTAGAGGATCCATAAGAAAATATTCAACCATATCTATAAATAAGATACAACATAAGACCATAAAAATCCACCACTTGAAAGTCAAGTTTCAGTTAGTTTAATTTCCCAAACTGGGGTTTCCACATGGTATAGTATGAAAAAGATACAACTTAGGATCCAACAAGCATAACCAATAGAATATGAAGACCAGAAGATCAATCACTCACATGAGTCAACATCACCAAAAGATAGAGAAGTGTATAGGGTAATATGTCCAAAAGATCAAGAGAGAGAAGTTTATATGGTAATATGAACCCTTGTAACGCATGTGATGGCATGAGATGCCATATAGGAAGACATTCTCAAGATAGGCCAGAGGGGAAACTCTAGATCAAAATATCCAATGTGCTCATCGTTGGAATCAAGAAGGGGGTGGCAGGGGTTTGTCGAGAAGTCACCATCATCACGAGGAGACCATTGATGGTGAAGTTGGAAGCCACAAATCATAAATTGATGTTGTACTTGACACAGGATGGAGAGGAGATGATAAGAGAATCAAGTGTGTCAAGGGAAAGAAATCACTTCAACCCTGATTTTTGTGGTATGTATGTGCAGAGACACAATCATATGATAATTTGATTGATGCATTAGATACATCATTTGATAATGATAAATGTAGTTGCATCTATTATGTTCGTCTCAATCATGAGTTGATGATACATACATACTAGATGTCTAAAGAACAATGGTACTCAATGACATATGTCTTCAGGTTTAGGACCTAAACAATGAGATCATATGTATGATAAGAGTACATACATTCTTGTTATGTCCCTAGTCGGATATTATTATGGAAGCAAAATAGACTACAGTAATACATAATACTAGAGTGTGTCTTGATTGATGACAAAGTCTCATTAGTCATGATATATGATATATGTTGATATATATGCCCAGAGAGCCAATCATATGATGATTGGAATGTGGCATTAAGTACCTGATTTGTTAATAGCAAAGGTAATTTTGTTTTTTATGTTTGTCTCAGTCATGAGATGATGACACATACATACTATATGTATAAAGAATGATGTTACTCGATGATGTATGTCTTCAAGTACATGGATTGAACAATAAGATCACACAAATGCTAAGAGTATGCATGTTCTTATTATGTCCCTAGTCAAATATTAGTATGGGAGGAAAAAAGACAACAATAATACATAAGAATACATTGTGTGTTGATTGATGACATAGTCTCATTAGTCATGATATGTGATATCAAGTCAAGCACACATGTACATGTTATAGAACATTGTATCAGACGGACCCACCATGAGAGTGATACATGGAGACCATGGAATGGTAGTCAGAATTATCTCTCACAGTGATAGTGGTGATTGTGGTTCTTAGATCTAAAGTCACTAAACTCATCACATGTTGTTTGGTATACTTTCACATCAACCAACGTAACGCTAAATAAGGATTGTCATAACAGTGATGATTGGGTAGCTTTGACACATGGGGACTGATTATGAGTGATGTAGATGGGATTTATCCCTCCTACATGATATTAATATTTAGGACCTCTTGATAAGTGAGATTGAGAAATGTATGGCCATACTCATGTGACTTAATAAGTGATATTTGAGCTCACATGCATCTCAGACAGATTGTTCTAGTTCAAGGAACATGGACTGAATGTTGAGAGGATGACAATTCCATGCCTCAAGTCCAATCTAGATATCAGAGACAAAGGAAGTATACGGTCATGGTAACCCTAATAACAGATCGTAGGTTGAAGTTGTTATCCAACTTTTCAAATTACTTGGGCAGCAATGATGTGTGACTATCACCACTCTTTTCTTGTGAGGCCATAATTTGTTATGGACATTCACTGCCAACGCAACATGGACCTATAGGGTCACCCGCTAAGATACACTTGGATTAAAGGAGTATATTAATGAATGATGTTTAGATTGAATACTAAAGGTGTATAGGTATTCAATTAGACAACTAATTAACTTGCTAGACTTAGAATCAGCAAGTTCAAGTGTTTAACTAATTGGTTGGAGTGTCAAGTTGATTGTAAATTGAATTGGTTGAATTCTGCATGAGTCAGGACATCAACTAATCGGCTCACCGGGTGAACCGATTGGCTCAAGTTGGTGATACAACAGGTTCACCTAGTGAAATTATTAGTTTAGTCATGCCAATCAAAGCTTCTAGTGATTTTCTCGATTCATGAGAATAGTTGATCATTTCACTTGTTCAATTCAATTGTATAAGATCAATGTTGGACATTAATTGGAAACAAATTGTGAATTCAACTGCGATTGGGAAATATGTGAACCGGTCAGCTCATAGAGTGAACTGATCGGCTCACTGTGCCATTCGGTCAGTTCACTGGTGAGACAATAGGTTCACCTATCACATGATGTGAAATTCATGAAAATCTCAGATCCTTCTGCTCCCATGTTGTCTGGGAACCCAGACCCTAACCCATCCTATAAATAGAAGGGTATTGGGGATTCCCAACACACGCTATTGAGAATCAATTGCTATAAAAAAAATTTGTTCTCTCTGGTTGTGGTAACCAGTAGAGAGCTCGAGCAAGTCCTAGCCATTAAAGGGAGGGACAACAATGGAGAGAACAACTGAAAATAAATGCGGGAGAGAATGTCAGTGACTAGTACACCGAAACAAGTGGACAATTCCTTTCCTTTGGCTATAGCAGCGCAATGCAGAATTCTCGATGGTCCACATGGACTACTCTAGAGGTAGGAGTCCTTTGACTACTGCTAGGAGAACATCATCAATTTTTGCACGTGTTGTAAGACTAGGAGGTCATTTGTGATGACTATTCAAGTGTTTCTTGGAGAAGAAACACACTGCTAATGTAAGGGTAATGTCGTTGGACTTCCTTCAGGACCATGTATAAACTTGCAAACCTTCCTTCCTAGATATATTGTTGTTGACATGATCTTACTATCCAGTGGAATCGTGCTTTAAATTTTTGTTTCTTTTTCCTTATTTGTCACCTCGATTTCTCTACAGTGGTATCAAAGCCTCATCAATACACAATATATCTGGATTTATATCAATGTGATCAGATTTATTTTATTACATGCAATGTAAATATTAAACTTGTTAATGTGCATATTTGATTAATTACCACATAAGCTCTACAAACATATATATATACATATGCAATTTACACACGTCGCCATAAAATCAGTTTTGATGATGGATGTAATGTATGGTTATGGCCAATAATCCCAGATATGTGTGTGCATGGTTGTGGATATTTATTCATGTTGTTACTCGATCTGCAAACCGAGCCTCTCTCTCATTTCCAAATATAAATTAATGCTCTTTGTCCTGTTTCTCCTCAAATGTAACTCGAGATTTTTCCTTATGCATCCTCATGAGAAGATGTTCATCACCAGACGAATCGACCGACTCATGATATGAACCGACCAGTTTGTGGGACAAATCAACCATCTCGTGAGATGAACTAACTATTTAGAGGACCGAGGAGGCCATACAACAAGAGGCGAATCGATTGATTGGTGGCCCAACCAACCGGTTGGAGTAGTCTGGTCACCGCTTGGACCTGAGAACTAGACGATCATATCAAGACACCAACCGACCAACCAGGAGGCCAGCCGAATGCTTCAGGAGTTGAATTGATTATCTTGGATTGGTTCAAGCACATATATTCATCAACAATGTGTTGCATATGATGTGGACCTTAGGTGGTATTAATTCCTTGTGGCTCTAAGGAATTATAGTAGTATGGTCATAACCATAACTTGTGTGTTTTAATTATTACATGTTCTCATTTGTGGCTATAGCATGTAGATGATACGTACTATAAGAGTGTATATATATATATATATATATATATATATATATATATATATAATCCCTCAAATACAATAGTAAGTCTAATATGCTCTATAAACAACACACATGAAAAGCTTGATCGACTAAGCAGGGACACTCCAAGGGTGGTGAGCTGTCTATCTCATGGAAGTGTGATGGTGGTTATGTCGGCCTGCCTAGCGGGGTGCATTACTATCGTATTGGCTTTTGGGTCAGGCTTAAATGTGTTGTCTTAATGAGATGAAGCACTAGGGGATGCATATGACTATGACAAAGAGTTGCACATATTATCTATCCAAGAATTACATATGATGCAATTGACAAATGTTGCCTACCTCAATAATTGACTATTGACGTTGTTGTTGGCCAGGTAATAGTTGAATTGATTTGGATCTTGTCTCAATAGAAGATTGTACGTTGTAGTGTTCTGAGTTAATATATGAGGGTTATCAATTTGGAAAAAATTGTGGGATCAATAATTAATTAAAGACCTAATTAATATCATTAACTTATCAAATCAAACAAATTAAAAATGTTTTGAAAAGTTGCAATATTTCTTTGTAGAAACTAATGTCAAACACTAACACATTATTATTGTGATCAGTCCTTAAGAAGGACAAAATAAGATTAACTTTTACATCTGGTTTAGAATTTTGAGAAGCATTCTCATAAATAGGGGTGAGAAAATAACAGTCCAGACCGCAAAACCGGACCGGACCGCTCAATTCGGTCCGGTTCGGTCCGGTCCATTTCGATTTTGGTCCGGTCCGCGATCCGGGAATTTCAATAAATTCGGTCTTCGATCCGATCCGGTCCAAAACCGGTCCGGTCCGGTCCGGACCGCAGACTAACTTTTATATAAAATCCATATATATTTGAAGGTGTATTCTATAATAACTACAAATAAAGTACATATATAAGTACTACTAGTATAAATGTTTGATACTAAAGTTATATAATTGTTAAAAGTGACTAAGATTATCAACTTTGTACAATTAAATAAGTTGTAAAACATGTAAAAAAGGCTGATTGCGGTCCAAACGGTCTGGTCTGGTCCGGTCCGCAGTCAAAACGGTCCGGTCTGACCACCAAACGGTCCGGTCTGACCACCAAACGGTCCGGTCTACGGTCCAAAAATTATTGATATTCAGTCCTCGGTCCGGTCCGGTCCGGTTTTGGACCGATGCTCACCCCTACTCATAAATCAGTGAAATCTCTATATCATTTAAAGACCAGAGCTATAGGAACCCACTCCAAATGCGCCTTAGACTGAAATGGATGCTTACTTGAAGCATGCTAATGATCCCACAGACATTGAGAATCTTATGCTATGTTGTATGAACTATGAGTTGCATGAACAACATGAAAACATGGACATTCTCGATATGGTAGCACATCTTACAAATCATGTAAAGCAATAAAGATATAATGTCTTCAAAGTGTTGATTGAGTGCAAACTGATAGAAGGAGATCCAGTAGAGCCCCATGTGCTCAATGTGATTAGGCATGTGGAGTGACTGGGATTTTTGTGAGGTGAAGAGCTGACCATGGATATGATTCTACAAGCATTACGTGGATCATATGGCCAGTTTATCAAGTGTTACTACTTGGGTAACTTGGCTAAACTGTAGTCAGAGCCACTTGGCATATTGATGCCAAAGCATGATATGAAGAAGGACAAATCCATGATGGTAATCAGCGGAAGTGAGTCCAAGGGAAAAGGCAAGAGTTGCTTCCACTACAGTTAGAATTTGTCGATCATGGGCATGTAATAGAATTAGTGAATTGCTATTATATACCTGCTATTAATGAAAAACATCATGTATCTTGTATGGACAAGAATATTGTATCGATGTTCACGGCTATGCCCTATGCCTTGTAAACTGTACAAGATAGTTGTAAAGACAAATGCGTATGATACATATACTAAATGACTTGATGACTCAAACAAATAATACCTATAGCATTGTCATCTAGAGCGCATAAATGAGATACACATTTCCAGAATCCATGTGATCGTTATCTAGCCTCTTTTGGTTATTGAACCAATAAAGACATGTGAGTCCTATTTATTGTAAAGTATGAAAAAAGCATATTCACTAGATGCAGTGGGAGAGCGACTATTCTGTTAGGACTCGTGCATATTGATTTGCTTAGACCTTTTAAAATAAATGCTAAAGGAAGTTACCAGTTGCTCAATGCATTTACTAATGTTATTAGTAGATATGGAAGTTTGTATTTGATGAAATACAAATATAGATCTCTTGAAGTGTTCAAGGATATCATGAATGAAATATGTAACTAATTTGGTAAAAGTATTAAGATACTTCAATATGATCGATGTTGATGAAATTTTAAACTAAGAGTTTGAGGACCTTCTAGGAGATCATGATAATGTATCAATGATAAAGTCCACCTGAAACACAATGACAGTGTGTTATGACAGTGTATCGATAAGAAGGAATCATACCTTGTTGTTCATGATGAAATTATCAATGAAATCTAACGGATCTTCTAGTTCCTTTTGGGCACATGCTTAACACTAAACTATGTACCATCTAAATTGGTTCAAAAGACACCATATGAGATATGGCATGGGAGGTGTCCCGATATGTATTCTAGAGTGATTAGGATTGAAAGCTTATATAATAAAATAGTTTCTTAAAGGCTTTGTCCAAAAAATCATATCAATGTTATTTTGTTGAATACTAATCTTACTCCAATCCAACAACAAAATGTTTGTTGACTGGATGGTTATATTCCTAAAGAGGAACTTAGTTCCAAAGGAATCAGTGGGAGAAAAGTAGAACTTGAAATGTTCGAGACAAATAATAAAACATTAAAACTAAAGAGGTGTGATGGGAGCAAAGAGAATCACAAGTTGTTGTGGAATATCAAGTTCCTTATGTAGACACAGAACTCATGGTTCTTGTAGAACACGGGTTAAGTTTGAAAGATTATGATATCTTATGGCTCAAAAGGAAGTGAGTTGATCATGGATGATGAGTCAACAATCTATATAGAATCTATCGAGGGACCAAAGTCGAAGAAATGGCTTGAGGCCATGAAATCAATGATGGACTCCATGTAAACCAACAAGGTATGACCTTGGTGGATCCACCTAAAGGGGTAAAACACATAGGGTGCATTTAGGTCTTTAATAAGAAGACCAAAATGGAAGGGTAGATTGGTTGCAAAAGGTTTCAACAAGTTCAAGATGTTGAACATGATGAAGTCTTTCACCAGTTACCATGGTTCATTCCATCGGGATCATGCTTGTTGTTACAGCTTGTTATGACTATTGAGATTTGGCATATGGATGTTAAAACCACATTCCTTAACTGGAATAAGTATAAGGATGTGTAAGTGACACGTCCTAAAGGTTTTATAAATCCAATAATACAAATAAAATCTATAAGCTACAAAGGTCAATATGTTGATTGAAGCAAGAAAATCAGAGTTGGAATCTTCTATTTCATAAGACAATCAAAGGGACATTCCTTAACTGGAATAAGTATAAGGATGTGTACGTGACACATCCTAAAGGTTTTATAAATCCAATAATACAAATAAAATATATAAGCTACAAAGGTCAATATGTTGATTAAAGCAAGCATATCAGAGCTGGAATCTTCTATTTCATAAGACAATCAAAGGGTTTAAAGATGAAATCTGTGATTATAAAAGATTTAGTGGGAGCATGTTTATATTCCACATAACGATGGGTAATAATATCCTTATATTGCACGATGTTAAAGCCTAGCACGAAAAGTACCTTCTCTATGAAGGGATAAGGTGAAGCATCCTAAGTGATAGGAATTGAGATTTATAGAGATAGATCTGGAAAGTTTCTTGACCTGAGAAAGAGCACATACATTAGCAAGATGTTGAAGGGTTCAACATGTGAGACTCAATGAGAGAAAACTTGTCCACGTTCCATGGAGTTAGTCTCTCAAGATCCAAGTGTCCTGGTTCTTGTAAAAACACGAACACATAGATAGATGCCATATGCATTTACATTTGGATCTATTAATGCAATGTTATGTACTTATTATGTTATCTTGTATGTATTGGACATGATGAGAGAATATCCAATTATCTCATATGTCTTGGACATGATGAGAGAATATCCAATTATCTCATATGTCTTGGACATAATGAGAAGATATACAATTATCTCATATGTATTGGATATGATAAGAGGATATCTAGTTATCTCATATGTATTGGACGTGACGAGAGGATATATATACCTATCTAGCAATCTCATATGTATTGGACAAGACGAGAGGGTATTTATTAGATGCTAGTGAGAGTCACTAGACTATCATAAAGAACATCCTTAAGTGCTTGAGAAACACTATAAGGATCAGCTCCTTGGTTATGGTAATAAGGAAGAGTTGGATGTATAGAGTTACACCGATGCAAGCTTCCAAACTAACAAATTAATGATCACAATCCAAATTTATTTTTGACTCTAAAACAAAAACTGTAAGCTGGAAAGGGTTCTGAGCTAAAGGTGTCTATTTATATCTACAGAAGAAGTTGAGCATCTCAATGTTATGAGAACAACATAAGATATTGTATGGATCAAGAAGTTCATATGGGTGAACTTGTGTGAGGTTCCAAATCATTGATGACATAGTAGAGATACTATGACAATAATGGAGCTACTGGCTAGGCTATAAATATCAGATAGCATACTATGACACTTCCATCTCCTACGAGATGTCGTACAATGAAGAGATGTGAAAATTGTAAATATCGACTTGAAGAAAATGTTGCTAAACTCGATATGAAGAACTTGTACAGTAGAAATGTGATGGACATTCTAAGATCACTTGGAATAAGATTTGTGGGTGATTGGCTCTAAGTGCAAGTGGGAGTTTGTTGGTATGCATGCCCAGAGAGACAATCATATGATGATTGGAATGTGGCATTAAGTACTTGATTTGATAATAATAAAGGTAATTTTGTCTATTATGTTTGTCTCAGTCATGATATGATGACACATACATACTAGATGTATAAAGAGTGATGTTACTCAATGACATATGTCTTCAAGTATGTGGCTTGAACAATGATATCACAAGGATGCTAAGAGTACATGCATTCTTGTTATGTCCCAGTCGAATATTATTGTGGAACAATAATAGACAATAGTAATACATAAGACCAAAGTGTGTGTTGACTAATGACAGAGTCTCATGAGTCATGATATGTTATATCAAGTCAAGCACATAAGTACATGTTACAGAACAGTGTATCACATAGACCCACCATGAGAGTGATAAATGAAGGCCAAGGAATGGTAGTCAAAATCAGCTCTCATAGTGATAGTGGTGATTGTAGTTCTTATACCTAAAGTCATTACATTTATCACTTGTTGTTCAGTATACTTTGACATCATCCAATGTAACCTTGAATAAGGATTGCCATAACAATAATGATTGGGTAGATGTGACATATGGGTACTGAGTGTGAGTGATGTAGATGGGATTTGTCCCTCCTACAGGAGATTGATATCTATGGCCTCTTGATAAGTGAGACTAAGAAATGTATGGCCATATTCATGTGACTCAATATGTGATGTGAGCTCAACTACATCTCAGACAATTTGATCTAGTTCAAGGAACATGGATTGAACATTGAGAGGATGACAATCCCATGCATTGAGTTCAATCTAGATATTAGAGATAAAAGAACTACACAATCATGGTAAAAATGATGATGGATTGTAGGTAAAATTATTCTCCGAATTTCTGAATTACTTGGGTAGAAATTATGTGTGACTAGGCACCACTCTTTGCTTGTGATGTCATAATTGGTTATGGGCATTCACTGCCAATGCAATTCTGGAACTATAGGGTCACATACATAGGATACACTTGGATTGGAGGAGTATATTCATGAATGATGTTTAAATTGAATACTACATGTGTTTAGATATTCAATTAAATAACCAATTAACTGATTGGACTCAGAATCATCAAGTACAAGTGTTGAACTAACTGGTTGGAGTGTCAGGTTGATTGGAAATTGAATTGGCTGAATTTTGCATGAGTCAAGACATCACCCCATCAGCTCACTAGGTGAATTGACTGATTTAGGTTAGTGACACGATTGGTTCTCCTAGTGAATCGATCTGCTCAATCATGTCAATTGAAGCTTTTGGTGATTTTCCTGATTCATGAGAATAGTTGATCGATTCAGTTGTTCAATTTGATTGGTACATGGATTAATGTTTGACATTGATTGGAAACAAATTGCAAATTTAATTGTGATTAGGAAACATGTGAACCAATCGTCTCACAAAGTGAACCAATTGGCTCACTGAGTGAACTGATCGTCTCACTGTGCCAGCCGACTGGTTCACTAGTGAGCCGATTAGTTCACCTGTTGCAGAATGCAAAATTCATGAAAATTTCAAACCGTTCTAGACCCATATAGACTGGGAACCCAGATCCCAAACCCTCCTATAAATAGAGGGTTACTAGGGGCTTCCCAACACACACAATTGAAAATCAATTACTCTAGTAATTGTTGTCCTCTCTGGTTGTGGTAACCAGTTAAGAGCTCAAGCAAGTCCTAACCGTTAAAGGGAGGGATAAAAAGGGAAAGAACAATTGAGAACAATTATGGGAGAGCATTTCAGTGACTAGTACACAAATAGAAGGGGACAACTCCTTCTTGTTGGCTTGGGTAGAGCAACATGGAATTCACAGTGGTCTGCATGGACTACTCTAAAGGTAGGAGTCCTTTGGCTACTTCTAGGAGAACACTGTCAACCATTGTCTATGGTGCAAGACCAGGAGGTCGTTTGTGACGATTGTTCAAGTGTTGTTTGGAGAAGAAGCACACTACTAATGCAAGGGTAATGTCACAAGACTTGATCTATGATGAGGTATAACCTTGCAAACCTTCCTCCCTAGATACATTGTTGTTGGCACGATCTTGCTGTCTAGGGGAATCAAGCTTTAAATTTGTGTTTCTTCTGCCTTGTCTATTGCCCCAATTTCCCTACAATATTAAGTCAAGAACAAAAGGACATGTTAGAGAACAATGTATGGGACATACTCACCATGAGAGTGGTACATGGATACCATGGAATGGTAGTCATAATTCTTCTCTCATAGTGAAGTGTTGATTGTGGTTCTTAGACCTAAAGTCATTGCACTCATCACATGTTGTTTGATGTATTTAGACATCATCCAACGTGACCTTGAATAAGGGTTTCCGTGAAGGTGATGATTAGATGCATTGTGACACATGGGGATTGCGTGTGAGTGATGTAGATGAGATTTTTCCATTGATAAGTGAGACTGAGAAATGTATGTTCATACTCATGTGATTCAATATATGATATGTGAACTCACATGCATCGCAAATAGTCTACTCTAATTCAAGGAATATGGATTGAACATTGAGAGGATGATGACTCCTTGCCTCAACTTCAATCCATATATTAGATATAAAGGAACTATACGATCACAGTAACACTAATCATGAATTGTTGGCTGAACTTGTACTCCAACTTTCTTAATTACTTAGGTAGTAATGATCCGTTTCTATATACCACTCATTGTCGTGATGTCATAAGTTAGTTATGGACATTCAATGCCAACATTACTCATGATCTATAGGGTCACACACATATGATGCACCTGGAATAGGAGTTTATTCATTAATTATGATCAAATTGATTACTAAAAGTATTTAGGTATTCAATGTAAACAACACTGGTTGAAAATTGATTGACTAGACTCTGAACTGACCGGTCCAAGTGTTGACAGATCGGTTGGAGTGTCAGGTAAATCTGAAACAACAATTGGTTGAGTATTTGCCTGAGCTAGACACATGAAACGACCATTTCACATATGAAATGACTATTTCAAAAGTGAAACGACCATTTTATAATTTGAAGTGGCCATTTCATGATGTAAACCAACCAGTTCATCGTCTGGATTGTCTGGTTCAATGATAAATTAATTGGATCAAGGATTGATGTTGATGTCATGATTGTACATTAATCAAATATGGAATGGCAGTATATTTCAAAATAGGGAAGCATTTGAACCAATTATTTCAAGAGATGAACCGACCGGTTCACCTGTGATTCGACTGGTTGGACAATGAACCGATCAGTTCACCGCTCGTAGTTTCCAACAAGTTCATGGAATCCATCTCTTTAACTCCCAAATCAACTGAAAACCCTGACCCTTTCCCTCCTATAAATAGAGGGGTATCGGGGGCTTCCCAAAAACAACAATAAGCTCTAATAGTTGTTGTACACTCTGGTTGTGATAACTAATAGAGAGCATGAGCAAGTCCTACTCGTAAAAGGGAGGGAAAACAAGGGAGAGACATTGAGAGAGCAAATCAATCCTAGCAGATTGACGTTCAAAGGGAAAACTCCTTCACATAGGCTCTGGTAGCGCAATGTGGAGTTTCTAGTAGTCCACATGGACTAATATCGAGGAAACGAGGTTGTTGCTTACCACTAGGAGTATGATGTCAAACTGTTGTATGGTGATCGACAAAGAGGTCACTGGTGACACTGTCCAAGTGCAAGTTGAAGAAAGGTGCACGCTACTGCATCAAGAGTTGTCGCTAGTTTTTCTCTAGGACCAAGTATAACTCTTATTACATTCTTTTCCTAGATATATTGTTGTTCATGCCATCTCATTAATTAGGGAATTAGAAAATAAATTTTTGTTTTCACTGCCTTATCCGTCGCCTAGATTTTCCTATGGTTTTGACCATGTCACCAACAAGGATTGGAATTTGAATAAGACAACAACTAAATGAGAGTCCGTTTTTTTCGTGACACCCCGCTATCACACAGACAACGAGATGACACGCAAAAATGTGCGGAACCTCATATTACTGAAAACATGAATTAATTAAAATCGATCACGATAAGCATATACATGTGGACTATTGCATCCATATCCTGGGAAAAACATGTTATATATGTGTATTACAAGCCTGATATATGTCCACAGCATACTGGAAATAGTTGTCCTGTTACATATGAGTTCATCACTTGTTTACATGTATATAACAGACCACACAAGACAACAGTAGGGTAAACAACAACTACACATCATGAAAGGTCGACAAAATGCCTCTCCCAGGACCTGAGAGTACAAGGATGACTCTAGAACTCTATTGCAAAACCATCAAAACAGCAGCATCCACCTCTTGCCTTCTACTGCTCTCCTTCTTGCTGCTCAACCACAACCTTGCGACCACCATGCCTAGCACGATCACCTAAAAAGGTTATGAACCAACGGGGTGAGACACCCAGTCCTAGAGAGAAACATAACTCCCCACCGAAACTATAAAACTCCAGAAAGCAGGTAGAACAGGTAAAGCAGGTAGCGGTTATAAGCAGATAATATGAGCAACATACTGAGTAGAACTTACGGTACCATTCATCTTACCAAAATTTGCAGGAAGTATAAAACCTGATTTTCTTTATGGAACATGATTGACAAGATAAGATTTATAAGATATTATCACAAAACATAAGGAACGTATAAACAACTGCAAGATACACTAGATCAACTACACGAGCAAGGCTTCAACCAATGTTCTGCATTTTATACTAAGCAATAACCACTATTTGACTGAATTATGTATTATTATTCCTTGAGGAAGTGAGTCGTCCGCTCAAGTCCAACCGACGGCTACGAAACCCGGAGTCGGTGCCATACAAGGTCAATGGAAGAGTCAGACTCCACGACCTCTCCACCTTGTGGTTAGTGCATGAGAACCAAAGCAGGACCGCAGTCTCATGCTTAAGTGGCCTCAGCCACAGGGTCAGCTCCGCAAGCTACCCATAACTCTAGCCCACCTTGGTACAGGTCTCGACGCTAGTAAAACTTGAGCCACGGGCCTATTCACTGTGCTCTGAGCCATGAACGCATTCATGCTCTTATCACATATCCAGAGCCAAGGGCCTGTTCACCATGCTCCTGAGTCTGCAACCGCAGTTGTACTCAATTTCCTCCTATTTTAGGCTAGGGGTAACCTCACATATTCAACAATATGTGCTTCAGATTAACCTGTAGGAGAACCCATTTCACCATGACCAACTACTGATGATGATGGATCTATGGCCAAGGCAAACCACATGATATATTCCACTATAATTAATTAGTATATTTTAAGTGGATTGTTGAGGAAACCAAGTTATAAAACACACAAAAATTGAGTTACATTATTACATTATCCTGGGATCTCAATCCCTCATCACAGAAAGCCACTGCCTCTCAAGGCATCATCACCATCTTACATCATCACTTGGGATAAGAATCCCTATCTTATCAACAAGAGGATAACACCTCAATCAGGCATTCTGCCTTCATCAGGTCCTCAGACCTATCTTACCACACTGGTGATACATATATCTCATCAACAAGAGTTATCTTCATGATATAGTGTTATTCAAACACATATGCCTCATAGCTCTTACCTAGCTATGAATTCATCTTGTAACCTACATGGTTAGTATAAAAGAGATATCTTTAAAATCATCAAACATATAGCTCCACTGTTTATTATGTCATTAGAGTTGTAGATATACACATCAGGTTCTGTTATATTATATTACTTGCTATCAAAACATGGACATCTATTTATGCTTTCTTCCTTATAAACATAGGCAAGTATTTTGGCATCAACTTTAAGCATCAAACATGTCATAGGCTCACCAACCTTAAACCATAAAACATTACCGACAAATATGTGATTATATATCAAAGAACCATCAACTAGGGTTTTCCGGGTGGAACAAAACCCTCACTAAAGGTTCCTACTACCCTCACTAGAAGTGTGACGGGTAGGGCAACCCTCACTAAAGACGATATCTGGCAGGGTAACAACCCTCACAAAAAGCCTATCGGGCAAGGTGCTTAGCCACATATTGGCCAACCCTAGAAGATATCAAGCCACCACCCCAAGGTGTATCGTGAAGCTAAGCCTAAGAGGCATATCGTGCAGCCTGAGCTAGAGGTGTAATGTGCAGCCTGATGTATCGGCTAGAACCCTATCAGCCATCTAGGGTTAGGGTTAGGGCTGTGCTGAGAAACCATCTTACTATTGTATCGGCCAAGATCATGGCGCCCAAAGCCAGCACTGTATCGCCCAACATGTCCTCGACACAGGCGACACAAAAGCACCACAAGGGAGCCTATCGGTCAACCAGAGCAGCACACCATAGCAGCCTCTATCAAAGCAACAACTAGGGTTTCCACTCAACCCATATCGGGTAACACAAACTAACCCAACTTGTATCGCCCAAGGCACCAAACAGAGATGTTAACTAGACATCATATTGCCCAAGGGGAACAACACCACTTAGGGAAAAAGATCAACAAGAGTAAGGTGTATCACCCAAGTTCACTACCTAGATCAAGCGGGCCATACCGGGCACCAAGCCAACAACACAAGTTGATGTATCAGCCAAGGGTATAACCCTAGATAAGGAGGTGTTGGGAAGCACTACAAAAGAGCATGTTGTGCAAAGCATGAAGCACAGATCGATAGGGTCATCATCAACCTCAAGATCACCATATTCACACCCTAAAAGATCAAAGGAATTGGCTCACCTCTCAACAACCAAGAGAGAGGGGTTTTGCACAATCCTTTATGACAAATTGGGCATCAAGATGGGTCACCACCAATGACCAAAACCTCAACCAAAACTACATCAACACTCCACCAAGGCTCACCTCTCAAGTCCATGGTAAGAGAAGGGTGTTCCTCAAGCAACTAGAGTATAGAATCACCTCTCAACATCCAAGAGAGAGGGGTGTTGTCTATAATACTAGGGCCGAACTCACTTCTCAAGACCAAAGGGGAGAAAGGGGTATTGCCCAAGAAACCAACACACACACACATAGGTTTAGCCACCACTACTCAAGAACTACTCAACCACATAAACATATCTCCAACAAGATAGAAGATATAAACTAGAGCAAGTAAACATGTCTAGAAGAAAACATGGTCGATCAAGATGAAGGTAAACTTGCAACAAGAAAAGAGAGTAGTATAGCTGAGGTTAGGAGTTATACAACCTGCCTTAAGCAAGCTCCAAGCTCCTCGCACCAAGCAACACCTTCGGCCACCTCAAGGAGAAGAAGAAGAAGACTCCAAGGAGAAGGGTCGGCCACCAAGCTTAGCTCCTCTAAGAGTATCGGCCACCAAGGTTGCAAGGGAGAGATATCGTCCACCAAAGAGAAGAGAAACTAAAGGGATTCTTAGCAAGAGAAAGGGGACGCATATATAGAAGAGGGTGGAGGAGAAAACAAGGCAATGTGTCACCCACCCTAGGGACACTTGTCCAACGTCTTACCACCTTGCAAACCACACGCAACATGTTATGCCACCACTCATCAAGAGATCGGCCACATGTCCAAGGCATGGTGACACAACCAAAGCAAGGAGGTCAAAGGGGGTCAAAGGCCGACACACACACACCACCACCCTAGCCGACACACCCATGGGCGACACCCCCATGGCCGACATAAGGTGCTCATCCCCGATACAAAGCTCAACAAGGAAAGGAAAGGCCCAAACAAGGAGAAAAAAAGCCCAAAAGAGCTCCACAAGGCCCAGGGCAACTCAAGAAATGAGCCCAACCCTTCCTCCAAATTCTATAGAAAGCAAAGAGAGAGAAAAGCATCTCTCAAGGTGACAAACTTATTCATCAAGCTTAAACTTAGGTTATTTGCAAGCAGCACCTCCAACTCTCAACAAAGCACAAGCAAACCCTAATCACCACTAATGGTGATTAGCAAGCAACTAAGCTCAAGGATTAGGCAAAACAAATAGGGTAAGCCCAAAATGAAGGTTGGGGTCCTTACAAGCCATAAACCTCTACAAAGGGATTTTGCCCCCGAAATCTGAATAGAAAAGCGAGGGATACTTCCTCCTCATCTCTTCCTCAAGCTCCCATGTGGCTTCCTCAACGCCACAGTGATGCCAAAGAACCTTCACAAGAACCAAGTCCTTCTTCTTCAGCTTTTTTACTCTCCTGTCAAGGATCGCCACTAGTCCTTCTTCATAGGTCATATCATCATCAAGCTTAACCTCGACTGGCTGTATCACTATTTCTGTGTCTGGATGACTTTTCTTCAGCATGCTGACATGGAACATTGGATGCACCCTGTGCAAATCTGGCGGGAGCTCTAACTTATAAGCTACGTTCCCGACACGTGTTATCCCCCGGTATGGCCCCATATATCTGGGTGCCAACTTACCTTTCTGGCCAAACCTTAGCACGCATTTCCATGGTGAGACCTTGAGATACACTTTGTCTCCTACCTAGAACTCTAAAGGACGTCGGTGATTATCTGCATAAGACTTATGTCGGTCTTGTGTCGCTTTCAACTATTGTTGTATCACTCTGATCTTTTCTGTTGTCTGTTGCACTAATTCAGGACCCAAGAGCTAATACTCGCCAGACTCATACCAACATAAGGGGGATCTGCACTTCCTTCCGTATAGAGCCTCATAAGGAGCCATGTCAATGCTCCACTGATAACTATTGTTGTAGGCAAACTTTATCAAACTGAGATGCACATCCCAACTGTCTAGGAACTACAAAACACAAGCTCGGAGAAGATCCTCCAAAGTGTGAATAGTCCTTTCACACTGCCCATCTGTCTGTGGGTGGAAGGCGGTGCTGAACCTCAACTGCGTTCCCAACGCTTTGTCCAACTGCTCCCAGAAATGACTTATGAACCGGGGACCTCTATCAGAGACTATGGTTGTCGATACACCGTGCAAATGCACTATTTCATCTACATATACCTGAGCTATCCTCTCTGCTATATACGTTGTCTTTACAGGTATGAAATGAGCAGACTTCGTCAATCTGTCCACTATCACCCAGATGGAATCATGGTTCCTAGCTGTCCTTGGAAAACCAACTACAAAATCCATGGTTATATGATCCCATTTCCACTACGATATTGGCATGGGTTACAACGTACCTGTCGGCTTCTGATGCTCAGCCTTAACTTGTTGGCAAACCACACACCTAGCCACAAACTCAACTACATCTTTCTTCAAGCCTGGCCACCAATACATATCCTTCAGATTATGATACATCTTGGTGACTCCAGGATGCATAGCATACATCGACGTGTGCGCTTCCTCGAGCACTAGCTTTCTCAGATTATCAGCATCGAAGACCACAATCCTACCATGATAGCAAACTAGTCCATCCTCATACTCATGCAACCCATCACGCTTGTCATTGTCGAACTCTGATCTGATTAGATGGACTGAAGCATCTGCCTGTTGTGCGTCTTTGATCTGCTGTCTCAGCATAGGCTTAACCTGTATATGTGCCAACAATCCTACCAACAAAGAAACTTCCAGAAGTACATTCATCTGTCGCAAGGAGACAAACATATCCCGCCTATGACATACCAAGGAGCTCAATCATGCTTTCATTATGGGAAGAGAAGAAGACTTCCTGTTGAGTGCATCAGCTACAACGTTCGCCTTACCAGGATGATACTCAATGGTGTAATCATAATCATTGATCAGCTCCATCCATCGACGTTGTTTCATATTCAGCTCACTCTGCGAGAAGATGTACTTTAAGTTCTTATGATCTGTGAAGATCTGGCACACTTCCCCATAAAGATAGTGTCTCTAAATCTTCAACGCATGCACCACCGCTGCCAATTCCAAATCATATGTTGGATAGTTATCCTCATGTTTCTTAAGCTATCGCGAAGTGAAAGAAACCACATGATCCTCCTGCATAAGCACACATCCCAAGCCCTTCTTGGAAGCATCACAGAACACAACATAGCCTTTCCCAGGCTCTGGCAACACCAAGACTGGAGCACTTGTCAGCTTCTCCTTTAAACTTTGGAAAGCTTGCTGACAGTGATCATTCCAAATAAAAGGTACATCTTTCATGGTCAACTTTGTCAATGGCAACGCGATCACATTGAAGTCCCTTATAAACCTCTAGTAGTATCCTGCTAGTCCCAAAAAACTATGAACTTATGTCAGCATCTTTGGTTGCTCTCAATCTACAACTGACTCCACCTTCTTGGGGTCCACTCTGACTCCTTCCGCAGATATCACGTGACCCAAGAAAGTCACTTCCTTTAACCAGAACTCACACTTACTAAACTTGGCATATAGCTAGTGTTGGCGAAGAAGAGTCAACGCTTGTTGAAGATGTTGTTCATGCTCTAGACTGTCCTGACTATAGATCAAGATGTCATCTATAAAGACTATGACAAATTGATCTAAAAACGAATGGAACACTCTGTTCATCAGGTCCATGAAAGCAGCATGTGCATTGGTTGGCCCAAACGACATAACCACGAACTCAAAGTGACCATACCTTGTCCTAAAAGCTGACTTTGGTATGTCCTCATCCTTAATCCGCAACTGATGATATCCAGATAGATCAAATGTTGAAAACACGGTGGCACCATGTAACTGATCAAACATATCGTCTATTCTTGGTAACGGGTATTTGTTCTTGATCATAACTTTGTTCAATTGTCGGTAATCTATACACAATCGCATCGATCTGTCCTTCTTCTCAACAAACAAGACTGGAGCACCCCAAGGTGATGTGCTTGGTCGGATGAAACCCTTATCCAACAATTCCTGTAACTGCTTCTTTAGCTCTGTCATCTCAGCTGGAGCCATCCTATATGGCGTCTAAGCAACCGGCTGTGTTCCTGGTACCAGATTGATCTCGAAGTCAATCTCTCGAGGTGGGGGAACACAGGGAAACTCCTTAGGGAACACATCTGCAAACTCTCAGACAACTGGCACCTCCTCAAGGATAGGACCTTTTGTCTTGGTATCTATAACGTGAGCTAAGAACGCCCTACAACCTTATCGCGACAACTTTTTTGCCACCATGGCTGGCACCAAACAAGTCGGAAAAATCTTCCTATCTCCTTGGAAGATCCACTTCTCATCACCGTCATCAAACAATGCCTTCTTGGAACCGCAGTCCAATACAACCTTATATTTCTCTAAGGTATCCATCCCAAGGATCACATCAAATCCATGCATATCAAATGGTATAAGATCCACTTGTATACTGTGTCCCGAAAAAGATAAGACACAAGATGGACACTCTTCTTGAAGCATCGAGGAACCATCAAGAGGGGTTTCTAACAACAAGCTATCTTTCTTACAACTAACAGGTAATAGATAGTTATCAAGCATAGAATGCGCGATAAAAGAGTGTGTAGCACCTGGGTCAACCAGAACAGATATAAAGCAAGAAGAAGACAAATCAGAATGAAATAACTCCATCTGACCTGCCACCACTCGTGGGTTGACTATCGCCTCCGGCTGACTCATAGCATAGAATCGATTCGTTGCTTGATGTCGTCCACGTCCTCTGCTTCCTTGAGCAGACGATCCTACTTGCGACACTTGAGTGCGTCCTCACCCTCTGCTATTACTGGGCTGTTGTCTATCTGACCCTTGCTAACTCTGCCTTGGTTGTTGTGTCACTTCAACATCTCTCTTTGGGAAGTTTATCTTGAAATGCCCTGTCTGTCCACAAATATAGCATGTCATATCATCAAACTGTGGCCTAGATGGCCCTGTCACTGCCACTGAAGTTGTACTATGCGCCTTAGATGGCGAAGAACCATAACCTCTTCCCTTGGTTGGGGACCACTGCGACGGTGCACTGGAACCTCATATCATGGAAGGTGTTGAAAACCTTGGCCTCTTGAAGCCACCAGACCTCTGTCCCTAAAACTGAGCAGGTCTCTTCCTGGTCATGGACTCTTTCTTCTCCCTAATTGATCGTTCTATCCTCGAACAGACTCCAAAAATGTGGCAAACAGTTTTCTATTCTCTAGAGCAGCAGCTGGTGTCGTCAACTCTGCGCTCAAACCTTTCTCGAACCGTCTGATCCGCTCATCATCTGTCACTGCCATATGAGGACAAAACCTCCACAGGTCCATGAACTTGGCTTCATACTCGGTGATGTTCATCGTTCCTTGGTGTAGATGCTCGAACTGACTGATCTTTTCATCCAAATACGTCTTCGGAAAGTATCTACTGACGAATTCGCGCTGGAAAACCTCCCAACCAATCACCTCATCGGGTCTCTTGTCCTCCTCGATGGCCCACCAGTGGCCAGCACTACCTTTCAGAAGGTAGACAACATGCTTTACTTTGTCTTCTTTGGGGATATCAAGGATCCAGAAGGCCTTCTCAAGACCTGTCAGCCACAGATCTGCATCCGCTGGATCAGTCGTTCCAGCAAAATCTGAAGCTCCGACTTGGAAAAGCCGCTCAAAGGTCTTCCCAATACCCGATGTTTCACCATGGGGAGAATGTGCTCTTGGCGGAGGCACTAGCAATCTTTCTACCATGAGATTCATCGTAGCCATTAACTGCCCCATAAGATGGTGGTAGGCAGGGTTTTTAAGAATGGCTGGGTCAAGTTGGGGGACCTCAGGCACCTGATCTTCATGTGCCTACACTCTGCTCCATCAACTGATGCAGCCTCGCTGCTCTCGGCAACATGTTCTTCATGGTTTCCCGACATCTTTAATCCTTTTTCTTCCTCTGAAGGTAGAAGGTTATCGTAAGAAAATCTAGAAAAATCACAAGAATAGACACAAACATAGTCCTAGATCCCTGTAGATTCAGCAAACCTAGAGCTCTGATACCAAAAACTTATCGTGACACCCTGCTATCACACAAACAACAAGATGACACGCGGAAATGTACAGAACCTCATATTACTGAAAACATGAGTTAATTAAAACTGATCGCGGTAAGCATATACATGTGGACTATTGCATCCAGATCCTGGGAAAAACATGTTATATATGTGTATTACAAGCCTGATATATGTCCATAGCATACTGGAAACAGTTGTCCTATTACATATGAGTTCATCACCTGTTTACATGTATATAATAGGCCACACAAGCTAAGAGTATGGTAAACAACAACTACACATCGTGAATCGTTGACAAAACGCCTCTCCGAGGACCTGAGAGTACAGGGATGACTCTAGGACTCTACTGCAAAACCATCAAAACATCAGCATCCACCTCTTGCCTTCTACTGCTCTCCTTCTTGCTGCCCAACCACAACCTCGCGACCACCATGCCTGGTGCGATCACCTAAAAAGGTTATGAACCAACGGGGTGAGACACCCAGTCCTAGCGAGAAACATAACTCCCTGTCGAAACTATAAAACTCCAGAAAGAAGGTAGCGGTTATAAGCAGATAATATGAGCAGCATACTGAGCAGAACTTACTGTACCATTCATCTTACCAAAATTTGTGGGAAGCATAAAACCTGATTTTCTTTATGGAACGTGATTGACAAGATAAGATTTATAAGATCTTATCACAAAACATAAGAAACATATAAACAACTGCAAGATACACTAGATCAGCTACACGAGCAAGGCTTCAACCAATGTTCTGCATTTTATACTAAGCAATAACCACTATTCGGCTGAATTACGTATTATTATGCCCTGAGGAAGTGAGCTGTACCGCTCAAAGTCCAACCGACGGCTGCGAAACCCGGAGCTGGTGCCATACAAGGTCAATGGAAGAGCCGGACTCCACTACCTCTCCACCTCGTGGTCAGTGCACGAGAACCAAAGCAGGACCGCAGTCTCATGCTTAAGTGGCCCCAACCACAGGCTCAGCTCCGCAAGCTACCCATAACTCTAGCCCACCTTGGTATAGGTCTCGGCACTAGTAAAACTTGAGCCACATGCCTGTTCATAGTGCTCTGAGCCATGAACGCATTCACACTTTTATCACATATCCTGAGCCATGGGCCTATTCACCATGCTCATGAGTCTACAACCGCAGTTGTACTCAATTTCCTCCTATTTTAGGCTAGGGGCAACCTCACATATTCAACAATATATACTCCTGATTAACCCGCAGAAGAACCCGTTTCACCATCACCAGCTACTGACGATGATGGATCTATGGCCAGGGCAAACTACATGATATATTCCACTGTAATTAATTAGTATATTTTAAGTGGATTGTTGAGGCAACCAAGTTGTAAAACACATAAAAATTGAGTTACATCATTAAATTATCCTAGGATTTCAATCCCTCATCACAGAAAGCCACTGCCTCTAGGGGTGTAAATGGTGCGGGTACGGTGCAGGTCTAGCCATACCCATATCCATACCCATCTAATTTAATGGGTCTGGTTCTGGTTCTAGACCCGCATAATACAAAATCTGGACCTGCACCATATCCGTACCCACAATTATAGCGGGTATGCGGTGTGGGTATGCGGGTAAGCGGTTCTATAAAACATCATATTATTTATGTAAGAGAAATGACTATGTTCTATATATTTTAAGACAACTAGATATTATTATTATATAGCATGTTAACATGCAATAGTTATATTAGACAATGCTATATTTTATACATTAACATTAATTGAGTTAGTTGTTTACATATTTGTAGTCATCGTCATAATGTTTAACTTATGTAGAAAGTAATGTAAATTAGTAGACATTTTGATTTTTAAGTTTACATATAATGTTCATTATTGAAACTAGAATAGTTAATTCTTTATGATATGACTAGTCTCGACCTTATTGTGGTTAGAGTAGGATATAATCTCAAGAATTTTATTAATTAGACTAGTAAAGTATTATATATATAACATGTTATTTAAGTAGTTACTTATGTATAGCGGGTACACGGGTCTAGCGGGTCTGGGTCCAAGCATACCCATTATTAGACCCGCTTATATGTGGGTCCAAGGGTATACAGGTCCAAGGGTATGCGGGTATAAAAAATTAGACATGTGACAGGTTTTTTAAGGGTCGGAATTTGTGGGTCCGCGAGTCTACCCATACCCATTTACAACCCTAACTGCCTCTCAAGGCATCATCACCATCCTACATCATCACTTGGGATAAGAATCCCTATCTTATCAACAAGAGGATAACACCTCAACCAGGCATTCTGCCTTCGTTAGGTCCTCAGACCTATCTACCACACTGGTGATACATATATCTCATCAAAAAGAGTTATCTTCATGATATAGTGTTATTCAAACACATATGCCTCATAGCTCTTACCTATATATGAATTCATCTTGTAACCTGCATGGTTAGTATAAAAGAGATATCTTTGAAATCATCAGACATATAGCTCCACTATTTATTATGTCATTAGAGTTGCAGATATACATATCAGGTTTTGTTATATTACATTACTTGCTATCAAAACATGGGCATCTATTTATGCTTTCTTCCTTATAAACATAGGCAAGTATTTTGGCATCAACTTTAAGCATCAAACATGTCATAGGTTCACCAACCTTAAACCATAAAACATTACCGACAAAGATGTGATTATATATCAAAGAACCATCAACTAGGGTTTTCCGGGTGGAACAAAACCCTCACTAAATGTTCCTGCTACCCTCACTAGAAGTGTGATGGGTAGGGCAACTCTCACTAAAGACGATATCTGGCAGGGTAATAACCCTCACAAAAAGCCTATCAGTCAAGGCGCTTAGCCACATATCGGCCAACCCTAGAAGATATCAAGCCACCACCCCAAGGTGTATCATGAAGCTAAGCCCAAGAGGCATATCGTGTAGCCTGAGCTAGAGGTGTAACGTGCAACCTGATGTATCAGATAGAACCCAATCAACCATCTAGGGTTAGGGTTAGGGCTGTGCCAGGCAACCATCTTACTACTTATTAGCCAAGATCATGGTGCCCAAAGCCAGCACCGTATCGCCCAACATGTCCTCGACACAGGCGACACAAAAGCACCACAAGGGAGCCTATCTGTCAACCAGAGAAGCACACCATATCGGCCTCTATCAAAGCAACAACTAGGGTTTCCACTCAACCCATATTGGGCAACACAAACCAACCCAACTTGTATCACCCAAGGCACCAAACAGAGATGCCAACTAGGCATCATATCGCCCAAGGGGAACAACATCACTTAGGGCAAAATATCAACAAGACTAAGGTGTATCGCCCAAGTTCACTACCTAGATCAAGAGGGCCATATCGGGCACCAAGCCAACAACACAAGTTGATGTATCGACCAAGGGTATAACCCTAGACAAGGAGGTGTCGGGCAGCACTACAAAAGAGCATGTCATGCAACGCATGAAGCACAGCCCGATAGGGTCATCATCAACCTCAAGATCACCATCTTCACACCCTAAAAGATCAAAGGAATTGTCTCACCTCTCAACAACCAAGAGAGAGGGGTTTTGCACAATCCTTTATGACAAATCGATCATCAAGATGGGTCACCACCAATGACCAAAACCTCAACCAAAACTAAGTCAACACTCCACTTAGGCTCACCTCTCAAATCCATGGTAAGAGAAGGGTGTTGCTCAAGCAACTAGAGTATAGAATCACCTCTTAACATCCAAGAGAGAGGGGTGTTGTCTATAATACTAGGGTCAAACTCACTTCTCAAGACCAAAGGGGATAAAGGGGTATTGCCCAAGAAACCAACACACACACATAGGTTTGGTCACCACTACTCAAGAACATCTCAACCACATAAACATATCTCCAACAAGATAGAAGATATAAACTAGATCAAGAAAACATGTTTAGAAGAAAACATGGCCGATCAAGATAAAGGTAAACATGCAATAAGAAAAGAGAGTAGTATAGTTGAGGTTAGGAGTTATGTAACCCGCCTTAAGCAAGCTCCAAGATCCTAGAACCAAGCAACACTATAACATCCCTGACCTGGGTTATGTACTAACCCTAGGTGTTTTAACTAATTAAGTTGATTAGATGCTTGCTTTCTTTTCTTGAAAAGTAATTAAGGCTTTTAAGGAGCTTATATTTCAAGTTTAGTCCTTTTTGAATAATGTTGAAACATTGTTTTGTTAATAATGGACTAAAGTGCAAATTACCCAAGTAGAGGGGTTAACTTGCAAAATACACATGTCAAGATGTTCCTCTGATGTTGAGACATCATAAGATTGTATATGATGAAGTGGTACATTTTTCACAAGCTTAGGTACCAAGATATAGCTTGTAGAGCAATCCTTGTGCTTAAAAAACCTAGTTTTGGTGTAAAGTGCAATTTACCCAAAACCTAGGGTCCAACATGTAAAATATCACCTCTTAAGAATCTTTCATGTTTCTTGGCATCAATTGGAGCAAATAAAATAAGAAGGGCGCCTCATTTAAATGATCATGGTAGGAGTGGAAAAATTATTCACAAATAATAATATATTAAGCAATATCCAATAAGGGTGGATATTAAAATACATCTCTTTAAGGTGTTAGATCTTTTCCATTTAACCTTGGATAATGGATGATTTGCATGAGTTAGTAGGTGGAAACGTGGCCAAGGATGGAGGAAGCTTTGGTGGTTTTAGTTGGGAAACAAAAGGAGATAATCCTCTTCTTTTCACTTTCCTTGAAAATAACCAAAAATATATTTAAGTGTGTTTTTCCAACAACTCAAAGGAGCGTTCCTTAGCTTCTTTCTCTCATCACTTTGCTTGGACCGACCAAGAAGGAGCTCTGGACCAGAGGGAGGATGACCATACTGACTTGGTAAGTGTTGATCACCATCTACCTCGGATTTATGGTGGAAACCACAATATAAGGTTAGATTTATGGTGTTCTTCACACGATTCTCCTTTCTAGCCATCTTCTCCATCCAAAACTTGAAGAACGGACCTTGGACACCTACTGGAGCTCAATCCACCATTAAAGCTACGAATCTTGGATCTCTGGATCAGTCCTAGAGTTGGGTTTTATAACTCTAACCCTTAAAGCTTTGTTAATGCATCTTTCTTTCCTATAATCGTTGTTTAAATCTTCTTCTTTAGACACCTTTGTGTGTTCTTGCTATCTTTTCCGTGAAGAACAATCCTTGTTCTTGGTTGAACAGAGGTAGAAGATGATGACGTTAATTCCTATGTTTATCCAATTTTTACTTTAGCAAACGGTCTCCCAACCTTGCTCAAACGATTTGCCAAACCGATTGGAGCAAACGGTTTCAAACCGTTTGATTACAAACGGTTTCACAAGAACGCATGGAAGCAAACGGTCCAAGATCGTTTGGAAGAGTTGACCAGGTGTTGACCGTTTGGAGTCCTATTGAGAATAATGTAGACTAATCACCTACTAAAAATCATCAATAAATTCCAATTGGTTCACCATTCAAAGGCCCATCAACCATCTAAACCCTAATCGGGTTAATTGCTGATTTCAATAATTGAACTAAGTTGAAGTTTGGGTTGAGTGACCCAAACGATTTCAAAACCATTTGTGGATCACCCAAACGGTCTCAAGTCCGTTTGGTGATCACCCAAGACCGTTTGGAGGTCTAGGGTTAAGTAGGGTTGACCAATTGAGGGTCCAATGATATCAAGTTGATGAATAATCGATTGCTGATTTGGTGACTAAACCTAGGGTTCAAACCCTAAGTGAATGACTTGGTTTTTGATGAAATAATGGGCAAACGGCCTCAAGACCATTTGTAGGATATCCAAACAATCCCAAGACCGTTTGGAGGTCTAGGGTTGACTATGGTTAAGTGGTTGAAGATCCAAAGGTTACAAGTTGGAGCGCAATCCAGTGTTGACCTAGTGATCAATCAATGGGCCAAACCTTAATTGGGTGAGTTGGTTTTTGATGTTGACTTGAGAAAACGGTCTCAAGACCGTTTGGAGGTCTTCCAAATGATCCCAAGACCGTTTGGGGTCAGGTCTTGATCAAATTGAATGATGGTTCAAGGATTTCAACTCAATTTAGACTTACATTGAAAAATGTTGAAGGATCATCGATTTCAAACCCTAACCCAATTGATCCAAGCCCTAATTGATGATCAATTGAGGGTCAATTGAGTGTCAAATCAGTTGAAGGTTGACCTAATTGACTCAATTGATGAGTGGCTAACAAGTGCATGATCGATTGATGGGTTCAACATTGGAAACCCTAACTCAATTGAAGTGGTTGAGACATTTTTTGGTCCATGCGGTTTTGAGGTGATTTGGACCAAACGATCTCAAGACCGTTTGGTCCCAAACAGTTGAGGGGTTCAACATTGGAAACCCTAACTCAATTGATGTGGTTGAGATACTTTTTGGTCCATGTAGTTTTGAGGTGGTTTGGACCAAACGGTCTCAAGACCATTTGGGACCAAACGATCCCAGACCATTTAGTCTCATGCGGTTTCAAGGTCGGTTATGTCCATGCGGTTTCAAAGTCAAACTTGACCAAATGGTCAATAAGTTCAAACGGTCTTCATCCCATCTTGGGCAAACGGTCTTGAGTGTGCACTTTACCAAACGGTTTCAAAAGTCAACAAGACCAAACGGTCAACAACACCAAACGGTTTCAAGGTCTATCCAAGACCGTTTGGGGGTTTAGTGTACAAGACCGTTTGAGGTCCATGAAGGTCAAGATCGTTTGATGCTTTAGTGATCAAGATGGTTTAGTGGTTGATTAACCTAAACCTCATAGATACTTAAGTGATTAAGGGACTAAGTAATTAGTTGATTAATACATGATGTAACCAATGGTGATTATAATAATGATACCCTTGAAGGGATAGAGTGATTAGTACTCTTTGAATGAGTAAAGCCTTAATAATCATAATAGTGATGACATAACCTATGATGTCAATGTTGAATTGACTTAGCCTAATCAAGGGTGATGCAAACATCAATTTATAGAAAGATGAGAGAGAATACTTCTTATATGAATGATTAATTAAGTAATGGACTCCCAACATGAATGAGTATATCTAAATTAGGGTATGATCCTTCATAGTGAGATCATGGAAACCCTAATTATGATGGTTAATGAATCTTAACCATAATTGAGGACAGTAATGGATGTAATCCTAATACCTGAGGATGTAATGTGAATAGTAAACCCTAATCTAGGGTAATGTGATGTGGTATGAATAGTAAACCCTAATCTAGGGTAATGTGATAATGTGAACAATAAACCCTGATTCTGGGTTATGCTTTTAAGCATGGAACTCTATGATTGAACTATGAAAGGAGGAAACACTATCCCTAATTACGCTAAAGAGGTTGGTTAACCTTAATTGAATTAAAAAGGGAAACCCTAACCCTAGTAAGGGCATAGTGGTACAACCCTTGAATAGTAAAGTTATCTTTGTTTTGCTAATGTGCTGATATAGAGATAATGTGCCTTTTATCAAATGCATTGATTATGTAGGTCTTTATTAAATGGTGAATGATCCAACCCTATTCTAGGGCTGTATCTTGTGTCATTTTGTACCTTTATCACATTCAAATGCATTAGAATTACATGTTATTCTCCCCAATATGATTATCATTGCAAATATGCTTATGGATGTTCTTTGCGCTGTTTTTCAGGTACTTGGACCAAGTTTAGATGGAAGAGAGAGAGAAAGGGAGTTCTAGGGTTCCCCCACTCAAGGAGGGGCCCAAAAAAGGCCCTAAAGTCTCCCTCAACCTACCTTCAGTGGCCAAGAATCATCCCTAAGAAAAGACATCTGAAAATGACAAAGTTAGAAGAGAAATCAAGAAGTCAAGCCTCACCACGGCCGTGGCCACAATGCCACGGTCGTGGCTTTATTGCCAAGTTCCAACAGGTTGCAACAGGGAATTCCATAGATCTCCCATGACCGTGGCCTCCCAGCCATGACCGTGGCCAGTGAAGACAACACGACCGTGGCCATCAGCACGGTCGTGGTCAGGAGAAGAGAACACGGCCGTGGCATCCTGCCACGGTCGTGGGAATTAAATTGCAAGAAGTCAGTCGCAAATAGGGAATTTGCCTCCCAGCCACGACCGTGGCCAAGTCGCCATGACCGTGGCCGATGCTGATCAAGACGTCTGTGGCCCCTCCCAACGGTCAGCTCCAACTCCTCCAAAACGGCTGTGTTACCCAACACGGCCGTGGTGAATGCTACCCACCACGACCGTGGCACTCTGCCACGGCTGTGGCCACCACCATCTCACCACTTCCTTCACCCCACGACCGTGTTCACCCCCCACGGTCGTCCCCCACTACCCTCACCACGGCCGTGGCACACTCACCACGACCGTGGTGATCACCTACCCTATACAACTTTCCACTGTTTTTCCTATTTTGCCCCCACTTAGCCCTAGCTCCTATATAAGCACTAGTTGCTTCTAGGGCTCGAGGGAGAGCACCCCTAGCTGCAACCTAGCTGCTCCTTTGCATCCATTACTCCCATCCACCTACTTTCCTTGCATTTAATCATATTTCCATCCACTTTCCACTCATTTCCACCATAGAAACCTAGTTTCTCTAGGTTTCTACCCATCCATTCCACCATTTCCATGCTGTTGGGCACCTTTGGAGGAGGAGGTTCGTGGCTAGCAGCAAAGAGGTGAAGGTGGTCGAGCTTCATCAAGCATCCATGATGTTTCTTACTCTCTTTCCCTTCTCCTTTGTTCCTAGTTTGATCATGTATAGCTAAGCCCCCTTGGGTGGGTTGTTTGGGGCACAAATGTGACTGTGATACCATGTTGGGGGAATATAATTTGTAATGAACATATTTCACTTCTATGATGATTGCCTTTGCTTGTATCTCATTTCCCATTACTTGTGCATGTGGTTGTTGTTTAATTACATTAATTGCTTGCCTTGTGGTGCTTGAAGACATTTGCCTCTAGGATGTTTTGGTTTCTATGTAGCTATCATAGGATTGGCTCCTAGGTCCTTAATTCGGATCCCTAGCTAGCCCCCTATCTTCCTACATAATCACCTTCTTCCTACATGCAAATGTGAGTTCTAAGTGACTAGTATAAGTGTGATTAGTGAAATTGCCTAGGATTTTCTAAAGGTTGAGGTGGCTAGTGGCATGAGGTCAAATATCCTCATCTCTACTCCCATCCTTACCCTTGGTCCTCAATTTACTTATACCACTTATCCTAGAGACCTAGATTTGGTAGGTCCTATGAGAATTACACCTAGCCCTAGTTCTCCAACTAGTAGCATAGGGTACATCCTCATAACACCCACCTTGTTGTTTGGTTTGGTAGTCTAGAATGAAATATGCTAATTGCTTATTATGGTGACATCCCCCAACTAATGCCAAAGTCATATTCCCAAACGGCCCACCTCCTTCATCTAATTGCTTAAAATCTTAATTGCCTAGTTCGCTTGTTAATGCTAGTGTAGTTCAATTGCTTTAGTTAACTTAGTCGATTGCTTAGTCTTGCTAGCTAAGTGTTAATTTAGGTCTTTGATCTTGATTAGTAGTTAACTTAGGCTCTCAATTGCTAGTTGTTTGCTTAGTCTAGTATAGTTTGTTCTTGCTATTGTTTAGATAGCTTGTTAACTTAGATTGCTAATTTAGCCTTTTGATAACTTAGTTTTATATTATTTTCCTTCTTGCTCTCTTAGCTTAATCAATCAACCAACCAACCTTTAAACCCTAATAACCTTACTCTCTGCAATATGAACGTAGCTCACACTTTCTAACTCTAGCGCCCCCTCTATCTCCGTGGTTCGACCCCGCATCTTGCTTGATCTATACTACAACAGTACCCCGTACGCTTGCGGGCGCATTGTTTTAGTTTTAGTGATAGACTCGATTTGGGACCATACAAATATCAAAAGCAAAGATCCCATCATCCCGTGCCTCCCGACCTCATGGATTGCGCTTGTTGCAAGCCTCTAGTGGGAGCGCACCAAGCTTTCTGTCACCGTTGTCGGGGATAGAGGCGCTCGACCTAGTTAGATAGTGTAGCTTAGCCTTTCCTTTTACCCTCACCATTGCTATTATTTATTCTTTGTGTTACTCTTGCATATTGGTTTGCTAACTTGGTCCTTGTTGTTTGCTTGTGACATGCGCAGGTGATAGTTGTGTATGCGTAGCATGCGTTCGACTTGCATCGACTTGGTGGTTTACGACCCCGAGATTGGGAGAAGAAGACGTCAAGCTCGCCGCAACCTACACTGAGAGGCCGAGATGGCTGAGAACAACCCGCCACCGGATGTTCCACCTCCACCACCACACCGCCCACTTCATGAGTACTTCACACCGGGGAACTACAATTCCCCCATCGCCACGCTGGTTGACCAAATGCCCGGTCAGCAGTTTTCCATCCCGCCAGCACTCTTGGGACTTCTTCCCACATACTACGGAATGGAGAACGAAAATCCTTACCACCATATAAATGCGTTCTTAGAAACGTACTCGACCATCTGCACGCCTGCCGCCACCGATGACTCGATCAGAAGAACGCTCTTTCCTTTCTCCCTCAAGGATAAAGCCAAGGAGTGGTACATCTCGAGGCCAGAGCTCGTTACATGGAATGAAGTAAAGAATGAGTTTCTGAAGAAGTTCTTTCTGATAGCCAAGTTATCCTACATGAGAAGGTATATCACGTCCTTCACCCAAAAAGAGAACGAACCCTTCCATGAGGCGTGGGAGAGGTTCCAGAAGTTGCTTCGTGACTGCCCTCATCATGAGGTTCTGCTTTGGCAGCTAGTTCAAGCCTTCTACACCGGGCTTGAGGAGCAGATCCAAAACAATGTAGATTCTTCTTGCGGGGGCACGTTCATGGCAAAGCTGCCCGAGGACTCATGGCCGCTATTTGAGCATCTTGCCGAGAATTCTCGCCACCGAGCTTCCACTAAAGGGGGCATTGCGGCCGGAACTACACTCTTCCACCGTCTTTCGTGGCTCCCGCACGCAATGCCACCAACCCCGATATGATGAAAATGATGGCAGATATGATGCAGATGATGAAGAATCAAGTGTGTGGCTCTTCTAGCCAACCCGCAATGGTTGTGGACGTTGTAGACGAGGAAGTTAACGCTTTACATTCCTTTGGTGGCCACAACAACCAGGGCCCAATGTCCCACTCCTACACTCCCGAGTGGAGGAACCACCCAAACTTCTCTTGGAAACAACAGAATGAGGATGGACAAGGACAGGGGCAGCAAAAGCCACGCTACAGCTCCAAGTTTGAGGATGAGGTTCTTGGAATGCTAAGAAGCCTAGATGAAGTCAAAAAGGATGTCAATGCACATGGGCAGTCTATAAGCCAACTTGAGCAGAGGTTGGATCAGATTTCTCTCTCTTTGGCTAGAAGAGAAGAAGGAAGACTCCCCTCTCAACCAATGCCAAATCCAAACAATGATGGGACTTTTCTAGGGAACACTTTGAGTGTGTATGTTCCACCATCTTGCCAAGCCCCACCGAACCCCTATGCTCCTCTGCCTCCTCAAGCGTCGCTCAATTATCAATATGCTCCACCTCCACCTCACACTTACCAACAACCACCTCCACAATATCACCCCCACCACAACAACAACCGCAACCCCAATTCATCCTTCAAAATCCCAACTCCCCTCACCAAATGCCTCCACCACCCCAACAGACACAACCACCTCCACAAACTCCCTCTTCTACCACCCATGAGCATGTGAAGGTTGTGACTACACTGAGGAGTGGTAGGACTTTGGAGAGGCCCCATGGTACAGTTGTTGGCAAATATGACACTGAGGCAGAGCAGGTTGATACTGAGATGCAGATTGATGATATTGTGATAAGAGGCAGTGTTGATACCGCGACACCGAGCAGTGATACTGTGATACCGAGCCGTGATACTGTGATTCCAGTGATACCAGTGGATGATACTGTTGATTTGGACCGATTGGGGTCCCAACTCCTGCCATATCCTGATGCACTTGAGGAACCTTCTGTTGCAAAGAAAAAGAAGAAGCATGCGGATGATATTTTGGAGATCTTCAAGTAAGTGAAAATCAACGTACCTCTTCTAGATGCAGTCAAGAAAATTCTGTCCTATGCAAAGTTCCTTAAAGAATTGTGCACCTTCAAAAGAAAGACAACAGGGAGGATGCCTAAGAAGATCAAGCTCACTGAGCAAGTGAGCTCCATTCTCCAACACACCATTCCCCAGAAAAGAAAAGACCCCGGTGCTCTCATCATCTCATGCTACATCGGGGCACATCGTATAGACCAGGCTCTTCTTGACTTTGGGTCTAGCGTAAACTTGATGCCGTATGATCTATTTGCTGAGCTCCAAATGGGAGAGTTGAGGCCAGCCCATTGCACTCTGCAGTTGGCCGACCGATCTGTGAAGACACCTAGAGGGCGTGTAGATGATGTGTTGGTCCATCTTGATGAGGATACTTCTGCCTTCTTCCCAGCCGATTTTATCATTCTTGATATGGAAAAAGAAGCTAGAAAGGTGCCAATCATCTTGGGGAGACCTTTCTTAGCCACAACTGATGCCGTGATCCATGTGAGGACTGGGACCATGTATGTTACATTCATGCACATGAAGATCAGGTTGAACATCTTCAAGTCTTCTACTACAGCCGAAGTGATAGGGGCCACCGAAGAAGATTTCTATTTGGTGGAATGCCTAGATGAGATTGTTGAAGAGTTCCTACCTGCGTGGATTGAGACTGCCACCCAAGGTAGAGGTCTTGAACCAATTGTTGAGTTCCCTAATGATGATGATGAAGATGATGACGAGTGTGAGCTAGCCTTAGTGGCTGCAAGTCAGGACCTTCCTTCTATTTCTGCACCATTGAAGAACTCCCTTGAAGCACCCCCCGTTCTTGAGTTGAAGAAACTTCCCGAAGGATTGAAGTACGCTTTCCTTGGCTCAAATGACACCCTCCCGGTGATCATTTCATCCATTCTCTCTCCTGAGTAAGAAGATACCTTGATGGAAGTCTTGAGGAAGAACGTCCAAGCCATTGGATGGTCTATTGCTGACTTGAGAGGGATTGACCCCTCTATTTGTGTGCATCGGATATACTTAGAAGAAGATGCGAGACCGACCCGTCAAATGCAAAGAAGGCTAAATCCAAAGTTGAAGGACGTTGTAACTCAAGAGGTTGTTAAGTTGCTTGATGCAGGGATCATCTATCCCATTTCTGACAGTACGTGGGTGAGTCCCATCCAAGTTGTGCCCAAGAAGGGCGGGATTACGGTTGCAGAAAATGCCAATGGTGAGCTTATGCCGGTAAGAGAGCAATCGAAGTGGAGAATGTGCGTGGATTACCGGAAGCTCAATGAAAAGACAAAGAAGGACCACTACCCACTCCCGTTTCTTGATTAGATCTTAGAGAGATTGGCTGGGCAGAGCTTCTACTGTTTTCTTGACGGATACTCAGGATATTTTCAGATTGATGTGCATCCGGCGGATCAGGAAAAGACGACATTCACTTATCCAAGTGGTACATTTGCTTACCGGAGAATGCCATTTGGATTGTGCAATGCCCCTTCCAATTTATAGAGATGTGTAACCTCGATCTTTGCTGACATGCTTGATTCGTCACTTGAGGTTTTCATGGATGATTTTTCAGTTTTCGGGAAAACCTTTGATGAGTGCTTGCTACATCTAGATGCGGTTCTGGAAAGACGTGTGAAAGTTTGCTTAGTTCTATCTTGGCAAAAGAGCCGTTTCATGGTACCTGAGGGTATAGTTTTGGGACACCAAGTTTCGAAAGATGGGATTGAAGTTGACAAGGCCAAGGTGGGCCTTATTTCTACACTCGACTTTCCTTCGACCGTAAGACATGTTCGATCTTTCTTGGGACATGCAGGTTTTTACCGGCGCTTTATCAAGGACTTTAGCAAAATCTCAAGACCACTCTGTCGATTACTTGAGAAAGATGTCGAATTTTAGTTTGATGAAAAATGTGTTGAAGCCTTCAACCATTTAAAAGAAAGGCTTATCTCTGCTCCTATTATGCAGCCCTCGGATTTCTCTCTGCCATTTGAGATCATGACGGATGCATCCGATATGGCGGTGGGGGCTGTGTTGGGTCAACGCATTGGCCGAATTCCTCATGCTATCTATTATGCAAGCAAAACATTAGACGATGCTCAAAGAAACTATACGACTACTGAAAAGGAGTTGCTTGCGGTGATCTTCGCTCTTGACAAGTTCCGGCCGTATCTCTTGCAAAATAAAGTGACAATCTACACGGACCATGTTGTGTTGAAGTATCTCATGTCCACGAAAGACTCAAAGCCAAGGTTGATCCAATGGATTTTGTTGCTCCAAGAATTTGACATAGAAATTGTGGATAAGAAAGAAGAAAATGGTGTTGCAGATCATCTCTCCCGCCTTGATGGACCTTTTAATATGACAAGTCCAATCAAAGAGACAATGCCACATGAACAACTCCTCTTAGTCTCATCTGTCCAAAAGCCATGGTACAAACACATAGCGAATTTCCTAGCCAATAGGAGGATACCGAGCATGTGGACAAGAGAGGAAAGCAAGAGATTGTTTGCTATGGTAAAGAACTACATTTGGGATGACCCTCACCTCTTTAAGTATTGCCCGGACCAACTCATTAGGAGGTGCATTCCGGAGATGGAGCAGCAAGAAGTCTTATCTATGTGCCATTCCGGAGTGTGTGGAGGCCATTTTGGAGGGAAACGCACGGCCGCCAAAGTTCTTCAATGTGGATTCTTCTGGTCGACATTATTCAAAGATGCTCATGACTTTTGCAAGGATTGCTTCAAGTGCCAAAAAGTGGGCACCATCTCAAAGAGGGACATGATGCCTCTATCACCTATTCTTGTGGTAGAAGTGTTTGATGTTTGGGGGATTGAATTTATGGGTCCTTTCCCTCCTTCTTTCGGCTATGTCTACATCTTGGTCACCGTAGACTATGTATCAAAATGGATTGAGGTTGTGGCAACAAGGACAAATGATCATAAGGTGGTATGTGATTTCGTGAAATCCAACATCTTTAGCTGTTTTGGTGTTCCAAGGGCTATGATTAGTGATAGCGGGAGTCATTTCATCTACCACACCTTTGAAGGGCTGCTAAAGAGACATGGAGTGAACCATCGTGTAGCTACCCCTTACCACCCTCAAACGAGTGGTCAAGTTGAGTTGGAAAATTGGGAGATAAAGCTCATTTTGGAGAAGACGGTGCGACCGGACCGCAAGGATTGGTCACTTCACCTCAATGAAGCTTTATGGGCATATAGGACTGCATACAAAGCCCCGATTGGCACTACACTGTTCAAGCTTATCTATGGTAAGAGTTGCCATTTGCCAGTTGAGATGCAACACAAGGCACTTTGGGCCTTGAAGAAGATGGACTTTGATGAAGAGAGTGCCAGAATGAGAAGAAAGTTTCAATTGCATGAGCTATAAGAGATGCGGCATGAAGCCTATGAAATGTCAAAGAGCTACAAGGAAAGAACCAAGTTTCTACATGACAAGATCATAAAGAACAAAGAGTTTGAGCCGACAAATGGGTATGGCTATACAATTCAAGGATGAAGTTCTTTCTTGGAAAGCTTCGGTCTAGATGGGAGGGTCCTTACCTTGTCAAGAAGGTGTACCCATCCGGGGTAGTGATCATTTGTGCAAAAGAAGGAGCTAAGGAATTTGCTGTTAATGGGCAAAGGTTGAAACCTGTCGTTGAAGTCAGCCCGGACAAGGCCAACCAAGATTTTGATGTTGTTATGCTGGTAGAAGAAGAATTTGATGAAGCAGAATGCTTAGATGAGGATGAGAAAGGAATCTACTACAAGGATCTCTTGAAAGTTCTGAGGAAGTGAAAAAGCCCAACAATCAATAAGCCTGGCTGAAGGTGTAAAATTTAGCGCCAGTGGGAGGCAACCCACGTGGTTTGAGATTCTCAAACCTTTTCCTTTTCTATACTTTAGTTTTCTTTTACACAAATACACACACACACATTTGTGTTTGATGTTTTTGTTTGAGTTTTGATAAGGTGCAGGTGTTAGACAATAGAGAGAGGAGTTTTAGAAGTAAATCATGGCCATTAATTCAAATTTGTGGCAATAGAACAAATGAAGCTGAAAGATCAAGTTGTAAAGTTTGAAAATTGAGGAGACAACCCCACCACGGCCGTGGCGCATGTGGATAAACATGACCGTGGCTCCAAGCCACGGCCATGGGAATTAAAGCACCAGATTGGCCAAAGTCACAGGTTGTCTTGAAGAATGGCCACGATCGTGGCTTGTTGCCCACGACCGTGGTGAAGGAAACTGCCCACGACCGTGGTCCTCACCACGACCGTTTTGAAGACAGCGGGCCACGACCGTGTCAATAGGCCACGACCGTGGCAATTTATGCTGCAATTTGGCCGAAGTTATAGGTTGTTTTGAAGATCGACCATGACCGTGGCAAGTCGACCACGACTGTGGCATGAGGACAAGGCCACGATCGTGGCTAACCACCACGACCGTGGCGAGGTCGAACCCAGGGTTCTTCATCGACAACACAATCGTGGCACCCTGCCACGGCCATGCTACCCAACCCTGGCCATGACCGTGGCCACCTGCCACGACCGTGGCCGAACCCGGTTCAGAAAAAAAATACTTTTAAGCATCCAAACACGACCCCCCCTCATTCTTTCATCTTCCACCTCCAGCAACGCACTGTGGCGGCAGAAAACGGCCATGTGCTCCCCTGTTTGTCACCTCCAACCCCCAAAACCACCTCCATTTGATCCCTAATCCATTCCAAATCGATCCCCAGCCATCCTTCTCCCATTCCCATCGTCCAATCTCTCCCAATCACATCTCCATCTCCATTTCCATCTCCATTCCTCCCATCAACTCCCCTACACAAAACCTCCACAAAACCCTTCCATTCTCGCCCAAATCCACCACTAATCATATAACTACCATCCATACATCACTATCCTTCCATTCCACCCACAAAACCACATCCACACCACCTTCTCCACCAAATCTGAAAATCTCCATCCTACACCACTTTCACCTCCATTTCCGCAATGAAGAAGATTGGGAAGGCTATTACAAAGGGGACGAACATACTCACCGAAGGGAAACGGCGTTCTAAAAATGCCTCCTCCGATGTGTCTGTTCCATCCCACACCCCATCACCTACCACTTCCGCCCACCATTCCCTCCGCCGGTTGCAATCGGTGAGCGGATCACACTCCCGCTCATCCGATAGCCACCACATCACAGGCGCTACCTACGAGGGGGAGGACGAAGAAGAGGAGGAGTCCATGGGGGTCGACTTGGACAACCTCATAGATGAAATCGAGCCGGCAGCCATAAGAAGAAATCCAAAATCTAAAGTAGCGTCGTCATCATCTAGGTTGCCTCCAAAGCCCACACCACCCCGCCACTCGACGTCTCAGGTGACGGTGAGGCGTGGTGTGCAGCCGCAACCCTCGCGGCAATTGCAGCAAGACGAGGAGCAGTTGGCCCACTGGTACAATTTTGACACCAGCTCGGGGTCGCAATCCTATGCGATGGAGGAAGAACAAGATAGCGAGGAGGAAGAGGTGGAGCTGGAGCCGGAAGGAGAAGATGTTCTGGCATATTTGGAGGCTGACAGAGAAAGAACCCTGGGCAAAGCACCGGCGGGGGTGTCCTATGGTAGAGGACACAGGCAAAAGAAACTCATTTACCCTGAGTGCATGACAAGGTGAGTCGTCGCCTCCAGGTACGGTTGCGAGAAGACAATTGAGGATCTTGGAATCAAGGAGATAGTGGAAATGGGCTTGAAGAGGATTGGGTTGTGGGATATTCTTTTCACATCCCAACCTACATATCCCACATTGACCCAAGAATTCTTTGTCACTCTGGAGAAGACAAAAGTGAGGGGTTGTGATGCACTCAGATTTGCCATGATGGGCAACATGCACACCCTCACTTCCACTGAGCTGAATGCTATCTTCACCTCTAGTCTTGAAGAAGCTGTGAAATTGGATGACGGCTTGGTAGAGAGAGAAGGCACTCTGGACTATGCCTATTACTGGATGAAATTCACGGGCAAAGAGGACTACTACGCGGGTAGATAAAAAATTGCTGCTTTATGTAACCCACTTACACGCTACGTGCAGAAGGTCTTGGCTAACACGATTGTAGGCAGATACGACAACCAAGGCAGCATTTCCCAAAAAGATATGATTGTCTTGATCAGTATGCACTATAAGAGGAACATCGACCTTGGAGTTCTTTTGATTGACCATCTAAAAGGCGTACCCTACAAGAGCTCGAAGTCGTTTGTTATGGGAGGGTTCGTCACTTCTATTGCACTAGCGTTAGGATACGATCTCTCGGGGGCACAAGACGCGATTAAGGCAGAATTTGTTGACCTCAATTATCTGACGCGTTCACACACCATAAAAATGAAGGATAAAAGAATGCTTTATTTGACTAAAAGTGTGCAGGATTTTGAGCTAGAGCTGCCTTATCATGCAGAACCCCTTATATCCGTGTTGGGACCTGGCGACAGGTTGAGGGAAAAATTGATGGCATGGCAGCAAGACCACCCGAGAGAGACGTATGCCAGGGGAGCCACTGCCGTACATGAAGGCGTTGCAGAATCTAATGTACAAGGGCAGGAACAAGAAGATCCAGAACAATGGCAACCCCGAAGAACAAGGAGGGATGAGGGGACATCCCAGCTGTAGCCACCCTCAGGGAATGCCTATGACATGGCCACAATCCAGGCACACCTTGAGAACATTAAAAAAACTCAAAGTGACATGCAGCTTGCCCAGCAGAAAATGTGGTATGATCAGCAACAGATGCATTATCATATCAACCACTTGTATCAGTTTCACCATGCCCAAGCAGCAAGAAACCCCGAATGGGGCACACATTTTTGGGGTGGTTTAGCTGGGTATCCACAGACTTACCCTCCGCCCCAGGACGGCTACTGGGGACACTACTATCAGCATCCTCCTTCCAACTCAGCTCCAGCCTCAGCTCCTCCTCCAGATCCTCCACAGATGCCGGACCAGCCACCGCAGCCTTGATTCTTCCCCTATATCCCCTAAGCAATAGTTTCATGCTGAGGACAGCATGATTCTAAAGTTTGGGGTGGGTAGGGCGGTATGCACCACTCTTTCTCTCATTTTGTCATTTTGATATCACCTCTACCATCTAGTTAGTTTTACTATTTTTGTTCTTTTCATTGCATCTTTGCATAACATGTAGTTGATTTCTGCATTTTTGAGTAATTTTTCAAAAATTTTGCTTTTTCAGCCATGCATTGCATCTCATGTAGTTTTTTTTGCTAATTTCTGCATGTTTTAGTTAGGATTTACTTGCTTTTTACCTAAAATTGGGTTTGAATGTGATTTAGTGCAATGTGGCACCTTTTTGGCCAATTTTACCATGATTTGATGTTTCTTGTCCAAAAAGTGTGTTTTGACTCAATCTTTACCATATTGAATGAAATTGCTTATCTTTGACAAATACAAGATGATATGTTGTGATGAAATGCTATGTGGTATCAATGAGTGACTTCTTACATGCTCGTCGTCTCCCTTGGGAATGTGTTGGTTTGATTGAATTATGATCCGAGCAAGCATAGAACGTTTAATGTTTGTGGAGTTACTTGATTGATATATGGATTTCATTTGGTTCATTCATGTGATGTGATATCTATGGTGAAGTGTCGAACTAGTTTTCATGCAGGAGACCTTATATGGAAGATCATGCCAAGTGACCCCTCTTTGACCCGACCACTCTTTCATCATCTTCATACCTCTCCGCCTCATAAAAAGATGCCAAAGTGCACATATTAGTCGTGGCCACCTCCAAAAGTTTGGGGTGGCCACATCTTTATCTCCCCACTTCACTCTATCCACCATATGCCCTATCTACACCAAGGTCAAGAAAAAGAAAAGAAAAGAAAAAGAAAAACAAAATCAAATAAAAGGATGCTCATGTTTAAGAGCATTCAAATAAAGAAAACATGAGTGTGTAAAAACACTCTAAAAATCTTACTGCATCCCTTTCTTCCATTGTTATACCCATTGAGCTAGGAAACTTCAAACCTAGCTCAGTTTATCCCTTTTCCACAGCCATGTGGGTCATTTGGCATAACTTGAAGCATAAGGTTGAACGCATGAAGGTGAAACAACACTCCTAGTCATTGGCGATTAACATCATCATGAAACGGTCTACCCGGAACCTTATGGATGAGATATTGATAACTTGTGCAATCCATGCATTAAATGCAAAGTTCATGTGCTCTGTGCTCTCTTCATGGTTGGTTTGTGAAAGTAGAAGAGGAGGGAAGTGATTTGCATGTACCTAGTCACCATTGATCCCATTTAGCATTTGTCACCCATCATATTGCATTTGTTATACCTTTTGATTGTGGAAAATGGAAAAGAGATTGAGTTGGAGCATACTTGAGGACAAGTATGTTTCAAGTTTGGGGTGGTGATCCAACCCTATTCTAGGGTTGTATCTTGTGTCATTTTGTACCTTTATCACATTCAAATGCATTAGAATTACATGTTATTCTCCCCAATATGATTATCATTGCAAATATGCTTATGGATGTTCTTTGCGTTGTTTTTCAGGTACTTGGACCATGTTTAGATGGAAGAGAGAGAGAAAGGGAGTTCTAGGGTTTCCTCACTCAAGGAGGGGCCCAAAGAAGGCCCTAAAGTCTCCCTCAACCTACCTCCAGTGTCCAAGAATCATCCCCAAGCAAAGACATCCAAAAATGACAAAGTTAGAAGAGAAGTCAAGAAGTCAAGCCTCACCACGGCCGTGGCCACAATGCCACGGTCGTGGCTTTATTGCCAAGTTCCAACAGGTTGCAACAGGGAATTCCATAGATCTCCCACGACCGTGGCCTCCCAGCCACGACCGTGGCCAATGAAGACAACACGACCGTGGCCATCAGCACGGTCGTGGTCAGGAGAAGAGAACACGGCCGTGGGAATTAAATTGCAAGAAGTCAGTCGCCAACATGGAATTTGCCTCCCAGCCACGACCGTGGCCAAGTCGCCATGACCGTGGCCGATGCTGATCAAGACGTCTGTGGCCCCTCCCCACGGTCAGCTCCAACTCCTCCAAAACGGCCGTGTTACCCAACACGGCCGTGGTGCATGCTACCCACCACGACCGTGGCACTCCGCCACGGCTGTGGCCACCACCATCTCACCAATTCCTTCACCCCACAACCGTGTTCACCCCCCACGGTCGTCCCCCACTACCCTCACCACGGCCATGGCACACTCACCATGACCGTGGTGATCACCTACCCTATACAACTTTCCACTATTTTTCCTATTTTGCCCCCACTTAGCCCTAGCTCCTATATAAGCACTAGTTGCTTCTAGGGCTCGAGGGAGAGCACCCCTATTTGCAACCTAGCTGCTCCCTTGCATCCATTACTCCCATCCACCTACTTTCCTTGCATTTAATCCCATTTCCACCCACTTTCCACTCATTTCCACCATAGAAACCTAGTTTCTCTAGGTTTCTACCCATCCATTCCACCATTTCCATGCTCTTGGACACCTTTGGAGGAGGAGGTTCGTGGCTAGAAGCAAGGAGGTGAAGGTGGTCGAGCTTCATCAAGCATCCATGGCGTTTCTTACTCTCTTTCCCTTCTCCTTTGTTCCTAGTTTGATCATGTATAGCTAAGCCCCTTGGGTGGGCTGTTTGGGGCAAAAATGTGACTGTGATACCATGTTGGGGGGGATATAATTTGTAATGAACATATTTCACTTCTATGATGATTGCCTTTGCTTTTATCTCATTTCCCATTACTTGTGCATGTGGTTGTTGTTTAATTACATTAATTGCTTGCCTTGTGGTGCTTGAAGACATTTGCCTCTAGGATGTTTTGGTTTCTATGTAGCTATCATAGGATTGGCTCCTAGGTCCTTAATTCGGATTCCTAGCTAGCCCCCTATCTTCCTACATAATCACCTTCTTCCTACATGTAAATGTGAGTTCTAAGTGACTCGTATAAGTATGATTAGTGCAATTGCCTAGGATTTCCTAAAGGCTGAGGTGGCTAGTGGCATGAGGTCAAATATCCTCATCTCTACTCCCATCCTTACCCTTGGTCCTCAATTGACTAATACCACTTATCCTAGAGACCTAGACTTGGTAGGTCCTATGAGAATTACACCTAGCCCTAGTTCTCCAACTAGTAGCATAGGGTACATCCTCATAACACCCACCTTGTTGTTTGGTTTGGTAGTTTAGAATGAAATATGCTAATTGCTTATTATGGTGACATCCCCCAACTAATGCCAAAGTCACATTCCCAAATGGCCCACCTCCTTCATCTAATTGCTTAAAATCTTAATTGCCTAGTTCGCTTGTTAATGCTAGTGTAGTTCAATTGCTTTAGTTAACTTAGTTGATTGCTTAGTCTTGCTAGCTAAGTGTTAATTTAGGTCTTTGATCTTGATTAGTAGTTAACTTAGGCTCTCAATTGCTAGTTGCTTGCTTAGTCTAGTATAGTTTGTTCTTGCTATTGTTTAGATAGCTTGTTAACTTAGATCGCTAATTTAGCCTTTTGATAACTTAGTTTCATATTACTTTTCCTTCTTGCTCTCTTAGCTTAATCAACCAACCAACCAACCTTTAAACCCTAAAAACCTTACTCTCCGCAATAGGAATGTAGCTCACACTTTCTAACTCTAGCGCCCCCTCTATCTCCGTGGGTCGACCCCGCATCTCGCCTTTGATCTATACTACAATAGTACCCCGTACGCTTGCGGGCGCATTGTTTTAGTTTTAGTGATAGACTCGATTTGGGACCATACAAATATCAAAAGCAAAGATCCCATCATCATGTGCCTCCCAACCTCGTGGATTGCGCTTGTTGCAAGCCTCTAGCGGGAGCGCACCAGTGAACATAGCCAGGTAAGAGCTATGATGTCATATTCATTGAAAGCACTTTATAAACTTTGAAAGTAATGATATGCTATGTTGCCTAGTAAGAGGTAACATATGAAATTGATAGACTGTATGAGGCATGAGAAATATTTGCATTGCTACTATCATGTTCATACCGTTAAGTGACTTAATAGCAATGTGTTAGTTGGTAACAAATATTCTGATGATCTAAGGGTTTGAACACCCATATTCCTGAATCATAATGATGAGATGGTTAGGGATTGGTATCCCAATGTTAACAAGATGTGTAATGAACTTGATATAATTAGTACTCTTTCTTTATAACACTTGTCTTATTGGTTTATGTTTGAAAACATGCCTGATGCTAAAAGAATGCCATAATGTACTTAAATAATCAAGTATAATGATATCATGTAGAGCCCTGACCATAGATCCATCATTGTCAGAAGTTAAATGATGGTGAAACATGTTTTCCTAAGGGAACTCCTGGAGAGCATACTTTTGAGTATGTGGTGGTTATGGACGCGAATATCCTTACGTCCTAATGAGGGATTTGATGTGAGATGTAGGTTTAATCTCTCAATCCTTCATTATATGTTTATGTCGGGATGATGTATCACTAATCTCTTGATGATGTTGTTAATGCCACATCGATGTGAGATAAACAAGAAATCTCTCGATGGCGAAGAGAGTACAACATGCCACTGTAACTCTAATAGTGAAGTTGCCAGAATACCCTGGAAAGCTATTATTGCAGAGACACAAGATGTCATGTATGTTGTTCCTCACACTGACTGAGGATGATGAGGTCATAGGAATCCGGCTCTTCTAATGATCTATGTATGGTACCGATTGCGATTTCGTAATGGTCGGTTGGAGTATGAGAGGTATACCTCATCTCCTCAGGGCATAAGTATGTTTGTAACATGTAATCAGCCATGTAGCATAATTGCCTACGTTGAACTGCGAGAAACAATGATTGATGATACATTGTTTATAATGTTCTAGTTGAATAACTAGTATACATGTTTTTCATATTCCTTATTGATTAAATGACTTGCCATGCAATCAAGTTATAATTGAAATGATTGCTTTAAGAATATTGTTCATTAAATAATATGTTGTTGGATATTTGTAATTCTACTGCTCAGTATTATACATCTAACTACAATAACAAAGTTTCTGGCGAAGAGTTATAACTCTTGCTGGGACAATTATTCAATTGTCTCACCCCCATGGGATTCAACTTTTTAGGTAGACGTCGAGGACAAAGAAACCCTTCAGTGGGTGAGCAGTAGCAAAATTCGGGACAACAATGATTCTCAGGTGGAGACACTGTCTGTCAAGTCTTGTATACAGAGTGTCCTATGTGTCATCTCTGTACTCTCATGTCCTAGGAGTCAGTATATAGTTTAATATAGACATGGGATTTTGGCGTAATGCCTCGAGTTTTTGTATCTTGCCTTGCACTAGTTAACATGGCAGTTGATGCTTCTAGCCCTCGAGATGTGATGATACAGAGATATGTTGATACATCAGTTTGTAAATAACTTACCTTGTTTCTTAATGAAAGAGCTTCACAATTTGTAGATCTCTTTACAAAAAGTTTTAAATTTTAGTGATTTTCAGTAATTCCGCGGCTAATTAATCGCTTTCGCATAGTTAAAAACGTTTTATCCGAGATGAGTCCCACAACTAGTGGTATCAGAGCTCTAGGTTTGCTGAGTCTACAGAGACATAGGACTTAGGTTGTTGAGTCTGTTCTAGTGTCTTCCAGTATATCTAATAGTCTGCTCGTATAGCAGGAGAAGATAGAACTAAAGATAGGGCTGGCAATCGGGTTCGGGTTGAGCGGGTTCTAATTCGGGTCATTTCGGGTCAGGTCAAAAATAGTGGACCCAAACCCGACCCGAAATTAATTTCAGGTTCACCTTAGCTGACCCGAACCCGAAAATAAGATTTACGGGTCTAACCCGAAAACCCGAAAATCATTTTTTTTTATGTTTGGACCCGAAAACCCGAAAATTCGACCCGAAATTGCTGCAAAAATACAGACCTGAAATTGCTGGAAATTATGTTCTATTAGCCACCATTTGGTAAATAAACACTATATATGGTAGCATTGATGTGTAAGATTGTACGAACTATCAAAATGGACATCATATACTTATAAAAGTATATGTACAAACTACAGAACATGCACTTCCGTTCTTGAATCTCAGCACTTATAAAATAAAAGCAAAACATGCACTTACGTTCTTGAATCTCAACACTTATATAAATAATAAGCACTTGTGCAAAACATGCACTTGCGTTCTTGAAAAAGCATTGCCTTTCATACAGCCACAAACTTAAAAAAGCAAGATATATAAACATGCAACAAGTCTTTACTCTCGTTTACAATCCCAATCACAAGTCATGACATGCCCAATATTTCAAAGCATAATGAATAACATCAATTCTTCAAGTACATAACAAACGTTCAAATCGAAGAACATAACAAACTTCCAAACCTAGTAATATTAAATTCTCTAACCACACAACACAAATCAATGAAGATCTTCATGTCTTCAACTATCAACTATCAAACACGCTCACAAGATACTCCAAGTCAATCTTCTTATCTTCAACTATCAACCTACATTTGAAAGTAGAAACCATATGTATGTAACAATGCTATTATTTCAATTAACATGTTTCAAAGAATAAATTCTATTCAAACAGGAAAATACATTTGAAGTTGAAGCAACGTTTGATTTTGTTGAACTCTCTACTATTTGTTCCTCATCATGATTTTGCAAAACATCATCTAAGCTAAATTCATCAACACCTGCATTGCAAAAGTAGAACACACACAGAGGGCGCCCAAACCCAACAAGTTAGCATATAGCAAAAGTTAATGGAATCATAATGTCAACATAGGTTGTCCCATATACCTTTGTCATAGAGCCAATCATGAGTGCAAATAATGGCTTCTACTACATTAGGTTTTAGAGAACTCCGATGCTTATCAAGAACGCGTCCACCTGTGTTGAATGTGGACTCAGAAGCAACAGTAGAGATAGGGATAGCTAGCACATCTCTAGCCATGCTAGCAATCTCAGGATAACGAAACTTATTAGTATTCCAATAGTTCAGAATGTCAAGTTTTGTCTTTCTATCATATTTAGGATCGTCCAAATATGCATCAAGTTGTGACTTTTTTTTAGATGGGAGAGACAACTCGCTTTCAAAGTCATCAAAGTCCTATATGTAAAACAAAAATAATAACATGTCAATTATGTATTAAAAATTTACAAAGCATACCAAACTAAAAAATTATAGTAACCTGGATCATATCAAAGGAATTAGGTAACACATCCACTTCATTTTCTTTGGAGGATCTTGGATTGTGATTTCTTGATTCCGCTGGTTGGTAAGACTCAAAAAGAGCATCTAATTTTTGTTTCACAACTTTCATTTGTTTAGAATTCTTCCCATAGATCCGGTTATAGCAATACTCCACAAATTGCAATTTATATCTTGGATCCAAAACCACAGCAATACCAAGAATATGGCTATAATCATTCCAATATTTCTTAAATTTTTCCAACATATCAGTAGCCATTTTTTTCATGAACTCATCTGTTCCCTCTTTAGCTTGGATCAAAGTTAAATGAACAATGAAAACTTGAGAGAAATACAAATTTGCAGTTGCATAGTCAAAACCAGAAAATACACAAGTAGCATCATAGAAAATTTTTAAGAACTTGCATAACTTCTCCAACCGAATCCACTCATCTTGAGATGGACAAGAAGTGAAGTGACTATCAGTTAACATAAGGTTCATAAAAGCCTTTTGGTAATATAGTGCACTATCAAGCATAAGATATGTGGAATTCCATCTTGTAGGGACATCTTGAGTTACCCCCCTAGTTTTCTCAAGAGACACAATTTTGACACAATCTAAAAATTTCATCTTTCTAGCTTGTGAACCTCTAACATATTTCACAGATTCTCATATTTTCCCTACTGGATCATCAAGACACTTCAAACCATCCATCACTATCAAGTTCAAAATGTGAGCACAACAACGAATGTGGAAAAACTCTCCATCACACAATAAGGAATTAGTCAACTTTAGATGATCTTTCAAGTTATTAATGAAGACTTTGTTGGAAGATGCATTATCTAATGTGCATGAGAATAATTTATGTTCAATATTCCAATCAGCCAACATAGAAAAAATCTTCTCAGCAATTGCAGATCCGCTATGTGGTGGAGCAAAGAAAGAGAAATTTAACACTCGTTTATGCATCACCCAAGCATCATCAATATAGTGAGAAGTTAAACAAATATAGCCATCAGTGGTGATAGATGTCCATAAATCAGATGTCAAGGTAATCCTCCCAGATTGAGATTTCAATTCAGATTTCAATTTTATTTTTTTTCTTATGATATCTTGACAAAACATCACTTTTTAGTGTATTTCTCGTGATCATCTTAGCATCCTCAGAAAGATAGGAAAACAACTCTCTAATAGCTTCATATTCTATAAAGCAAAAAGGCAACTCATGCTTGATAACAACAACTGTAAGTAGCCCACGAAATGTTGTTTGATCAAGCTTAGCGCATTTTGTAGTCAAAGACCCAGATCCTTGTGACTTTGCTAACAACATTTGCCCTACATCCTTATTTCCAACAGCCCTACAAACTAGCATATGCCTTTTGAAATTAGAAGTCCCATGCCTACTATTAGATATAATTTTTGTGCTACATTGGAGGCACTTTGCCCTTTGATCACCAGTTTTGGGGTCAGGAGAAGTTGGTACAAATTGAGACCAAACAGAAGAACTATGTTGATGTCCACGCTTCTTTTTTAAAACCACACCCTCATTCTCAGATTGATTGTCAACTTCTATTGGGTTTTCACCATCATTTAAATATTGAGTATGTGAATCTTCATTATCAAGTGGGGAAATATTACGTGCTTTCCCCCTTCCAGCCATTTTTGTATCTAGAAAACAATTTTAAAACATGTGTAAGAGATATACAGTTGAGTCTCATACAAGTGCAATTTATATTAGAAATTTTTGTTCTACATTTGTATTGGCATTCATGATAAAAAAAATTAAAAGGAAGAAAGAAACCTTACAGTTCGTGGAGAAGTGGAGATAAAGAAGTTGGGGCTTCCTATTTTGTAGAGATATTTAATAGTAGCCAACCTAGCACCTCAACAATCAGGAATCTCAGAATGGCACGACAGTCACGAAGACAAAAATGACTCCTTTGCCGCAATGTATTCAAGAAGAAGACCAAACAAACATTGAAAGCTAAAGAGGAAGAAGGGCATATATTACAGATTTGATGCTTGGGCTGGAACGGAAGGAACAAATATGTGTAGAATCTTAACTTAAATGATATGAAGAATAAAAGGTGAACTCTGACCTGCATTTCGGAGTACACAATGTCCAAGGATCCAACTTCTTCTCGGAATTAGACAAGAGCTTGGTCTGACATTTGCTAATCGAGCCGATTAGAAGACTGTTGGTTGCCAGAATTGCAGTGAAGTCCATCGCCACAGCAACACGTAGAAGCATCGCGACACTATAGCATAGCAGTACAGTCACAGCGGCAAAGAAACCACCTGCAATCCGTGGAGCAGCCGAGTGTTGAGTAGACAAGTGGTTGCACAGACCTAAGTTCTGGCGACAACGTGGATGGCGGACCTGACTTCTGGCAACGGTGCGGACAACGGACTGACTTCTGGCGACGGTGTGGACGAAGGAGCTGACCTATGGCAACGGCGACCGAGACCGGCTAAGCGTAGCAGTCACCGGCAGTCAGGGATTTGGGGGGTGGGGGGCAAGTCGAACAATGGCAGCAGTCGCAACACCCAGGACCTGGAGACGATTGTGTATGTGTGTGCGCAAGGCGATACAAACAATGACACATTAGGTTTAGTCTACTAGTGATTTGCTGCCGGTTTTGGGCCTTTGGCCTCTGGCTTGGTTCGAGTCTGGTTTGCTCTGGTCCGCGGCTGCACACCACAACAGACTGTTGTTGAATGGTGACATTATATTAGAAAGAATATCAGGTCTATCGGGTTTTTCGGGTCGACAATGTTAAACCCGGACCCGACCCGTAATTAATTTCGGGTTTTTCAGGTTCGGGTCTTTTCGGGTCGGGTCAAAAAATGCATGACCCGGACTCGGTTTAGTCGGGTCGGGTCGGGTCGAGCGGGTCGGGTCAGGTTTTGCCAGCCCTAACTAAAGATGTCTGGGTCACACGAGGAACATGTTGCAGAGAGTAGTGTCGCTGCACCCAGAGGAGGTGCAAGAGACCAAGAGAGGGAAGAACATGTGCCTGAACCACCCCAGTTCAATCCAATTGACATGGGGAACCCAACCGTCCAAGCCATGTTTGGGCAATTTATGACTGACATGACACATATGACTAATAGGATGCCTATACCTGTACCTAGGGAACCTACCCATCCAGAAGGACAAGGATCTGGCAAGACGTTTGAACGACTTTGCCGATTTAGAGCCACAGAGTATGCTGGAACAGCTGACCCAGCAAATGCTGACTTGTGGTTAACTGAACTAGAGAAGGCTTTTAGAATCCTGAACATCCCCGAAGCTGAGAAGGTTAGACATGCTATATATCTTCTCAAGGGGAGTGCTGGTCACTGGTGGATCATGGAGGAAGGGAAAAGGCCAGGTGTGGAGATTGAATGGGAAGTTTTCCGACGGGAATTTATCAACATATACTTCCCTAAGACGTTCGTGGATGAGAAAATATCTCAGTTTGAGAGGTTAAGACAAGGACTAATGAACATTAGTGAGTACGAGGCTAAGTTCATGGAGTTGTTACATTTCTATCTGCACATGGCAACTACAGACGAAGAAAGGATTAGGCATTTTGAGAAAGGATTAAACGTTGAGTTGACTACCCTTGTGTCTACTCTGGAGAACAGGGAAAGGTTTTCTACCTTTGTGGAGTCTGTTAGAAGGGTAGAGAGGTCTGTAGCAGAAAAGAAACAGACCAAGAACAAGAAGATGTATCCCCAGTTCTAAGGATTCTCATCCAAGGGTTTCAAGAGGCCGAGGTTTTCTGTGCCTACGCCACCACCTAGATTCAGTACCCATACGCAGTGGACGTCAAACAGGGGCAGAGGACAAAGTTTACCACCAGGAAGAGCCCATAGCTCAACATCTGAATCGGTTACAGAACCACCCAGACCACAACAACTGAACAAAAGTTGTTACATATGTGGAAAGATGGGACATCTGATGAAGGATTGCAGAGTCAGAGAAGTGAGTGTAACTCAACCTCAAAGGCAGAGTCAACAAGGATCTCAAAGGCGACAGTTTCCAGGTAATGCTAGAGGATGTGGACAAGTGTCCCAAGTTGGATCATCGACACCTAGTCATGGAGCACCGAATCAACCACAAGCAACGACAAGATTTTACGCGATAAATCCACCAGATGCAGTAATCAACCCACGGGTTGTGACATGTGAGATGGAATTGTTATATTATGATATGTCTACATCTTGCGTTGTATCTGTTTTAATTGATCTGGGTGCTACACACTCCTTTATCACTCGAAGAGTGATTCTTGATTGCAACATAACTACAAGTCATAGAGCAGATAGATTGTTGCTAGAAACTCTGTTGATGGGATCTGTTGTGTTGCGGGAGGTATGTTCTCCCTACATTCTCTTCTTTTCCAAGCATCACATTCAAGTGGATCTTATACCACTTGAAATGCATGGATTTGATGTAATTCTGGGGATGGATACCTTAGAAAGGTATAAGGTTGTCTTGGATTGTGAGTCCAAGCAAGCTGTGTTCGCTGATGATAGTGACACATGGATCTTTCAAGGAGATAGAAAGATTCTACTGACCTGTCTTGTGTCAGCTATGGTTGTTGAGAAGCTGATGAGGCAAGGATGTTATGCATTCTTGGCCCATGTGGTAGATACTACAATGAATAGTCCTAATCCTGCTGAAGTTCCTGTAGTTAGGGAATTTGAAGATGTATTTCATGAAGAACTTCCAGGTGTACCACCACCCCGGGAGATTGATTTTGAAATTAATCTAATCCTGAACACGCAACCTATAGCACAAACACTATATAGGATGGCGCCTGCTGAGATGGCAGAGCTCAAGAAACATCTACAAGAGTTGCTTGAGAAGGGTTTCATCCGATCGAGTACTTCGCCTTGGGGTGCTCTGGTCCTCTTTGTTAAAAAGAAAGATGGGTCAATGCGGTTGTGCATTGATTACAGACAGTTAAATAAAGTAACTATAAAGAATAAGTATCCTCTACCGAGGATTGATGATCTCTTTGATCAGTTGCGTGGTGCAACTATCTTCTCAAAGATAGACTTGAGGTCGGGATATCACCAGTTGCGTATTAAGGAAGGTGACATACCTAAGTCTGCCTTTAGAATAAGGTATGGTCACTATGAGTTCACAGTTATGTCGTTTGGACTAACTAATGCACCAGCTGCATTTATGGAACTCATGAATAGAATCTTCCAACCTTTTCTCTCGATCAGTATGTTGTTGTCTTCATAGATGACATTCTGATATACAGTAGAGATGCTCAGCATCATGAACAACATCTTCGTCGGACTCTAACTTTGCTAAGAGAACATAAGTTATATGCTAAGTTTAGAAAGTGTGTGTTCTGGTTACCAGAAGTTTCCTTCCTTGGACACGTAATATCTGCTTCAGGTATTCATGTTGACCCTAAAAAGGTAGAATCTGTCCTGCAATGGGAACAACCCAAGACACCGATGGAGATTCGAAGTTTCTTAGGGTTGGCATGCTATTATTGGAGGTTCATTAAGAACTTTAGTTCTATAGCTTTACCCTTGACTAAGTTGATGTAACATACCAAATCTTGGACCCTACCCTAGAACTTTGATCTTTTGGTCTTAGGCCAAGCAAAGTTGAGGTTAGAGTGATCCTAATAATCTAATGCGTGAATAATGTAATATAATGCATCAAATAATTAATTTGGTAATAATAAAATGATAAATAACTTAATTACATGCATACATTGGTTAATGGGCCTCTAATGGGACATATTATGTAATCCATGTAATAAAGCCTCAAAATAAAGAATAGACTTCAAATTCGTAATCTACACATCAAAATAAGCCTACATGTCAATTTTCATTTAATTTGGACAACCTTGAAATAATATGATAAGTTAAGAGAGAGAAATTGCCTAAAAGGTGTAATTAATAAATAAATATAATGATTGACTCCAAAAGAGGAAAATAATCTTAGATTCATAATCTACATAATAAATATAGCCTGTGGGTGAATTTTCATCCAATTTGGAGAAAGTTTGCTTAAGAGGTGAAATTAGGAGAGAGAAAGTATGTAGAATCTCCAAAATATTAATTAAATATTCAAACAACTCCAATATGTAAAATTGATGGCAAATTCGTATCCAACACATTAATTATGACTTGAGGGTCAAGTTTTATAATATTTGGATAATCCTAAAGCCATTAATAATGGAGGAAAGAGAAAATAGTAATTTATTTATTTGACACATTAAAAGTTCTTAAAAGGCAAATCTAATTATAGATTCGGAATCTACATGTTTAACTTAACTTGTGTACACAGTTTGGTTTGATTTGGATAAGAATAGGACCCCTAATTGAGGAAAGAGAAATAAGTGCATTAATTGGTTTTAACTTTACTCCTAAATCGATTAAGATATAGTTTCCTAATCTAATGTTGTCACGCAGGCTTTGATTTCCATTTCCCAATTTCGGCTTGCTTTTGGACCGTTGATCTGCGATCTAACGGCTTCGGGGTCGTCTCCTAGCTCCAAATCGGAGTAGGAGTACATACTGGTTTCTTTGATTTTTCGGTTGAGGATTTCTCCCTCAATTCTTACTCTTTTTCGACGATTTCTTCGCCTCTGTGATCCTTGCATGATTCCGCACCCACCCATCCTATATATAGTGGAGTTTTGTTTTTTGTACCGCCCGGATGTGTAGCGTCATCCTCGTTTCCCCTGTTTTCCCTCTCCTCTTCTCCTTCTCGCAACTCCATGGCTTCGGGTACTCGATTTGTGTGTCCATGACCTTTCCCTTGCTCCGTGTGATGGTTCTCATGCTTTGGTTTTGCCCGGTTAGGCTAGGAGTATACCTCCCTAGTTCTGTTGCCGGCGACGCCCCTTCCCGAATTCGATGGCGAGATATGGACCTTCAGACTCTCTGGAAATCGTCTAGCTGGCTTCACGGAAGGCTAGGTGTGCCTTTGGAGTCCCCAATTTGTTACGATCAGGTGACCATCCGTTTCCCCCCTTTTGTGCTCCTACCTGCTTACGTTTCCATGGCAGTGGGTCTTTTCCTCTGATTCTTCTGCTTTTGGTCCGGATGTTGGGTCTCTTGGTTTCGGCTAGGTCCCAAGAACTTGATGGTGTTTTCTTCTGGCGTTTTGTTGAGGAATCGTGGAGTTTGTTTCTTTGGTTGCCCTGCTTCTGTTCTGCTCGGAACCATGGCTGGCTCACAACGTCGGGGATGAATCCCCTTTGGCAATGGTCGGCTTTGCCCTGCTTCTTTTCTCATTTTTGTTTTATCGCCCAGGGGCATTTCCGTCATTTTGCTTATTTCTCCTTTGCTTAGGCGAGTCAAGGCCATGGGTTGATGTGGTGACTTGTTCAGCCCTGATTGGGCCAAGTCATGCGGGCCCGGTCTATTTGTGTGGATTTTCTTCGCCTATGTGGCATTATCGGATTTTCTGATTGGTCGATTTTATAAAATCCATAACTAATTATTTACCGATCAAAAAATACATATAAATAGTCGTTGGATTCAGAAAAATGCAAGCTATCTTATGGTGTTGGTTTTATCGCTTGAATCTCATGTTTTAAACATGTGTTTTTAATGGATCTAATTAATAATTGAATAGTCAAATATTTTCTTCCGCTGTTATACATTGGTCCTTTGATTACCATTAATAAAGATTTGAAAATTTTACACCCACTCCAACATACCTTTTGAGTGTGTTTGGATTGGAGGTTTTATTGTTCAAATTTTTAGTAGAGAAGTGGTTTCGCTTCTTTACAGTTGACCAGGAAGGATGTTCTTTTTACCTAGAGTGATAAGTGTCAGCAATCGTTTCAGATGTTCAAGGAGAGGTTGACAAGTGCACCTGTGCTTATGCTACCTGAGTAAGGGAAAGGATATATAGTTTTCTATGATGCTTCTAAGAATGGACTAGGATGTGTGTTGATGCAGGATAAACAAGTGATTTTTTTTGCTTCTCAACAACTTAAGAAACACGAGGAGAATTATCCGATACACGAATTAGAGCTAGCTGATGTAGTTCATGCCTTGAAGATCTGGAGACATTATCTTTATGGAGAGACATTCCAGATTTTCACAGATCATAAGAACCTTAAGTATATCTTTTCTCAGCATGAGCTTAACATGAGGCAACGTCGCTGGATGGAGTTAATCAAGGACTATGATTGTACAATTGATTATCATCCAGGGAAGTCCAATGTCGTTGCGGATGCTTTAAGTAGAAAATCAGCAACACCAGTCCTAGACAAAGCACATTTGAATTCCTTGGTATGTTCTAGAAGGGATATGCTTATCTCTTTAAGGTAAGACAATTTACAGTTAAGAGTATCATTGTTAGCAGGACTGTTAGTTGAGATGCACATAAAACCTACCCCGAGACAACAGATTAAGGAGGCACAACAAGTTGATGTTGCAGTTCAACAGATTAGATTAGAGTATGGTAATGAGAAACGAGAAGGTTTCCATGACTCAGATGACCAAGTAGCTTGTTATCATGGTAGAATGATAGTGCCAGATGTGGATAACTTGAGGAAGTTAGTCCTGGAAGAAGCTCATTCTTCAATGTATGCTATGCATCTAGGAAGCACCAAGATGTATCGTAACTTGAAAGATATGTATTGGTGGCCCGGTTTGAAGAAAGGCGTTGTTGAGTTTGTTATGCGGTGTCCTGTTTGTCAGCAAGTGAAAGTTGAACATCAGAAGCCTGCAAGAACAATGCAACTGTTACCCATACCATAGTGGAAGTGGGATCATATAACCATGGACTTTGTGGTTGGTTTACCTAGAACAACTAAAGCACATGATTCCATTTGGGTAATAGTTGATAGGTTGACAAAGACAACACATTTCTTGCCTGTCAAAACAACCTATTCTGCTGAAAAGTTAGCATAGTTGTATATAGATGAGATAGTGTGGCTGCATGGAGTCCCAGTTAACGTTGTTTCTGACAGAGGTCCTCAATTTATGAGTCATTTTTTGGATCGACTTCATAAAGCTTTAGGCAAAAAGTTAAGGTTTAGTACAGCCTTTCATCCTCAGACTGATGGACAGTCAGAAAGGACTATACAAACCTTGGAGGACTTGCTTAGAGCATGTGTTCTTCAGTTCACAGGAAGTTGGGATCTGCACCTAAGTTTGATAGAGTTTGCCTATAACAATAGCTATCAACATAGCATTGACATGGCACCCTATGAAGCTTTGTATGGTAGATGTTGTAGATCACCCCTATGTTGGTATGAAACTGGTGAATATCAACTTTTAGGTCCTGATCTCGTGCAGCAGACCACTGAGAAAGTTAAAATAATACAACAACAGACAAAGACTGCATAAGATAGGCAGAAATCCTATGTTGATAAGCGTTGTAGATCTTTAGAATTCCAGGTTGGAGACAGAGTGTATATTAAGGTCTCACCTTGGAAAGGAGTTCTTAGATTTGGGAGGAAAGGAAAGTTAGCTCCTAGGTTTATGGGGCCTTATCCAATCATTGAACGGATTGGAAAGGTAGCTTATGAGCTAGAGTTATCGTCAGAATTGCAGAGGTTACACCCAGTGTTCCACATTTCCATGCTAAGGAAATGTCATCCTGACACCGAATCAGTTCTGCAACCTATGGAAGTAGAATTGAATGATGATGTATCTTATGTTGAAGGACATGTGTCGATCCTTGACAGAAGAATTAAAAAGTTAAAAAAGAAAGACATAAGTCTTATGAAAGTCCTTTGGAATCACCGTGGTGTTGAAGAAGCTACGTGGGAACTAGAGGAAGAGATGAGAAGGAAATACCCTGCTCTTTTCTCTTAATATGTTTTTGTAATGATTTCGGGGACGAAATCCTTGTAAGGGGTGGATAATTTGTAACATCCCTAACCTGGGTTATGTATTAACCCTAGGTGGTTTAACTAATTAAGTTGATTAGATGCTTGCTTTCTTTTCTTGAAAAGTAATTAAGGATTTTAAGGAGCTTATATTTCAATTTCAGTCCTTTTTGAATAATGTTGAAACATTATTTTGTTAATAATGGACTAAAGTGCAAATTACCCAAGTAGAGGGGTTAACTTGCAAAATACACATGTTAAGATGTTCCTCTAATGTTGAGACATCATAAGAATGTATATGATGAAGTGGTACAATTTTCACAAGCTTAGGTACCAAGATATAGCTTGTAGAGCAATCCTTGTGCTTTAAAAACCTAGTTTTGGTGTAAAGTGCAATTTACCCAAAACCTAGGGTCCAACATGTAAAATATCACCTATTAAGAATCTTTCATGTTCATTGGAATCAATTGGAGCAAATAAAATAAGAAGGGCATCTCATTTAAATGATCATGGTAGGAGTGGAAAAATTACTCACAAATAATAATATATTAAGCAATATCCAATAAGGGTGGATATTAAAATACATCTCTTTAAGGTGTTAGCTCTTTTCCATTTAGCCTTGGATAATGGATGAGTTTCATGAGTTAGTATGTGGAAACGTGGACAATGATGGAGGAAGCTTTGGTGGTTTTAGTTGGGAAACAAAAGGAGATAATCCTCTTCTTTTCACTTTCCTTGAAAATAACCAAAAATATATATAAGTGTGTTTTTTCAACAACTCAAAGGATCATTCCTTAGTTTCTTTCTCTCATCACTTTGCTTGGACCGACCAAGAAGGAGCTCTGGACCAGAGGGAGTACGACCATACTGACTTGGTAAGTGTTGATCACCATCTACCTCGGATTTATGGTGGAAACCACAATATAAGGTTATATTTATGGTGTTCTTCACACGATTCTCCTTTCTAGCCACCTTCTCCATCCAAAACTTGAAGAACGGACTTTGGAAACCTACTAGAGCTCAAGACACCATTAAAGGTATGAAGGTTGGAGCTCTGGATCAGTCCTAGAGATGGGTTTTATAACTCTAACCCTTAAAGCTTTGTTAATGCATCTTTCTTTCCTATAATCGTTGCTTAAATCTTCTTCTTTAGACACCTTTGTGTGTTCTTGCTATCTTTTCCGTGAAGAACAATCCCATTCTTGGTTGAACAGAGGTAGAAGATGATGACGTTAATTCCTATGTTTATCCAAGTTTTTACTTTAGCAAACGGTCTCCCAACCTTGCTCAAACGGTTTGCCAAACCGATTGGAGCAAATGGTTTCAAACTGTTTGATTACAAATGGTTTCACAAGAACGCATGGAAGCAAACAGTCCAAGATTGTTTGGAAGAGTTGACCAGGTGTTGACCATTTGGAGGCCTGTTGAGAATAATGTTAGACTAATCACCTACTAAAAATCATCAATAAATTCCAATTGGTTCACCATTCAAAGGCCCATCAACCATCTAAACCCCAATCGGGTTAATTGCTGATTTCAATAATTGAACTAAGTTGAAGTTTGGGTTGAGTGACCCAAACGGTTTCAAAACCATTTGGGGATCACCCAAATGGTCTCAAGACCATTTGGTGATCACCCAAGACCGTTTGGAGGTCTAGGGTTAAGTAGGGTTGACCAATTGAGGGTCCAATGATATCAAGTTGATGAATAATCGATTGCTGATTTGGTGACTAAACCTAGGGTTCAAACCCTAAGTGAATGACTTGGTTTTTGATGAAATAATGGGCAAACGGTCTCATCCCAAGACCGTTTGGGGGTCACCCAAGACCGTTTGGAGGCCTAAGATTGACTATGGTTAAGTGGTTGAAGATCCAAAGGTTACAAGTTGGAGTGCAATCGAGTGTCGACCTAGTGATCAATCCAATGGGCCAAACCTTAATTGGGTGAGTTGATTTTTGATGTTGACTTGAGCAAACGGTCTCAAGACCGTTTGAAGGTCTTCCAAATGATCCCAAGACCGTTTGGGGTCAGGTCATGATCAAATTGAATGATGGTTCAAGGATTTCAAATCAATTTAGACTTACATTGAAACATGTTGAAGGATCATCGATTTCAAACCCTAACCCAATTGATCCAAGCCCTAATTGATGATCAATTGAGGGTCAATTGAGTGTCAAATCAGTTGAAGGTTGACCTAATTGATGAGTGGCTAACAAGTGCATGATCGATTGAGGGGTTCAACATTGGAAACCCTAACTCAATTGAAGTGGTTGAGACACTTTTTGGTCCATTCGATTTTGAGGTGGTTTGGTCCAAACGGTATCAAGACCATTTGAGTCCAAACGGTCTCAAGACCATTTGAGTCCAAACGGTCTCAAGACCATTTGGGACCAAACGGTCCCAAACCATTTAGTCTCATGCGGTTTCAAGGTCGGTTATGTCCATGCGGTTTCAAAGTCAAACTTGACCAAACGGTCAACAAGTTCAAACAGTCTTCATCCCATCTTGGGCAAACGGTCTTGAGTGTGCACTTTACCAAATGGTTTTAAAAGTCAACAAGACCAAACGGTCAACAACACCAAACGGTTTCAAGGTCTGTTCAAGACCATTTGGGGGTTTAGTGTGCAAGATCGTTTGAGGTCCATGAAGGTCAAGATCGTTTGATGCTTTAGTGATCAAGATGGTTTAGTGGTTGATTAACCTAAACCTCACAGATACTTAAGTGATTAAGGGACTAAGTAATTAGTTGATTAATACATGATGTAACCAATGGTGATTATAATAATTATACCCTTGAAGGGATAGAGTGATTAGTACTCTTTGAATGAGTAAAGCCTTAATAATCACAATAGTGATGACATAACCTATGATGTCAATGTTGAATTGACTTAGCCTAATCAAGGGTGATGCAAACATCAATTTATAGAAAGATGAGAGATAAGACTTCTTATATGAATGATTAATTAAGTAATGGACTCCCAACATGAATGAGTATATCTAAATTAGGGTATGATCCTTCATAGTGAGATCATGGAAACCCTAAATATGATGGTTAATGAATCTTAACCATAATTGAGGACAGCTAAGGGATGTAATCCTAATACATGAGGATGTAATGTGAATAGTAAAGCCTAATCTAGGGTAATGTGATGTGGTATGAATAGTAAACCCTAATCTAGAGTAATGTGATAATGTGAACAGTAAACCCTAATTCTGGGTTATGCTTTTAAGCATGGAACTCTATGATTGAACTATGAAAGGAGGAAACACTATTCCTAATTAAGCTAAAGAGGTTGGTTAACCTTAATTGAATTAAAAAGGGAAACCCTAACCCTAGTAAGGGCATAGTGGTACAACCCTTGAATATTAAAGTTATCTTTGTTTTGCAAATGTGCTGATATAGAAATAATGTGCCTTTTATCAAATGCATTGATTATGCAGGTCTTTATTAAATGGTGAACATAGCCAGGTAAGAGCTATGATGTCATATTCATAGAAAGCACTTTATAAACTTTGAAAGTAATGATATGCTATGTTGCCTAGTGAGAGGTAACATATGAGATTGATAGGCTGTATGAGCCATGAGAAATATCTGTATTGCTACTATCATGTTCATACTGTTAAATGACTTAATGGCAATGTGTTACCTGGTAACAAATATTCTGATGATCTAAGGGTTTGAACACCCATATTCCTGAATCATAATGATGAGATGGTTAGGGATTGGTATCCCAATGTTAACAAGATGTGAAATGAACTTGATACAATTAGTACTCTTTCTTTATAGCACCTGTCTTATTGGTTTATATTTTAAAACATGTGTGATGCTAAAAGAATGCCATAATGTACTTAAATAATCAAGTATAATGATATCATGTAGAGCCCTGACCATAGATCCATCATTGTCAGAAGTAAAATGATGGTGAAACATGTTTTCCTAAGGGAACTCCTGGAGAGCATACTTTTGAGTATGTGGGGGTTATGGACGTGAATATCCTTACGTCCTAATGAGGGATTTGATGTGAGATGTATGTTTAATCTCTCAATCCTTCATTATATGTTTATGCTGGGATGATGTATCACTAATCTCCCGATGATGTTGTTAATGCCGCATCGATGTGAGATAAATAAGAAATCTCTCGATGGAGAAGAGAGTACAGCATGCCACTATAACTCTAATAGCAAAGTTTCCAGAATACCCTCGAAAGCTATTATTGCAGAGACACAAGATGTCCTGCATGTTGTTCCTCACACTGATTGAGGATGATGAGGTCATAGGAATCTGTCTCTTCTAATGACCTATGTATGGTATCGATTGTGATTTCGTAATGTTCGGTTGGAGTATGAGAGATATACCTCATCTCCTTAGGGCATAAGTATGTTTGCAACATGTAATCAGTCGTGTAGCATAATTGCTTAGGTTGAACTGCGAGAAACAATGATTGATGATACATTGTTTATAATGTTCTAGTTGAATAACTAGTATACATATTTTTCATATTCCTTATTGATTAAATGACTTGCCATGCAATCAATTTATAATTGAAATGATTGTTTTAAGAATATTGTTCATTAAATAACTTGTTGTTGGATATTTGTAATTCTACTGCTCAGTATTATACCTCTAACTACAATAACAAAGTTTCTGGCGAAGAGTTATAACTCTCGCTGGGACAATTATTCAATTGTCTTACCCCCGTGGGATTCAACTTTTTAGGTAGACGCCGAGGACGAAGAAACCCTTCAGTGGGTGAGCAGCAACAGCAGCAACGGCAAAATCTGGGACAATAGTGATCCTCAGGTGGAGACACTGTCTGTCAAGTCTTATATATAGAGTGTCCTATGTGTCGTCTCTGTACTCTCAGGTCCTAGGAGTCAGTAGATAGTTTAATATAGACCTAGGATTTTGGCATAATGCCTCGAGTTTTTGTATCTTGCCTTGCACAGTTAACATGGCAGTTGATGCTTGTAGCCCTCGGGATGTGATGATACAGAGATATGCTGATACATCAATTTGTAAATAACTTACCTTATTTCTTAATGAAAGAGATTCACAGTTTGTAGATCTCTTTACGAAAAGTTTTAATTTTTAGTGATTTTCAGTAATTCCGCTGTTAATTAATTGCTTCCGCATAGTTAACAACGTTTTATCCGAGACGAGTCCCACAAACACCTTTGGCCACCTCAAGGAGAAGAAGAAGCAGACTCCAAGGAGAAGGGTCGGCCACCAATCTTAGCTCCTCCAAGAGTATCAGCCACCAAGGTTGCAAGGGAGAGATATCGTCCACCAAAGAGAAGAGAAACTAAAGGGATCCTTAGCAAGAGAACGAGGACGCATATATAGAACAGGGTGGAGGAGAAAACAAGGCGATGTGTCACCCACCATAGGGACACTTATCCAACGTCTTGCCACCTTGCAAACCACGCACAACATGTTATGCCACCACTCATCAAGAGATCGACCACATGTCCAAGGCATGGTGACACAACCAAGGCAAGGAGGTCAAAGGGGGTCAAAGGCAGACACACACACCACCACCCTGGCCGACACACCCATAGGTGACACCCCCATGGCCGATACAAGGTGCTCCTGCCCGATACAAAGCTCAACAAGGCAAGGAAAGGCCCAAACAAGGAGAAACAAAGCCCAAAAGAGCTCCACAAGGCCCAGGGCAACTCAAGAAACGAGCCCAACCCTTCCTCCTAATTCTAGAGGAAGCAAAGAGAGAGAAACGCATTTCTCAAGGTGACAAACTTGTTCATCAACCTTAAGCTTAGGTTATTTGCAAGAAGCACCTCTAACTCTCAATAAAGCACAAGGAAACCCTAATCACCACTAAAGGTGATTAGCAAGCAACTAAGATCAAGGATTAGGCAAAACAAACAGGGTAAGCCCAAAACGAAGGTCAGGGTCCTTACAATTTTCTAATACCTGCTAGAGTAATCTTGGGTTACAAATCCCAAAATTGATATGTTAAGCTAATTGCAACCAAACACCGCAGGAGCTCAGCTTGGACCAAGTTATGCTGTCATGGCAGAAAACAACCACACCCAAAATTGGATCCCATCATGTGCCAAAAAGGGGCCAAGAGACACCGTATCTAAAAAAAAGTTTTAGAATTAATTGCCTTAATTCAGATTTTTCTCTCTTAATTGGAGTTTAATTTAGATTTACTTGGATTTTGTAGGAAAATGTCTTAGTCAATCCAAAGATCAAATACTCTTGGGATATGATTGCACAATTTCCCGTAGTGCTTGATTTTAATATATACTCTGCACCAAAATTGTCATAACCTTTTCATCCCAAGGTGGAATTGAATTAGCAAGTATGTGTTGGCAAGGGAATTGAATTATCTACATGAAAAATATATTTGCGGACCAATTTTGAACTTGTGACGATCTTGAAATTCACTCAAAACTATTGTTGTGGGTATCTATAGCAAAAAGAAGTTGAACAGTCAAGATAATTAAATACAATCAACAATTTTCTCTATTGACCAGATCCAAAAAGTTTCATCCGTAGAGTCTTGTATCTAGGGTTTCCACCCTTCATTCCCCTGTAAAAGGAGGGGGATTCCAAAGGAAAGGACATCTCTTCTTCTATCATATATTGTACCATGACTTGTATAATTCTTGTATCTTGCTCTAGCTTTAGCTTTTATTTACATTCTTGTTCTCTCATCTTATATTCTGGTTCTTCAATAAAGATTTATAGTTTCATTTCTATTCTTGGTCTTCTTGTTGACAACAATGAACTAAAGGAGGCAGCCACTTCATAGTCACTAGACAAGATCCTTTTGGATTCTTTTTCTTCTAGTCTATGGATTTCTCTTTTCCTTCCATTGTTATTCCTTTAATTTCTATGGATTGTGAGTCTTTTTCCTATATCGGGCCGTGGGGAGTAACCCCTTATGCATAGTTAAATTAGATCTATTCTATATGATGGTTTTTGTTAGATGGTATTTGTTTGGATTTTTCTTGACTTAAATGACTTGACCTCTTATTTTTGTCGAATGTTAGTTTTATACAATGAGACCACAAATCCCAAGACTCAAAACAGCCAAACAAATGCACATAGATCCAAATGATACCTTGGAAGGGTCTTTTGTTGAGATGTTTGGGCAAGGATATGTAAACTCCAGGACCAATGGGTTTACAAGGAGTTAGACTTTTGTAATGCATTTGAGGATGTTTTGCATACTGTCATCTAGCTTATTTTATCTCATAGATTTTATTAATCTTATTTCACACAGGCTATGGTGGTAAAACCCATAACCCTAATATCTTTTTATCATCAAATTAATCTCAACTTTTATTTTCTTGTTATTTAGTGCAAACTTTCCATTATTTGTTCTTACTTTTTAATCAAACTCTCAAAATCAGATTCTTTTTACTTCCTTGTTCTCGCAATTGGATTTGATTCTCAACCATCCTCTTTTCTAGCATCCCTTGTATTGATATCTATCTATACGGAGTTGACTTGTTGTTTACAACAAGTTAACAACCTGGTTAGAAGGTTAAACTCTAGGATTTTTCCTAGTGATTGTTGTGTGTGCAACGACACACATCAACCACCTTCTTTGATCAATATACATCATGATCGTTGTTTCCATATAGTCTCTTGGTCAGAGAAACCACCAATTTATATTATAAAGGCTTTCTCAAATGTTAGTTCAAGTGTTAAAACTGAGGTTCTTCTAATGTGACACAAGTCCATCAACTCATTTCCTTGATATATGCATCTTGTATACTATAAACATTTAAAAATATTTTCCCATACCCATAATGTTATCAATGTGTGGTTTCAACCTCAAACTAAAAACCTCGGCAATGATATTATATATACTGCTAATAAAACTACCACTTCATAAGTGATGTATTGTGATAGTTTATCATTTTTTTAATCAAGGAAACACACACTCAATTGAGGGTAGAAACATCTTGCACGACAAAGTCATCCAAGTGTATAACATGATTTTCCTTTCTAAGAAGATGTTCAACATTGTCCAAACTATACCTGTAAGAACATATGCCAAACCATCTAGACATGAGGACTTTGCATGTCAAGGTTGAAATTACCTTCTTGATTTCCTCCAACAAGAAAGGTACAATGAGAAAATTTGGTTGTGATATACACTATTCACAAAGAATCTTTCATATGTGATGATACTATGTCTCGAGAAGGATCTTTCATGGGTGAATAACTTGTCCAAATGTTGGACCACATGATGAATGTACAATAGAAATATTTTAAGTGGCATGTATCGATGAGGGTATGTATGCAAGTGTACCTCTTTTGACCGTTATATGTTCTATGAAAGTGCTTGGTGTTTGAGTTGCCCTTTTTTATCAATCTATGATTTGATCATTGTTTTCATATAGTCTCTTGGTCAAGTAATAAATGTTGACTATTCTTTTCAAAAATGATTTATCACAAATTAGTAGGGTTTGAGTTTGTCTCCATGACCTTAAGCTAAGTCTGATTCCATCCATCTTTTAGCATATTGTCTTGAATGTGCTTTTATTCCAAGGAATCAAGTTTTTTTAAAATATCTTTCATGTTATTGAATGACTTTTCATAGTGTTGATATCATCAGATTAGTCCAAGTATTTGATATTAGTGCAATAACATGTTAATATTTACACAAGCATATCTAAACTAGGAAGAGATTTAGGCACTTAAAGTATATTGTATTAAAAAATGTAGGCATGTGATCAAATATGATCCTATATCCAACTAAGGATATATTGAATGGACGTGTATCATTGCAATCCATTATGCTAAGAATATGATCAATAAGGGATAAAGATGACTATCGAGAGCATGTGAAGCATGTATTGATGTTGTAGTTGTCATTGAGGCTTACCTCATTGATGGAATGGTTAAAATATGCATGTATTGTTGATGATAGGGTTGTATGTCCTCATTGTTTGATTGTTAATGTTGGAATCTAGTACAGTTTAAACCACCACCAATTAGCCATTGGCCATGGGGAATAAATTAGGAGTAATGACAATTAATACATAGGGGATTAATAGTACGTTTGGCCATTGTTAGTTCAAACATGAGAGAAGTGTACCTTACATTGACAACAAGCTCATCATAAGACTGAACTTACTAGAAAAGCATCAAACTAGCAAGAGAAACACCAAGAGACACCATGTCCAGAAAAAAATTGTAGCTAGAAGAAAGAGAAAGTGAGCAAGACTTGATAAACCTTGTTCGTTGTAAATGAAGATACTTCTATTGATTTAGGTGATACTAGCAAATTACTAGTATGGCTAATGTTTCTAGAAATACTCTTTATGTTGTTTGCTTACATATGTCTAATTGAACTATGAAAGCAGACGGAGACGGTGATCATTAATGAGCACAAGTAAGTAATTTCTAAATTGTAATTATTTCAATTTAGAACTATAATGCATATTTATTTCCTCATCATTTTGTCTATCCTGGTAAGTGATAACACAATCAGTTATACACATAAGTAATGCACAAAGAGTGGGAACATATAATGGGTTGGATTCAAACATAAATCGTACAATATGGCATCCATACTAGGATGAAGGGGAAAGGAAATGGGGAAATATATATGGAGACATTTGGATAACCAACCATTACTAGTCAAGCTAAAACCACTACAGTAGGAAATAGAAATCCATTATAAGTTAATCTAAGATCAATGGAGTAGTAAACAGAAAGCAAACAATGTATTTCCTTGCAAAAAATAGTTGGGTGTTTTAATTTACAAGCACATTAACCAATCACTTAGAGACTTTTGTTCAAGCTTAATCATACCCTTCAAGTGTACACTATATAGTATGAATTGTTAAATATAAATTTTAGACTATAGTCACATACAATTAAGATCCTAAGCATATAGAAAGGGTTAAAGTGCATTACAACAATAATGTAAGCATATTAATATGTTTTAGTCACATACAAATAACACACATTAGATTTGCAATATTTTTACTTTAGATTATGCTATTTGTAATGACACCCGCTACTGGTAACATTGGTCAAAACTCAAGATAGTTCTTGAAGTTTCCAAGTTGGTTTGGTATGTTGCAGGTACACGAGGACCATAATGAATTCGTGTATGGGGATTAGAACAAGCATACAGATAAATAGTTGTATATGGGAATTGAAGATGATACCACTCTATACATCAATAAAAATCCAATGCGGAAGATCATAGACACAACAATAGAAATTTGTACAAGTTGCCAATTATGTTCAGGCCGTGCACATTATGTTCAATAAAATCCACCGTCTTGCACGGTACAAACATACAAATAAGGTTTTAGACACATACAAATAATATTTGTATGCATATATATAACATTGTATACGTGCAAATAGGGACTCATAGAAATTATTGAACATCCAATCCATATTAGCAGTAAACATTATATTATTGGAAACAATATCTATTGATTCAATATTGTTTACTACTGAAAGATCAAGTACAACTAAACAAATCAGAGCAAATTTGACTCATATGTCAATTGAAGAGGAATAAGCTTTCACTGTGAGAGCATATACCTCTATCGGAGTGAACGTACAAGAAGGAGTGAAGATCATGCATATAATCTATTGGATCCATGGCTCTAGAGGGGGGTGAATATAGCTTCAAAATTCTCACAAGAAAAGTCAGACCTTCAAATTATATCAATTGGAACCAAATGCTTAAGAACAATTTTAAGTCCTATCTAAGAAAGCATAGCAAGGATGAGAGAGATTGAAACATACACTTGGACAAGGTGGTTAGAGTGGTTCCAATCTCCAAACTAGGAGACCGTAAATCCACTACCTAGAGAGGTCAACCTCTAGGACTTTGCAACCCATGTATACTTATATTCCTTCCTAAGAGATACAAGGAGACCACCATACTTCCAAGGGCTTACCTATTCAAGACAAGAGTCTTTCACCTATACAAGGACTTACCTACCTGATCAAGACATCTTCAACCTTCAACAAGGACTTACTCACACTTACATCAAGTCTTTGGCCTTGAAGGAATTCCCCACTCTTCTTGAATCTTTGCCTTGCCCTTCTCCTTCACCCGAAGAAGATCTTCACCTCTTCTTCAACTTTGAAGAAGAACATCAGCTTCACCTTCACTCGGAGGAGCTCACTTCAACCTTTAATCTTTGAGAAAGGGGATTGGGAAGATGGAAGGAATGAGAGCTTTACAAGATAACATGGAGGTAGCTCTCTTACAACATGCCTAACTCACTCATTATCACGAAATGCTTTGTAAATGATCACCACAACAATTCACAAATGAGTGATGATGGACAGAAAAGAAAAATGAGATGTTGTAAATAAAAATAGAGCAAGATGACCGACAAAATCAAAACAAATATAAACTCAAGACGACAAGTACAATGATATTTGGATCTCTTCCTACCTCTCTAAAATAAAGCATACCTCAGAACAGTCTACGTCGCTCTCCATTGTGTCTAAGAGGATATAGTCAATGGTGGGGAACTGGAGCATTATCATCCTGGTGATCATAATCCCAAATTTAAAGGCCGTCATAGATTTCTTATTCAAGTTACGATTTCTTTAGCTTGTATTCCTTGAAAAGATTCAAACAATGGTCACAAGATGGGATATTTCTACAAGAAGATAAGAAATTTGGTGCAAGACCAACCTGCCTTTTCGCCACCTAGAAACCCCTCTTACACATGTGATGGCATGAGCATGGGAAGCCATATAGAAAGACATGCTCAAGACAGGTTAGAGGGGAAACCCCAAATCAAAATATCCAACATGGTCATCACTGGAATCAGAAAGGGGGTGGTAGGGGTTTGTCGAGAAGTCATCATCACTGCAAGGAGACCTCTCACGGTGAAGTTGAAGGCAACAAATCATGAATCGTTGTTGCATTCGATACATGTTAGAGAGGAGACAAGAAGAGAATCAAGGATGTCAAGGGGAAAGGGTATCACTTCATCCCTGATTTTTGTTGGTATGTATGCCTAGAGAGCCAATCATATGATGATTTGTTTGACACAATAGATACCTGATTTTATAATGATAAAGGTAATTCCTTATATTATGTTTGTCTCAATCATGAAATGATGACACATACATACTAAATGTCTAAAGAATATTATTACTCGATGACATATGCCTTCAGGTTTAGGACCAGAACGATGAGATCATATGTATGATAAGAGTACATATATTCTTATTATGTCCCTAATTGAATAAACTATGGAAGCAAAATAGACAATAGTAATACATAAGACTAGTGTGTGCGTTGATTGATGTAGAGTCTCATTACTCATGATTTATGATATCAAGTCAAGCACACATGTACATGTTAGAGAACAACAAATCAGAAAGACCCACCGTGAGAGTTATACATGGATACCATTGAATGGTATTCAGACTCAATTCTCATAGTGATAGTGGTGATTGTGGTTCTTAGACTTGAAGTCATTGCACTCTTCACATGTTGTTTGATGTATTTAGACATCATCCAATGTGACCTTGAATAAGGGTTGCCATAAAGGTGATGCTCATATGCATTATGACACATGGGGATTGCGTGTGAGTGATGTAGATGGAATTTTCCCCTCCTATAGGAGATTGATATCCATGCCACTTGATAAGCGAGACTGAGGAATGTATGGTCATACTCATGTGATTCAATATATGATATATGAACTCACATGCATCTAAAATATTATGCTCTAGTTCAAGGAATATGGATTGAATGTTAAGAGGATGATGATTCCATGCCTCGAGTTCAATCCCAATATCAGAGACAAAAACTATATGATCACGGTAACACTAATCATGAATTGTTGGTTGAAGTTGTTCTCCAACTTTGGGAATCAATGGCGTGAGTTATGGACATTCACTGTCAACATAATTTGAGACTTGTAGGGTCAGACGCCTAGAATGCACTTGGAATAGGAGTTTATTCATGAATGATGTTCATATTGATTACTAAAAGTGTTTCAATATTCAATGTAAACAAACTGGTTGATAATTAACTGACTGGACTCTGGACAGACTGGTTCATGTGTTGAACCGATCAGTTGGCCCCTGTTTGGTTTGAGATTGAGATTACAAAACCCGGACCGGGTTAGTCAATGTACTTGGATTAGTTTATCTGGATTCAATCCTATTTTTGTTTGGAAGCCCAATCCCATCGCAAACACTCATTAAATTGGACTTGCCTCATAACTTGTGTTTTTCAGTATGACAAAACAAAATAACACAAAAGACAGAGCCAAATCCGGACTGGGATCCCAAAATCCTACTGATAGAAGGACTGACTTGGTCTAAATTAGAGGATTACAGAATCCAAAATGGACCCCGTCAGTCCAGTTTTTGCCAAACAAAACAAGACTGGATCCCGACCAGGTTAGTCGGGATTAGGGCATACGGGGCACAAAAAGTTAGCTTGGAATCCAAATCAGAATTTGAACCAAATAGGGGCCTGGAGTGTCAGCTCATTCCGAATCAACAATTGGCTGAATATTTACCTAAGCTAGACATATGAAACGACCATTTCACATATGATATGCCCATTTTAGAAGTGAAACGACAGCTTCATGATTTAAAAGGACCAATTCATCATCTGGATTGTCTGGTTCAATGATCAATTTGATTGGATCAATGATTGATGTCAATTTCATGATTGTGTATTAATCGAATATTGAATGCCAGTATGTCTCAAAATAGGAAAGCTACTGAACCGACCTATTCAAGAGATGAACCGACTAGTTCACCTTTGAGCCGATCGATTGGACAGTGAACAAATCAATTCACTATTCATAGTTTCCAGAAAGTTTATGAAATTCCATCTCTTCGACTCCCAGACCGACTGAAAATCCTGACCCTTGCCTTCTTATATATAGAGGAGTACTGGGGGCTTCATAGAAACAACAATAAGGTATGATAATAATTGTCCTCTCCGATTATGACAACTAATACATACCCGAGCAAGTCCTACTCGTAAAAGGGAGGGATAACAAAAGAGAGACAATTGAGAGAGTGAATCAATCCTAGCGTATTGACGTTCGAAGCGACAACTCATTCTCATTGGCTCTGGTAGCACAACATGGAGTCCCTGGTGGTCCACATGGACTACTACAGAGACGAGGAGGTTGTTGCCTGCTGCTAGGAGGATGATATCAAACTGCCGTCCGTGGTGATCAACCAGGGGTGCCGATGTTGACGTTGTCCATGTGCAACTTGAAGAAAGGCGCACACTACTGCATCGAGAGTTGTCGTTGGACTTGCTTCAGGATTTAGTATAACTCTTTACCTTCTTTACTATATTCATTATCATTGACACGATCTCAGAAAACTGAACATTAAATTTTTGTTCCCGCTGCTTTATCTTTCGCCCAAATTTCCCTACAATTTTGACCATGCCACCAACACGAATTGTGATTTGAATAAGACAACAACTAACTCAGAGTCAATTTTCTGATCCCTCCTAGAGTAGGACCGAGTTGGTCGAGATTCCTGGGTTACAAAATCCCAAACAAGATTTGTTAAGCTGATTGCATCCAAACACCACAGGAGCTCAGTCTGGACCAAGTTATGCTGACATGGCAGAAAATGACCACACCTAAATCGGATCCCATCACGTGCCAAACAGGGGCCAAGAGACACCATATCTAGAAAGAAGTTCTAGCTAAAAAATAAGAAAAGGCGAGCTAGAGTGGATAAAACTTATTCACGATAAATGAAGAAATTATCGTTGATGCATATGACGTTAGCAAATTACTAGTAATGACTAATGTTTCTAGCAACACTCTTTATGTCGTTAGCTTACACATGTCTAACTGGATGAGCGGAAATAAAAGGAGATGATGATCATTAATGAGCATAAGTAATCTCTAAATGGAATATATATAGTCGTTAATCAACATTTATGAAGAAGGGAAGGGTCCAATAGATGAAAAAAGGAATATAGAATAGGGTTTGTTGGCTGCATCAAGTTGACTAAAAGAGTTATTTTTTCTTTCGACTAATTAGTTACGAATTATTGGTTTGAAATCAGTTACTCAGCACATGCTGGCTAGCTCCAAGGGCTCCGACACCAAATAATCCCGGAATTCCTGGCGCAAGGATAGCAGAAACTCTCCCGCGCCTTTCCTCTTCCAAACTCCTCATTCCCTTATCTCTCCCGACTTTTTCCGTCCTCCGCCGCAGGCGTAATGCAGACGCAGGACGAGGCGGTGAAGTCCGCTGGTGAATCAGGTCCGGGAACTGGCGGGAAGGATAGCAAAACTCTCCCGCGCCTTTCCTCTTCCTCCTTTCCTCTTCGAACGGTTCCCTTCATCTCCCGACGTTTTCCGTCCGCCGCAGACTAATGCAGACGCACGACGAGGAGGCGATCAAGTCCGCCGGTGCTTCAGGTTCGGGAACACGTTCTGGCCGCAGGGATTCAAGAAGCTACTCAATCATGGTACTGATCTGTACGATTTCTCAATATCCGATCACTAGTTCATCCAATAGCTAATTTGCCTTCAAATAGAATAAGCTGCGACGTGTTTTACACTGGGGAAAGAGGCCCGCCGGTGCTTCAGGTTCTGGAACACATTCTGGCGGCAGGGATTCAAGAAGCCACTCAATCATGGTACTGATCTATACGATTTCTCAGTACTCGATCACTAGTTCATCCAATAGCTAATTTGCCTTCAAATAGAATAAGCTGCAACGTGTTTTACACTGGCGAAAGAGGGAGACTAAGGTCGCGGATAGTGCGTCCGCTATCTCTGGGGGTTTTCCGTCTGGATTTGTGTCTCTGGTGAGTAATCGTATATTGTTAATGCTTCTCGTTTCGAGGTTATCTAATTACTGTATACTTTGTCCTCGGTATTATTATTAAAATGTCTTTCCTATAGCACAATTTGCAATTGCTGTTGGGAAATGAGGAGAGTGTTTCTTGGTTTTCGCGTCTGGTGAGTAATCACTGTTGTTTCTTGTTACTGTCTAGGTTTTCCCTTTTATAATATGGTTATGCGGAATTCAGGGACAGTGGATAACTAAGAAGTCTAACGACGGCATCCAGTTTTTGGGTGGAATATGCTCTTACTCGGGCCAACTACTGACTTCATGGGCTGGACGTTACATAAGTGCTGGCGTGGACAGTCCTCCTCCTCCCGAATTGTTTATGGAAGGGAGAATAGATCCCAACTATTTGACTGTGAGGTATGTAGTACTCCATATTTTAATAAACAGTTCGCAGTAATTAAACTGTTTTAATAAGTGTTCACTCTCCTGATCCACAAAATTTCTATCACAGATTGACGATGCCTTCTCATCAGGTTCGGCTGCTATTGGATGCCATTACTCCTCCTGCCTTCACTGGTGGGTGGCAGCATCTAGAAACGACAGTGCCATAGAATTTTGAAATGCTATTTGGTTAACATCATATATCCATCTGCAGGTAAACTGAACTGGAAAGACCTTCTGAGAATGCTGATGCAAATTATTACACTTGTGCTGTCGTGCGTCTCAGCAAATCAAGTGTCTGATGACAAGCTGGCACTGTTCCTAATGAAACATATCATCCCCATCTTTCTTGGTATCTCTATTGTGACCAGGACCACATTTTGTCTCCTATCTGGACCACAGGACATCCCAGTGTCTGATCCCAGTCCCCAGAAAAAGCTAATGGAAGATGCCTTCGTGATGGTTATGAAGATTGTTAATGCTATTCTGCTTAATGCCATGACTTATCTCATCACTCACGCTGATAAGTCAATGGTGTTTACCGTTCTGTTTTTAGTTGTGTGTAACGTACTGAATCAGATTAACTGAGTAGGAGCAGTTTAACCTGCTAAACGTGTATTCCTGTGAGATTGTTCCAGGAAATTGTTGCTGAAACTTTAAAAACACTACCACGATAACAACTCATGAAACCGAATCTATGTTTTCTAGATTTTTGTTTTTCAAAACTTTGCTTTTATAGTTTTTGTCCCATCTGCTTTAACTTTTTCTTGTTTTTATAATTTCATTTATACTGGTGCTTCTAAGTGGAAGGGGCTCAACAATCAATTTGAGCTGCTTGCTCTCCCCTTTTTATCTACTGTGGTGTTTAATTTGATATGAGTTGTTCTCTCCCCTTTTTATCTCGTACTTTGATAATAAATTGCAGTTTGTCGGCAATGCCCAATGCACCGGTGGATCTTAGGCGTCCAAATGTACTATTTGGTGTCTAGTTAGATGATAAACTACTTGAATGACTTTCTACATCTTGCACTTTGAGTAATTTTGGCAGTGCAATTATCTTTTTGCACTTCTTGATGTGATTTCATGTCATGCGCAACAGGTGAAGTTGGTGGTAACAATTAGTGCTTATAAACAATTGCACCTATGATTATTTATTACCCATCACTGAGTGACGTTTCTAATGGCATTATAGAAACAATACATTTGAAAGGTATATCCTTTTACCATAATGTTTTTGCTTTGCAAATATAGATAAAACGTCCTATGTCAGTGCACAATCGAATTTGCAGGAAAATGCTCAAAACCTTTGTATTAAGCCTCAGATTTGAAAGCTTCCTTGTAATGTTTTCTTTTCATTACTTCACCAACTAACTTGTTCCTAAAAAGTTCTAAACAAGAGGCATCGAATTGGTCAATCGACTCACATCATTGGATGTAGATTTGTCCATTTGTGGTTCAGGATTTAAACCATATTTGCAATGTTTTCTTAATCATGGGGTGGGATAACCAATTTATCTTCTATCTGGTATGCCTTCTGGTTTATTGACCTGTTGATGTATATCTATCTAAAAATCTAAGTGGTTATTATAACTAAGTACTTGATGAGTGTATAAGTCGTTCAACCATGTATATATACCATTATAAGTCAACCAATTAATTAGAAAACATATGAATGGTAAGTCTAGCATTCCAGTTAACTACCTGCAAAATTCACATGCATCAGACATATATATTGTCCCGAACAATAGAAACCTTTTGATGATCAATATTGAGTTTTGGGCAGACCTTTGGATGCAAAATGTGTGAATTGCTTAGATTGGAAAGCAAATGAAGTCTAATCTTAGCATTTTTTTTGTCTGGAGGTAAATGCAGCGATGCTCTTTCCGTTGGATTATGAGGATAACCCTGACTGTGTTGTTATTCAGTGGGCTCTCATGCTATGATTATAATAGGGCTCTCATTAGATCAGGCCACTATGTGAGGCCTAATTTTGCAGTACTATGGTGAGAGTATGGGACAAAGCCCTTTGAATAATTATTAAGTTAAGATTTGTTTTTTAAACCAAACAGCTTGAGTGTAAAGAGCATTGGCATCTTTACCTTCACAAGAAAAATCACTACGATAGGACATTGTTTGTTTCTACATCTAATAAAATTTACATGCATTGCATCTAAAGATCAACCAAACTCGACCTGGATCAATATAAAAGTTTCCGTAGATATAAGCAATATGTAAGACTGCTGCACATAACTTTTTTCTAAACGGTAATTGCAATTGTCAACTTTGAATTCATATGGTTGGATCATGATATATGAGCAACCAGTTTTTTGTTTTCATATGGTTCTCACATTCTCACCAATACAGGGAGCACACACACATACACTCTCACATGGAGCACACACACACACACACTCATAGGGAGCACACACAAATTTTCTCTAGTGTTGTGTACACATATAAACACATGTACGCACACACGTGTCTGTACATGCTCACACAAAAAAGAGCGATACAATGTGAACCCTATAATGGCGAGAGCGTGAGAGCCCTTTGGATAATAACTGTCTTTGGTGATATCTTGCTCATGATCCTACTGTATGGATGGTAATTTAAGCATTGACCCACCTAAAAAGATCATATGCATCAGATCTATATATCATCGACAACCATAAAAACCTTTGAATGATATATATTGAGTTTTGGGCTGACCACTGGATGCAAAATACGTGGCATGTTTAGATTGGAAAGCAAAGATGTCTAGTCATAGCCATTTTTTGTATGTACAGGTAAATAAACCGATCCTCTTTCTAATCCATGCAGTTTATTTATATGACTAACCTTGACTTTGTATTTATTGAGAGGGCTCTCATGCTCTCACTGGAACATGGCTCCACTGGATCATGCCTCTCTCTCTCTCTCTCTCTCTCTATATATATATATATATATATATAGAGAGAGAGAGAGAGAGAGAGAGTCAGGCTAGAATACACTCGAGTGTACAGATTACGCTGTACACCCCAATGGTGTTTGCCTATCTAGACCCTGTTTTTCTAAAATCTAATCCATTGATCTTAATGGTTACAATAATAATAGACCACATATAAAATTTGAGCTCATTTGGATGAGTGTAAGTCACTCATCCAAGGGCAACAAATTTGACGCACAAAACTAATTTGAAATGCCTAATTTTTACATCCTTTAGATGCACGACCTATAAGTGTCCAAATGAGCTAAAAATTATAATATGGTATGTTTTTAAGATGTTTAAGAAGATCAACGGTTTAGATTTTTCAAAAAGTTATTGCATCTTTAAAAATGACTGAGGTGTACGGTGCCTCCGGTACACTCGAGTGTACACTAGCCTGACTCTCTCTCTCTCTCTCTCTATAGTTAGGCTAGTGTACACACGAGTGTACCGAAGGCACCGTACACCCCAGCCGTTTTTAAAGATGCAATAACGTTTTGAAAAATCTAAACCGTTGATCTTCTTAAATATCTTAAGAACATACTATATAATAAATTTCAACTCATTTGGACACTTATAGACCATGCATCTAAAGGAGGCAAAAATCATGCATTCAAATTAGTTTTGTGCGTCGATCTTTTTGTCCTTGGATGAGTGACTTACACACATCCAAATGACCTCAAATTTTGTATATGGCCCGTTATTATAGTAACCATGAAGATCCATGGATTAGATTTTGGAAAAACATGGTCTAGATAGGCAAACACGATTGGGGCGTACGACGTGATCTGTACACTCGAGTGTATTCTAGCTTGACTCTCTCTCTCTCTATATATATATATATGTATGTATATGTATATGTATATGTATATCTATAGGGCAACAATCCAGTGAGAAACATATCTGGTGAAAGCATGAGAGGCATTTGAATAACTCTCCACATAGATTAATTTTTCATAATCCAACCGTGCCGATTACAAGTATACCTTAATATCTACCTTCCTATAAAATTTTATCACCATCCAATTTGTAGATCATTCACAACAACGAAATATTTTTCGACGCTCTATATTGAATTTCAGGCTGACCGTTGGATGTAAAAAGTGTATATTGTACATATGGACATGTAAGCAATGTCTGATTGCAATGGATTTTTGTGAGAAGGTAAATAAAATGATGTTTTTTCAATCTATATGGTTGGATTTTAAAAAATAGTTACTAATTTGTAGTTATTCAAATGCCTCTCATGCTCTCACCGTCGGATGTTTCCCACTAGATCGCTACCCTATATGTATATATATACACACACATATATACATATATATATTGGAGTTCTTTAACATAGGCCCAATGCTTATTTTCTTCTGTTGTACTTCTTATATTAAAGAACTGCTACACACCGTACCTCTAGACTCTTCTTGTCCTCTATACGAAAGCCAATTATTATAACACTTTTTGGTTAACCTTACAAGCCAATTGTTCTCATGGTATCGGAGCAACTATCCCCGAAACCCTAGTAGCCATTCCACTTACCCTATTCTTTTTCCTTCCCTTCTTCTCTCCTCTCCCTGCCACAGCTATAGTACAATTCTGTAGCAGCAACCAAGAACAGGATCTCGGAGCCTCCTCAGAGGCTCTCATCTCCTTTTTTCACTATCATACCAATTGGCGTGTTGGGGGGGGGCACCCATATTCGATGTTGAAAGGTAAAGACCCCTCACTTTTCAGTTTTCACTTTTTTACATTGAAATGGATGTCCTGTGGAGGGTTCCCTCTGATTCTTCTTCACCAAGCATAATTCTTCAGCAAAAAAAGGGTTCCCTTTGACCACTAGGTGCATCATCTAGCTCGCTAATAATTCTCATCACGTTTTGATGAGTTTTAGGTAGGCTATCGGTGGTTCTGCTTACTGACAGTGAACCACAAGTACTATAACAGTCTACCATGACCAAGGAAGCATGGGCACATTTGTAGACACGGACACGGACATGGGACACGTCATTTTTCTGAAATATATGACACGGACACAGCTCTAGATGAGGGTGATTTTTTTAATATATGGAAATGTGGATAATGTATGTATTTATACATGTATATGTATGTATTTCCATATGTATTTATCTAAATTTATTGAAAAATTATCTAGAATTATATATATTGGTATGTATAATAGTATATGAATTTGAAGTATGCATGTGTTGTGTGCAGTAGAAACAATATGAAGTAGATACCTAACTGTTGCATTACTTTCAGTAGATATAGCAGAATATCAAAATAAATAAATGATAGCGTGATTGTATACAAACATGAATCTGCATGTGTTTGTGTAGTAGAAATAATATGAAGTATCCACCTAGCTGTTGGATTACTTCCAATAACAGAATTTCAGATATAGTAAATTACTTTGCATTACTCAATCAATCAATTTATTAGATCAAAATGCAATTTATGATAGCTAGTTGATTTTTGGACTTTACACGTTGAATCCTTCTAAGACATTTTATATGCAATTCAAGTTAGAATACAACTTTGTTTAACATTTTCTCAATTATAAGTGTAGTTGAATAGCAGCTGTACATTCAGAATATGCTCAGAAATAGGCTGCTGCACTGCTGCAGTAGCTGCAGCTACACAGATGTGTCCAAGAAGTGTCCTGGCTGCGTCCATGAAGCGTCCGGGCTGCAAAAATGGACCAAGATGGACAGGACACGCCTTGGCAGTGTCCAAAACGTTTTGGACCGTGTCCGGGAAGTGTCCGTGTCCAAAACGTGTTCGACACGGACACGGGGGCTGTATAGAAGTGTCCGTGCTTCCTAAACCATGACCCTTAACAAACAACAGTTTTTCAGTTTCTCTTGGATTTTTGTCAAATTATGGTACATCTAAATCACATAAACTTCTTCACATGCTTTATTGTCCCTATGCATAGGCCCAATCCGTGGTTGAGTGCATGTTGTATTTGGGGTATTCTTGGTTCTCACTTCTCACTACATCACTTCATTCCTGTAGCGATGTCTTCATTTGTGTCGCGCCTCTATTTTGATAGTGTTATCTTGCTTCTATTATAGTGATCCAATTCACATATATCAGATTGATGACAATGCTGAGAATAGAGTACGTTCCCCTATCATTGTCAACAATTTTGCTCAGATAACTACTGTTAAAAGTTAAAACTGAATGCATTAAATTACTTATCTAGTTACTACGGATGAATGTTGTTTCAACTTGCATAGTGTTTCTTGACAAACTAATGTTTGTGGACTGATCTCCATCCATTGAGGATGGTCATTGGAGGCGTAATGAAACTAAGTCGACTCATGGTTGTGAAGTAGTATGGCACTCCAAATTTCAAGCAAATTTATGTTACATTCTATTGCGAGGAAAAAATTTGGAATGCTGTTATACAATGCTTTACACATGAACGAAACATGTGTGGGATCAGTTATTCTCCTGGAAGCAAGGAGATCGTACATTTAATGATTGCTTTGATTCCATTTAGGCTATTCCACTACAGCTCAATTCTTACCAGCCTCTAAAATTGAATGAGCAGACTAAAGAAAGGGGAGGCCTCATAATAACAAAAGTTTATCTACTTACATTCTTGATATGCTTATTCTAGGAGTGCTATTCTAGCTGGTGAAAAGATCATCTTCCTTGAGAAAGCTTATACTTGTTTGAACAGGTAACTTTTGAGTCATCCATTGTGTTTGCTGATCCTTTTGAATCACAACTCACAAGTATAGGCCTGTGCCATAAATGTACCTTCTGTAATCATATGCGTCATACCAGCCATCGGTGTCATTGAAAGACTGGTTTTCCCTACAGAAGTGACCATTTCAACTTGGCAACTACTAAGGATTTATCAAAACTATCAAGGGACAGCTCATATCATTCAAATAATCTTGAATATACACAAAATTTCAATTTGTTAGGATTGATCTAATCGGTTAATTCAGGCCTCTTGAGCTTCCTTCGCTTATCCTATGGCTATTAAGCTTGTGAGCTTTAATGCCTCTGGCCCTCTGGTCACATTGCTATGAAAATTGGTAATCTTCGGTGATTGCATCCCATAAGAATTGGACTGTGGACTTTGATGCTACACATAAAATTATGGGTATGAAATGCCTACTTACCGTCCTAGTTTCCTATACCTTCATACCTCTGCTACCCTTGCTGATGGATCAACTAAAACTGTATTTCTTGTGGCACTGTATCCCTTCTGTCCTGAAACTACCCTTAGTACATTTTGTACCCTACTTTCTTTTTAATATCATGTTTATTGCAAAATTGGTTAATTGCCCAAACTATTTTTATCATTTGGATCCTCATGGGATTCTCGGAGTCTATTTGCAATTGAATCTGGTTTTTGGATTGATAATTCGATACACCTCCATCTGTTTTTTTGGGATGCTCCGCTTTCCAGCTTCATAAGGGTTATGGCCACCCCTCCTTGGATAAGTAAACTCATTGAACCTGGTTTATCTTCTTGTAAGTAATTGGATTGTGATTCTTGCTAGTTAGGCAAACATCACATGTTGCTTTTTCCCTCCCAGACTGAATTTTTATTTAAAATCTTTTGATCTTTTTTATAGTGATGTTTGGGGGCCATTTTGTATGCTCAATCTTCTTTTATTTGTGAATGACTGCTCTCGTATGACATGGTTGTTTCTTATGAATACTCATGAGGGAGTGTTCTCCATAATCAAATTTGTTATCAGTTCGTTGAGGTGCATTTTCACAAAAACATTACGGTCCTTCACACGAATTATTCTCCTGAATTTGTTCAACATGTTTCTCATTTTGTGTCTGTCTGGATGATTCATCAATGTTAACAACAGATTGGAGTTGCAGAATGAAAGAATCACCACTCTCTTGTAGGCACTTTAATGTTGCATACTTGCATGCACATATGTCTATACCATATTGGTCGGACGTCGTTCTTCCAGAATGTCTTCTTATTAGGTGGAAATCTACTTCTCTCCTTCAAGGGCTTACTCCCTTTTCTGTCCTCTTCCCTACGAACACCCTTTCTCTGTACATTTTCAAAATTTTGATTGCATGGCATTTGTCCTTAACTTTGATTCCAAAGCCAATAAATGATCACCTCGAGCTGTCCACAATGTTTTCTCGGAACATTCTACTATTTTTGAAAGGATTTAAGTGTGATTGTCCCTCTACAAAAGCAACATTTGCGTGCTGATTTTACCTTCGATGAAAATACCATGTACTTTGCCATCTAGGAGGATGAACCTCCTTCCGATCATGGGAACCTCTTCCATTTTTTGTGACATTCGTATTGCCAAATGCCAATAAACATAATGCTTGTGAATCCATACTACCTATAGTTCTGCTTACCCCATATAACAATATCTATATGTGTATAATGCCAACAAAAGATAGTAAATTAACTAGAATCATCTTCTTCATCCGAAGCTCCATTTGGATCCATCTCCTTTGAGCTACCTATTTATCTTCATAAATGTACACATCCTTATACTATGCGACATCCTATTTTTTTTTCAAACTTTCTCTTACTGCTAAACATATGACTTGGCACTTGATACCATCAACTTACCAAAAAAACTGATAATTATCTTATGCATCCTAGATGAACATGCTATGGATGATGAAATAGTGACTGCAATGCATGATTACACTTGGGATCTTGTGGATCCTCCACCCAACAAGAATATCTTTGGGTGTCGTGAGGTCTTTATTTCAAAGTGTCACTCTTTTGACTCTATTGATCGCCTTAGTTCCATTTGTTCCAAAAGCCTATACATAAACACTTAGGGTTGATTTCTGTAAGACGATCTTCCTTCACCAGAACCAAGATTTCTGTAAGACGATCTTCCTTCACCAGAGCCATCTCTGTTTGTATGCTGATATTGTCAGCAACACATATTGATTCTCCCTCTCTCAACTAGACATCAGTAATGCATTTGTACATCTTCATTTTCTTGAAGGAGTCTATATGAAACAACATCCAAGGTACTGGTTGTGGGGGAGTGTGGGACAGAGATTTGTGGACTTAAGAAGGCGATTTATGGCCTCGAGTGTTCCCCATTGGCATGGTCTAACAACCTCAATACCACTCGATTTTTCAAGAGGTGAGCTAATGATCACTCTCTCTTCTACTCCCACACGAATTGGTTTATCAGTTCTTACTGTATATGTGGACGGATTTGTCATTACAACAAGGTTTCCGGAACCAAAATGATGACGCCACTGGTTCAACCGGTCCCATTGGTATGACAGGAGGATCACACATGTCTACCAGTATAAAATCTAGTATATAATCTACAACACTTTCAAAAATAAAAAAAGTAACAAAACTAGTTCACATCAATACACTAGAATACAAAGAAAACACATAAGCATTGTTACTAAAAGTAATGATGAATGGAAACTCAGTTCAACATTGAGCAACCAAAATGGTGTTACTCTGCTTATACCCAACAACGTACTGGTTGTGGGGATGTGGGGCAGAGATTTGTAGACTTAAGAGGGCAGCTTATGGCCTCAAGCATTCTCCATTTGCATGGTCTAACAACCTCAATACCATTCAACTTCTAATCAAGAGGTCAGCCATGATCACTCTCTCTTCTATTCCCACGCACAAAATGGTTTAATACTTCTTACTGTATGTGGACGAGATTGTTATTACAAGGATTTCAGAACCGAATTGACGAGGTCACTGGTTTTTAGTGCACTGGTTCAACTGGTGCCATTGTTATGACAGGAGGACCACACATACCTACCAGTATAAAATCTAGTATAAATAACTTTCACAAACCAAACAAAGTAACAAAACAAGTTCACACCAATATACTAGCTTGCGAAGAAAACGCAGAAGTATTGTTACTAAATAAAATGATGAATGGAAACCTATTCCAGCATTAAGTAACCAAAATGTTGTTACTCTTCTCATACCCAGCGATGAACTTAGAATTTGATCCTATAGAGATCAGCCAAAAAGAGAACCATCAAATAAATTGGAATAGGTGAATAGCAGTTCATATTAGGGTATTATCAAAAGATGAAGAGGCCATCTTAACTTAAGAAAACAAACACTAGGCATAAGCTGTGGAATAACAACATAACAAACAAGAGCACACACGCAGACGTGAGCAAGAATATAAAGGGACTTGGCATTGGTAGGTATTGTTGTGACAAATGAGGAGGATAAGGAGGGAGAAGCGGAACAGTTGAACAAGAAGACCAGATGAAGATAAGAAGTGGCTTACCTAATTTTAGGGCTTAGAGGGAGAGGAGAAAGGTTGTGGGATAGAGTGTGTCACTAAGTTGGAGGTCAGGGACTTATCCCATATAACAACATGTGAATAACACATGGGGAGCGAAAAAATCATAATAACAAACTCATTGGTTGAATTTAATCCGAACCGATTCCCTGGTTGAACTGGCTGACTCGTCAATTTCTGTCCACTTTGACATCTTTTTTCGGTTTATGAACCAAACCACTAGGGCTGCTTATTCTCAATACGAATTGGTCTTGATAATCCTGAATTACTCGAATCATGTTTAGAACATTAAGTTAAGACAGTCCCTTCAGGCATTCTTACACAAAAAACATAGGTACACTGAGATACTTCCTAGGGATTGAAGTTATTCCATCAAAAATATGCTTCAACATTTCACAGTGAATGATCTTTTTGAATCTTTTAAAAGAAATTGAATTGACCTTGGTCAAACCCATTTCAATACCCATGGCATGTCGTAGTAAATTACATAATGACAATGAAGAAGAAGACTATAAAGTAGAAGACTATAGACCACACACACTTTCAGAAGATTGTTTGGAAGCACCTCTCTCTTATTATCACAAGACATGATATTTCCTATGCATTTGGCATAGCCGTCCAGTATATGAGCACTCCCGGGAAATTCCATTGGTGTGCCGTCCATTGAATTCTTCAAAATCTGATTAGAGCACCAAAAAAGGACCTTTGTACAGACGACATAACAAAAACCAAGCTCTTCAACTTACAACATTGAGTTGGTGATATATTTGTTAGCCTGATCAACTTTTGGATATTGTATGTTTCTGAATTCTGGGTGATCCATTAATTACTCCTACGAGATTAGGAATAATAAGTATTTGAGATATAAAAATATTGGGCCTAATGGGCCAGACATATAAGTTAGATTAGTATGTACCTGCAATACATCATACTTTTGTACACTCCTATATAAGGGAGATCGCTGTATGCTAATTGAGATCCGCGAAACACCTTTTTACAAGTTAGCTGTAAGAAAACTATTGAGGTACAGCTGAGCAAAAAGGAAGAACACTGAGCCATGCCCATGATTATTACGAGTTGCTGCTGCTTATATCTAATATCTAATAAAGTTAATATTTCAACGACTTCTTCAACACTGGGATATGATAATCAGGATGCACATTGCCAATAATCCTGTCTTCCATGAGAAAACCAAACACATCGATGTGGATTGCCAATTCGTCAGAAACTTAGTAATAGTGAAAAAGGTAGTGACGCCTAATGTACACAAGACAACAAGTTCCTGTCATTTTCACCTGACTTCGTCCTCCATCTCTATTTCAGCTCATGAGCATCAAGCTGGATAGCCTGGATCTAATGATGCATATGATCCAGCTTGAGGGGGGGGGGGGGGAGTGTTGGAGTTGATGGGCTTAGGCTTGATGCTTATTCTCTTATGCCGTATGTCTCCTATTATGTATCTATGGTACATAATACCTCCAGACTCTTCTAGTCCTCCTCCGCAAAGGATGCTTTGTGGTTACTCTAATCTAATGAAAAATCTAATCACTCTCTTTATAAAAGATGCAAAGGTGTAACTAGGCGTCGAGGTGCCCAACCTTGACGAATTAATGCCTTTTCCGTCTTTACAAGCATGTAAAAGACATGTTTTTTATAAGAGGATTATAATCGAATTGCTGATTACGTTGAAACCAATGTTATCAGGACTGGACCGGTCATCGAACCTGACCGGTGAGGCTACTGGTTCTTAATTAACTAGTTCGACCCGTGGTTGAACCTGCGACATCAACAATGTATAAAGAATAGTATTTATATGTTAGAAATACAGATAATATAGGCAAAATATGAACTAGTTCAACTATGATGAAGGCGTAAGTAGAATTATTAGAACCCACATTAAAGTCATCACCTCATACTGTCATACATCACAATATCTTAATGTTTCATAAATGATACTTCAAATCGGAAGTTCATTAACACAATACAATCCTAAACATAACTAGACCCCTTTACATAAGATGGAGCAGAAACTCTTGTGAGAGTTGGGATTGGGAAAATCAGGGGGGTGTGCCTATTGTATGTATCCGTCTAAAAGTGGTCATATGTTGAGAGGCGAGGAGGAAATTATAATCACCCACTCATTGGATTGGACATGAATTTTGCTTAGTCAAGACAGTTCAACCGCTTAATCCGTGGACCGGTCATGTCTGACTGGTTGGACCAGCCATTTGACTAGTTGGATCAATATTATCGGGTTTATACAATAACCGAATCACTAGAGGGTGCTGGTTCAAGGTCCCACCGGTTGGACCGGGGGTCCAATGAGATTTGATAACATTGCTTGCGATACTTTGTGCAACAAAAAGATTCATGTTTGCAAAGAAGCCCCTAAAACTCTCACTATTCCATCCTTCCAACCCCTCTTAACATTATGCATCGTTAGGAACAACTCCAAAGCATATTCATTCCATCCTTCTATACCCAAGGCTCCTTGATAACATCTCTATATCCCACCCCTTGGAGCCACATAGTTGACAGTGAAAACCCCACCTATTCTAGTTGGAATTCCCTTGATACCCCATCTAATTGCTATGGGCCAATGATAGGATAGACGATACCCCTCAAGTGTTCCTTGGTTTCCCACCATCAACCGAAATCTCATCCTCTAGACGTGTAGCCCATATCTCAACTATACCATAGTTTTCAAGGGTTAGGTGGTGGCCTACTTTGGCTAAGTGCCTAGGCACCTAGGCGACGACTTAATTTTATATAAAATATCATTATATATAATATAAGGATACATAAATATTACACCCAGAACTGTATAATACATTAGAAACCCCACAAATAAGTTGAAAATAGATGTAACTAGATGAGTTAAGATTAAAATAGAGAGAACAATAATTTAAGACTGAAGGGTTCAATTTATAGTACACACCTTGTAAATCTAACAATCGTTGATATATTCTAGATAAATAAATCATTGATTTATGGAAGAAAACAACAGAGCATGCAAACAAAAAGATATGTATATTAGAGTGTCTATTTACTTAAGTGTTTCGTCTATTTACTAAAGTCATTTAGTCTATTTGTAATATGGGCCCAAGTCTGTCCTTGGCCCATTAGGGTTTGGTCTATGTCTCTATGCTTCCTCCCTTCTCCTATTTATAGGAAAGGGTGGTTGCCACTTTTCTATCAAGCAATAACAGAAAACCTACTCGTAAGGGGATCTTCCCCATCATATCTAGTCTTCCACATGGTATTAGAGCAGCCAGTCCTGTGTTGCCCCTAATCCTGAGAGAGAGAGAGAGAGCACAAAAGAGAATACCTTCGCTTGTGGGCGGCCGCCGCCGTCACTAGGCGCTGTTGATGGCTGTCCGCAGGGACTTTCCCATCCCTGCCTCTTTGAGGAGCGTCTCCATGGAGCTGTCTCCATCTTCATCATCATCAACAACAATCATCCTATGTTGCTAGATCTAGATCTAAAAGGGCCTCCATGCCTGCGTCGATCTTGCTTGTTAATGAAGCCGCCGCTATCCTATTCATCACCTTCCATGTTGCCGCCGCCGCCTTCCATGCTGCCTCCCTGTATGCTGCCGCCGCTCATCCATGCATCCACCCATGTGAGATCTAATCCTAAATCAAGGAAAAGATCTCTTTGTTTCTGCTAATATTGAGGATCTATCATCCTCTACTGCTTTGGTGGAGATCTGGAAGGATTCCCCCCACTTTTGCTGTTTTGGGGCCTTTTTCTACTACTGCTCACCACCGACACGGTGTGTCACTTCTAGACACGGCGTGCAGGCGGTGTTCTGCTTCTTTGCGACTGCGTTCGCCAGTTTTGGACATGGTGTGTCACTTTTAGACACGGCGTGCCGCTTTCAAACACGGCGTGTCACCTGCTTATGCCCCGAGCTTCTGTCAACTGACACAGCGTGTCGCCGACTTCTTTTGACATTGACTGCTGTTACTGTCTACCAAACACGGCGTGTCTCTTCACCGAAACGGCGTGTCGCCTGCTACTGCTGCTTCCTGTGTCAACTAACACGACGTGTCGCTCAACGACACGACGTGTCCGCTGCTACTGGTTGCTACATCTTGGCGTGCTACAATGATTTTATCATATGGTGGAGGTATCTATACATGGCGTGTCCCTTCTTTCTCTTACCAACAACAATTATCTTCCCATTTTCAACATTTTTATAATTTTATTTACACCCCCGGTCTTCCAACCCTACATAACCTTTTGCCTACTCCTCAATACTTGTTCCAACCCCCCCCCCCCCCCCCCCCCCCCCGTACCTATCCATCCTATCGAGTAACATTCCGGTAGTGTATCTTCTCTCTCTACCGAAGTTTACATTCCGGTAGTCTTCTTTTTGTTCTTCTTCTGCTAATTGTATTCATTTTGTGCTACATATTTGTCCTAATCGGATCCATTTTAGCCTACTTGGATTTTTTTCGGGTCGAAGAGATCCATTTATTTTTCTACCCGAATCTACCTAATCGGGTCATTTTGCATCTTGACTCGCATTATCAGTTACCTCCTCCACATATTGCCTACGTAACCCTACCTCTACCATTGTTTTTGACTCTCCACTCTCTTGACTCTTTTCGTGGTTGGCGTGTGGGGGAGAATAGAGGATGAAGAGTAGAGGGAAGAGAAGAGATGAAGGAAGAGAATTTAGTTATGCTGCTACATGCATCTTCATGCCACTTGTTATGACTGATATATGGATCCTTCTGCTGCTATATGGTGTTCCTTTTGCTTCTAATGGATCCTTCTTTTGTTATGTGGACTGTTCATGATTGTGTTACTGCTATGTGGAGCTTTCTGCTATTATTGCTTATTCATCATCTACCTGGATTGCTGCTATGAAGTTACATATTGGGACATCATTGTTGCTACTTGTGCCATGATTAGCACATTTTACCTGCTGCTTTGTGCTTTTGCACCATCTGTTGTCCGTGCTCTGTTTTGCACGTTGACTTTCTATTGTGGACCAGCACTCTCTGGACTCTGTGGACCAACACTCTCTGGACTTTGACGCCTAAAACTGTGATGGATACTTTATGAAGAGGGAAGATGATGGAGACTTTTTATTGACTTTACATGGAGCTTCATCTACATTGCATATTGGAGATATGTATTTGCTTGCTACTTTGCCTCTGGTCTGTTAACCGCCTACGTCGTTGACTTTTGCTTCTGTGTGCCAACACTCTCTGGCTTGTCTGTGCTTTGGCATGTTGATCGTCTCTTCATCCTTGCTTTGTTTGCATGCTGACTACTGCTGCTTCTTGTGACCTAACACTCTCTAGGACTTGTTATCCAATACTCTCTGGCTACTACAGCGACGACTGTGTTGAAGACTTTGTGCCTATCCGCTATCCGTTCTTTTGCTCCAGATGCCACTATGATGATCAAGAAGCCTCCATGCCTGCCAAGATATCTGCTGCTATGAAGTATCTACATAAGGGGGTCTTTGAGTGCTTGAGTGTTTTAATGTAATGTTGAGGGGGAGAAATTTTTGTATGTGTTTGGTTATCTTTTTATTTTGTTTAATCTGTTTGTCTGTCTGTTTGCAAGCTGACTTGAGATTCTCCCAAGCTCCAACTTGAGGGGGAGTATTAGAGTGTCTATTTATTTAAGTGTTTTGTCTATTTACTTAAGTCATTTAGTCTATTTGTAATATGGTCCCAAGTCTGTCCTTGGCCCATTAGGGTTTGGTCCATGTCTGTATGCTTCCTCCCTTCTCCTATTTATAGGAAAGGGTGGCTGCCACTTTTCTATCAAGCAATTAGAGAAAACCTACATGTAAGGGGATCTTCCCCATCATATCTTGCATTCCACAATGTAGATGTACATTACCAATGCTAATAAAAAAAATACATGAAATAATATAAGAAGAGAAGGCTATTCATTCCACATTTCCACTTATATGAAAACCAAAATGTTGTAGTTTATAGTTGTATACCCCAATTCCCAACCGTAGATGACGCTTGTAAATGCCAAAGTGGTATATAGTTGCTTCACATAATCAATAGATGAGATAGGATGTGGTATTTGGGCCCGTCATGCAAAAAAACAGGCACCCAACAAGGTCAGCTCCCGCCCAGGCAGCCCGAGTGCCCACCTATTAAAGCCCAATAGATGGGTGTCTAGCTAGGTTAGATTCCCCTTCTACAATTCAACCCCCACCTTTAAGTGGAATTTGGTAAAAACACCATTTGTTTCCAGACATTGCAGCTAACACTAATTGAGAACCATATGCATCTAGGAACATCACCAATGTACTCACGAGAAATCTGCTGTGATGTCTTACTAACATGCTTGATGGCTTTAACCTGCTTGCCAATCAACAAAATCTTTGATATATGCTTCTCGGAAACCATATTCGCCTCCCATCAAAACATGCGATAAAGAGTTGGCAGCCTATTGTTGTCCACCATGGGTTCAAGGATCAAAACTAGTGAAACATTATGTTACACACATTTATTACTCTGCAGGGATGGATCCTTACTAGCCCATATAGTTTCTAACTATTGCATTAGTTGGGAAACCATGGCCACTAATTGAGCTAGTCTTCATTCCTCCAAGAACACATGATGTTGCTGGAGAAAACATACCCCTTCATCTTTCCTTCTCCTAGGTGACATGTGTTGTATTTTCTTATTTGGTCAGATCTTTGAATTCCACATATCTCTAGGACTTGTCCTCCTTACCATAGTAACAAAAGTCTCCGAATTTCACAAAAAATCAGCAATTTTTTGCATTTTTTATAGGCTCCCGAATGTTCAACACGAAATATACATCAATCCCTAACTTTTGAGGACTTTTCACAAAAATTCCTATTTTTTTGCGACTTATACACTTTTTCACAATTCTTCATGATTTCACATGATTTTTCTCTTTTAAGTCGCTTGCTCCTTTTTTTACCAAACCATGTACACAAAACTCCTGATATAACTGGGTTCGAATCCCAGTTGTTGCCTTGATTTACCACCCTCCCAGACGTTTGGCCTCCATCACGGGCACATGGGAGAGGGGGAGAGAATGCCTCTCTTAATCCCATACATACATACATACATACGCCGACAAGGAGTGACTCAAGTGGTCAAGCATGGTGTCTCCCCATGAAGGGACCCGAGTTCGAATCTCAATTTCCGCCTTGATTTATCACCCTCCCGGGCGTTCGGCCTCCGCCACAGGCATAGGAAAGGGGGGGGGGAGAAATCTCTCCCTTAATCCCATACATACGTACATACATACAACCGACAAGGAGTGGCTCAAGTGGTCAAACACGGTGTCTCCTCACGAAGAGACCCGGGTTCAAATCCCAGCTGCCGCCTTGGTTTACCACCCTCTCGGACGTTCGACCTCCGTCACGGGCGTGGGAGAGGGGGAGAGAATGCCTCTCTTTATCCCATACATACATACATACATACATACATACACGTATATACGTTCGTATGTGGAAATCCAAGAAGAGAGCCCTGGAGGAGTGTCACAACTCAAAGTGGGCTGGACATGCACCTTTGTGAGGACTTGTCTTGTGTGCCAACAAGACAAGGTGGAGCAACAACAGCCCGGAGGACTACTGGAGCCACTTCCAATTCTTGAGAGACCACGACAAAGTCTTTCTATGGACTGGATCTCAACATTACCAAAATCCGAAGGACCATCTATGAACGTACATACGTACTTACGTACGTACATACGTACATACACCGACAAGGAGTGGTTCAAGTGGTCAAGCACAATATCCCCTAACAAAGGGACCCGAGTTCGAATCCCCGCTGCCACCTTGATTTACCACCCTCCCGGACGTTCGGCCTCCGTCACGGGCATGGGAGACGGGGAGAGAATGCCTCTCCTAATCCCATACATACATACACACACACGCCCCCTCCGTCTCCTAGGGTTTCTTTGGCGATCGCCAAGGCGAGGACCGCCGGCCATGGTGGCCTTTGCCTCCGCTCAGGCGAACGCCACCACCCGCGACCAACCCAACCCACCTACCCTGCCACCACAATCACCAACAACAGCGAAAAGAACGGGAAGGAGACAGAAGGAGGCGCAAGCAAAGATATTCCAAAGAAGGCATGGACTCCATCGTGAAGAGAACGCCAACGCAGATCAAGGAGAGAAACGAGCTATCTTTTGTGAAACCTACACGCAAGAATGGCAAGGTTGTCGTCAATTTGGAAGTGGAGGAATACGAGAGGATGAAGGATGTATGGGAATCCTCTGTGGCATTTTACGCCATGGGTAAAAGACCGTTCTATCATCATCTTCTTGCATGGATAAGGAAGGCTTGGAGACCTGAAGGGGACTTTGATGTGGTTTCTAAAGAACAAGGGATATTCATTGTTTGCTTCTCCAACGAGGCTGACAAAGAAGGGCGCCTGAATAGTGGCCCACATTGGTTCGATGGCCAATTGGTGATAGCGAAGAGCTGCTCTTTTGGCGATCCATTGGTGAAGGAATCTTTATCCTCTGTCCCAGAATGGATCGGGATCCTATCCAGTGGGAAAACAAACATGGACCAAAAATGCTGCAGGTACCATTACAGTGGGAGTGGGGAAGGTTCAATGGAAACGAGAGCTATGGAGGATAAGGGAGCTGATGATGCCTGAGTCCTGGTTGAACTGGAAGAAGAGGAGATTCCTGATACCATATAGATAAACGTCCCTGGTAAACAGGAGACCCCTCAACATCAAGCATGAGCATGTACCCAAGAAGAGCAATGAATGCTGTGCTTTTGGACATGGAGTGGATGACTGTCCTTTGAAGCCTTTTGAAAAGGAGACGAAGGACTAGGAGAAAGAATTTGAGGTCCCCAAAAAGACCTGGAAGGAGAAGGAAAAGAACAAACCCTCTACGAGTGAGGAGACATAGAAGGTGAGATTACAATTGATAAGAGTCAAGGGTCATCAAACCAGTTTGATGCTCTAAGTGACTCAGACAAGTAGAGGAGCTGTTAGAAACGGGGCAACCCAAACAAGACATGAATCAAAAAGGAAAAGGGTAGGAGAAGGAGCCAGGTAGGCGAACCAAGAATAAAAAGTAGATACCCATGTCAACAATGGGTATGGAATGTTAGGGGGATATGCACCCCTGGTAAAGAAAGGGAGGCGAGGAACATGATCAAGGCCAATGGAGTTTCGATGGCGGCTGTAGTAAGAACAAAAATAAAAAGATGCAACTTAAGCTGTGTGGCTTTGATGTTCCCTAGTGGTTGGGTTCACACAACAAACCACGAAGAAGTGGAGTTAGGTAGAATCTACTTGGGGTGGAACCCCAATGTCTGGGAAGTGGAGGTTCGATTTAAATCTGAATAGGTCTTCACTTTAATCTGTACTAATAGAGGAGGACTGAAGATATGGTTTTCATCCATATACACTTTCAACTTACACATACAATGGCTGGACTTATAGAGATATCTTATGGCACAAGCGAGGGATATTAAGGAGGCATGGTTACTCATGGGAGACTTCAATAATGTGAGGCTCCAAGAGGAAAAAGGGGTGGGAGATTAGTTCCAAATGCAGTGATAATGTCCTTTAACTAGATGATCAATATGGAAGAACTCTATGAGCTAGCCATGATAGGTGATGGTATTTTCACCTGGAACAATGAAGGAAAACCGAAGAAAAGAATAGCTTGTAAATTGGATCCAGCCTTGGCTAATAATGAATGGCCGAGTAGATTGGATGATGCTAGTATTAGGGTGGGTTATGCCGATATTAGTGACCATGCACCACTGATCATGCATGCTCAGGAGAAAACGAGGAAAAGCAGACCATTCATGTTTGTGAATTTTTAGACTGGATGGCAGGGATACATGGATATTTTGGAGGAAGCATGGAGGGAACCGATTTAAGGCAACCCCGTATATGTGTTCACGAAGAAGCTAATGAGATTGAAGAGAAGCATGACAGTCTCGTCCAAGGAAAATGTGAATATTCCCAAATTATTATAGGATACAAAAAAGGAACTGATTGAGATAAGAAACATGTTGTTGAGTGACCCACTGGATCGAGTGAGAGTAGAAGAGGAGATCAAACTCAAAGCAATGTTGGGGGACTTGAAGAAGGCGGAAGAAAGCTTCATGTGGCAAAGTAGTAGACAAAAGTGGATTGCAGATGGGGATCAAAATACAAAATTATGTCACAATGCAATTCGACTAAGGGAAGCTCAAAACACAATTGCACAGTAGGTGAACAACGAAGGGGACATAATCAACAAACAGGAGGACCTAGGTAACCGAGCAACAAACTTCTGTTCAACACTGTACAATAAAGAGGAGCATGCAAAGTCAATCAGGAAGAGGAGGAGCTCAGATGGAGGTGTAAACTAACAACTTCTCACAATAATATCTTATGCAGGAAACCAATGAAGAAGAGGTTAAGGCAGCTCTATGGAGCATAGGGATTAATAAATCCCCTAGACTTGATAGATTTAACACACTTTTATAGAGGTACGTGGGATACCATAAAGCATGCCCTATGTGAATCAGTGAGCTGCTTTATGGAGAGAGGATGCATGCTAAGGTAAGTTAACCACGTGTTCCTGGTTCCTATATCGAAGAAGAAGATGACAACCTCGCTTGCCAACTTCAGACCATCGCATGCTGCAATGTACAATAGAAAGTGATAGCGAAGTTGCTTGCAGAACGATTGAAGATGGTGCTGCCTTTGATCGTGTCAGACAACCAAGGGGCCTTCATATCAGGCATGAGTATAAGTGATTGCGCCTTGCTGGCGGGTGAGTTCCTACTATGCTTCAACGTGAAGAGAGGATACAAGAAAATCTGTATGAAATTAGATGTCTCGAAAGCTTACAACAGTGTTAGGTGGAAGAAGTTGTGGTGGGTGATGGAAGAAATGCGGTTTAAGGAGAAATGGATGTCCTTGATGAAACAGTGCTCCAAAACAACTAGTTTCTCTATATTGATGAATGGAACTTCAAACGCTATGTTTAGAGGTGGTAATGGCTTGATGCAAGGGGACCCTCTATCCCCCCTTCTGTTCACGATTATCATGTATTACTACACTCAACTGATGAACAAGGCGGAGGAGAAGAAGAAAATCGGATGCTATATGGTGTATGGCATCAAGGCATTGCGCCATCTCATATTCATTGATGATGTTCTTGTGTTCCTAGAAGCTAAACTGAGACATTTGCAGAATTTGAAAGAAATTCCGGGGCACTTCGGGTACCAAACATGCCTGAAGATCAATGTTTAGAAAACACAACTCTTTACATCGATCAACTGTGAGGAAGTAATGGATACTATTGAGGAGATAATGGGAATTGAATGTAGTGCCTACCTACACGGTACTTGGGGTTCCCGTTGGCAGGAGGCAATTTGAAGGTAGGTGACTTTACAGAATGCACTGATAAGCTGGAAGAGATGATTGGAAAGTGACCAATCACAAAACTTCTCTGGCGGGCAGAATTACTCTGGCTAAAACTTCAGTCGAGGAGCTCCTAATCTTCTGTGTTTGGCAAGGGGAAATTCCCTCAGCCGTAATTGATAGGATGGAGATGACAATATCGAATTTCATCTGGACAGGCATTAATCATCCGATGAAGCTTAGCAGATTAGCATTTTGTGAGGGAGGGTTGGCTTGGAAACTCCAAGGGAAATAGCAGACTGGGGAACTACCAAATGAATCATCAAATACATGAGAGGTGAGCCCTTATGGGCAAGATGGATGAGATCTAGATATCCAGGGGCTTAGACTTTAAGCCCAACACTAGAGAAGGATATTCTCGAGTAATCAACAAAATGACAATTTTGTTGTATCATCAAACTGTCATTCCATGTCAATGGGGGAAGACCTTGGAGCTTGAATGAAATGGAGGACAAGATGTGGGAGTTGATCCTAGCTAGAGGAGACCATCAAAGCATAACTAGATTTATCTGGACTGAATTTGAAGTGCCTAAGTGGAGTATGTGTATGTATCAGATAGCGCATGAATCCCTATTTACACTGGGATCCAACGATGGTACGTTGGAACAAATCCTACCTGCCTGATGTGCAAGGTGGAGCCCGAGTCACATGAACACCTATTCTGTAAATGCGGCTACACAAAGCGAGTTTGGGAGCTAGTTAACAAAGGGATGAAGCAGACCAGACGAAACCTGGTTAGTACAAAGGAGATGATCTTGCTGTTGCGGAAGTCCACATGATAATCGGAGGAATTGTTGTCTTTGTTGGCCATGTATTTCTATGTGTGGAAGGAGAGGAATAACAGGAAGCACTGCAACAAGTCGAGGGATGAGGAGAGCTAGCTATTAAAAGCTGTAAAGTTATTTCTAGTAGACTATGCATATAGAAAATAGTTTTCATGGAGTGAGTATTGTAGTGTTGTTGGACTACTGTGTAATTTGACCCAAAATTTTGGGGTTCAGAATATCATTTACCAATTCCGATGGATACATACATAGGTACATACATACATGTGTGTGTCTGACTTATTCTCGACTATTTCCGAATGGTTGACTGAACTTTGATCGAAATTTATCGATTTTTTCACAATTTTTTCCATTTCTTTTAATTCCATTTTTTCTCCAGCCAGTTGAAAAATTGCCGAATCCCTCATTTCTAGTATGCTCCTTACTAAAGAGCCTTTGTGAGAAAGTCTTTTGTTCTTTCATTGCTTTTCAACACATAGAATTAAATGTCCGATTTCGATGCCGTGTCCGATGGCCCAGAAACAGAAATTTTTCGAAATTTCGCACTAAATTTTGATATTTACGGCCCTAACGATTTCGACGACCAAATAAGCGAATTAAATCATGAAAATTTACCAGGATGATCTAAACGCCAAGATCTACTCAAATATGCAATAATATTTCATATTGGATATGGGGGGGGTCTCCCACATTTGTAAGTGAAGGAAGCTGAACAATTTCAACAGAATTTTGATGGCAAAATGAAGGAATTAAGCTTTGAAATTCTGCAAACACAAAGTCTAGACATAAACACACTAGATTATATAATAAATCTATATGTTTAGATGTTAGGGTGGGATCCATGTCTTGATGAGTGAGTGCACAAATGAACAGAATTGTCAAGTCCGTTAGACTGTAAACAGCTTACAAACCCACAATTTACCACTTAGACCTTAAAACTTACAACTGCAAGTTACAAACTTACATGTTACAACTTATATAAGTCTAGTGTTAAAATTTAGTTAGGTTACATGGGTCATGTATACATAGATCAAAGAAAATGCATTATTTTTAAGTCATTTTATGTATAAATATGTGTAATAATAACAAATTTATTGTAGAATTGCAGACTTAATACTATTATTTCATAGATCCTCAAGTTTGTTTGTAGTTCATGTGATTTTCGAAAGAGAATCGCCAAAATACCTAACATGTAGCAGCAGCACTTAGAACTTTGTTATTTTTCATAGTATCTCTTCACATCTTTTAGAAGAGTGTAAACATAGAAAGAGGTATACATGGGCTAGGGATAGGGGAAACGTACCTTAGAATCAAATAAAATAGCCTCTATAAGCAAAAGATACAAAGAGAATCGCCAAAATACCTAACATGTAGTGGCAGCAGTCTTTGGAACAAATATCTCAAAATTTCTATCGAAATTTTGTGTCATTTTGTGAAATTATGGCCCAAACTGGGTGAAATTTGCACTGTTTTGCGAAATTTCGCACCTAAGTGCGAAATTTTAGTGAAGTTTCTGCGAAATGACGTCCCATTCTCTGCGTACATGCGTTTCGATGTCCGATTGAAAAAAAATTGGAAATTTCGATCGAAATTTTGTACGATTTCAACATATTGCTAATAGTGTTATGAAAAGTGCTAATCATTGTACGAGCGGATAGGGTACCGAATAGAGTGTATATGATGTACGGGGGTGTAAGTGGTAGAATAAGCGGTTTCTTAAAATTAATTATACAAATATATAAAATAAATTTCAATAATATACAAGTTTTATATTAGTCATATAAGTCATATTAAATTTGTAAAACAAAAATTGGTGTAGAATCATATTATCATTTGATATTAGTCATGTCCTAAAGGTAGGAGCTAAACTTCATTTGGATTGTAATTAAGCTTAGATACTAACACAAGAAACTGTTTATATAAATAATCAATATAAAGAATATGCGTCTAAATTAATTATCAATATGGAGGAGCTAATATTAAAAATTAGTCACAGACTAATGTTGCTGTGAATAAGTAATAAGAAACAATGATGATAGTTGAGAAGGTAACATCAATGGTAAGAAGCAACTCGATGCACATTAAACTATGTACTTATCGAGAAAACAAGGGGGGAAAGACGAAATATGTGAAGAAGGGGAAGGGAATGTAACTGAATGACCAACAATAGATTTAAAAAAGTTACGACAAAAAATATTGTAGTTTTGGGATTTCAAAAGCGTCGATTAATTGACCTTGGTCAAATTAGAGGGACCATTTGGTATATCCAAAGTGGGCCAATTAGAGGGCCCACTTGGTCCAATTAGAGGCCCTACTTGGTCCAATTAAAGGGCCCATAATCTCAATTGTAATTGACAGAAAAATACATTTGACATAGTTTGATATTCTAAGTCCCGAGTATTTATGGATAGGTTAGATCATGGAATGAAGAACAAATCTCATTAGGTTTTGATTTTTTTAGTCTCATTGATGCATATGTGCTTGGTGATGCTCATGATGGTGTTGTAATGAAGTTTTTAGGAGTATCAGAGTGGTAACAAATAGGCCATAGGATGTTGCAAAACTTAATTCCAAGGAATTAGGGAATATCACCGAGTTCCTTGAGAGAAAGTTAACAAAGAGGTGATTGAGGGAGCTTTCAAGTTTGATTTTGGACTTGTCGAGTTAGAGGTTATTGAAAAGTGGTCTATGTTGAGAGGTATTTAGTTAATGGGTTTACGTGTGTTGGCCCATTAGGGTTGAGTCCAAGTCTGTGCTCTCCTATATATAGCGTTTCCCTAATGTGACGTATCTATTAACCATCTACTTTCTCTCTGACATGGTATCAGAGCATGAATCCAAAACCCTAACGTTCTTTTAGAAGGGAGAAAAAAGATTCCTAGCCGGCTAGCTGCAACCCCTGCTTCTTTGGTGTGCAACACACATACTTTTGCTGCTACTAGCACATCCTATTGTTCCTGTATGCTCTTTTACGCTTTTATCATTTCATATTTTCCTCTTTCGCCCATCTAATGCTTCCCCTTCTACGATCCAAGGCAATGTCGATTGCGGCGCCCTATGTCCCTCCTGTTGTCAATTCCTAGGATCTCCTAATTGACTATGCCAGTTTCTTCTCTCTATTGTTGATGTGGCCAACTTCATGTTCGAGTACAAGCTCTGTTCCTGGTTGGCAGTAGATCTTCCACACTTAGTCCCTGGCAAACATAACGAGCAATGAGAGCAACCTTACGCAGATCTTGTTCACGATCATGGGTTCTCTGACCAATTGTTACGTCCCTGCTCGTTCTTCTATGAAGCGCTGATGGAGTTGATTCTACAAAGTATCTCATAAACTATGTACTACTACTTTTTGGTGAAAAATACTTCGTTATTTGTCAAACCTTCACTCTTATTTATATCAGTTTCCTAGTAGACTTGGTAGCGACAATTCATTTTTCGTTAGCAGACAAGCTACTTACAATTTGTGGATTGATATTTGGTTTATAATCAATTTCATGAGGTATTTCTACCTCACTCACAAATAACCTATCTTATTAACCAAATTGAACTATCAAATAAACTGGACTCCGGCTACTGGTTTTGTCCTCCACATAATGACCTTGCCTTATCTTTACTTATGTTGGTCCGAAAATCAAAATTTCTTCCTTCTCTCTTTTCATCCCATTTGTACCTATACTAGACCTAATTGCGGGCCACCACCTATGACCGATTTTCTGAGGAGTTCTCTTATTGTTGTCCACCCCACCACTATGTTGCTCTTCGTAGTTGTAGATGGGGAGTATAGAGGAGAGATGAGATGAAGATAGGAAATTATTTCTAGTACCGTCTATGAGGATCTTCCTTCACTCTATAATTTGTGGATCTTCACTGTTACAATGTGTGCTTGTTAAAGAGCTTGAATTCTGGAGCTTAGTTTTTCGCTACTATACATCTTGAAGTGTATTTGATGCCTGCTAATTTTTGCAAGAGGTGGTTCATTTTGGCTATGTCGTCTCTACCTCCTTGCTTTTCCGTGCCTTGTGCACATTGACTACTTTGTCTGTGCTCCAACACTTTCTGGCTTGTCTGTACTAAACTACTAATGTTGACTACTTCCTTTGTGGACCATCACTCTTAGGAGTTTACAGCCCACGTCCCAACACTCTCTGGACTATTTGACGATACCGGCGACTGAGATGATGTCACTTGCTCTGACTTGCAGCTATATAGTGCTGCTCCAGATACTGTTCATGCTCGACTTAGGATTTCCTATTAGCTTCCTATTGCTGTGTGATATGCTGCGTCTCTCTTGATGCTGGCATGTTATGTTGATCGCCTCAATACTGTCCTTGACTTTGTGTGTATCTGCTACTTGTTTCCTCACAACTCGCTCAAAGATTGATTATGCTGATTGCTAATGCTAATGTTATATGCTTGAGGGATAGTGCTTGACCGATTGATATTTGTTTTTGAGATTCGCGTGGAGTGTTTCCTTGATGGGATGTACTTGTCTGCTATTTCTGAATTCTGATTTTTATTTTCTTTCTTTACTATGTTTGAGTCTGTATGTCTGCAAGCTGGGCTTGGGTTTCACCCATGCTCCAGCTTGAGGGGGAGTGTTGAGAGGTATCTAGTTAATGGATTTATTATCTAGTTAGAAATTGGGCGTAAGTGTGTTGGCCCTTTAGGGTTGTGTCTAAGTCTGTAATTGTGTCGTGTTGGCCCTTTAGGGTTGTGTCTAAGTCTGTAATTGTGTCACCTCTCCTGTATGTTTAGGAGTAGGGTTTCTGTGATGGAACATATCTTGTAGCTGTCGTTTACTTTCTTTTAGTCTATATAGATGCAATCTTGTCACTGTTCCCGAATGAAGAGAGGTGTTAGAGATACCACATTGGAAACCAGCCAATAACTGGAAGGACCCCAGAAGGATGGATTAAAAAGTACACTATGCACTGTCATAATGTTGAGGATCGGTCAAGGCAAATTCCATTGGCTGTGACATTTCTCATATATCCGAGGAGGTGTAGGTGACTGGGTGGTGGAGTGATGATAACATTGAAGAGGAGACTGAGGTATATGGGTTAGGCTGTGTTGAGAAAACTTGCGGCCACTTGATAACCCTCTGCTCCCACATACCTTATCATTATCATGTCCACCACAATGCCAGCCACCAACAGGGATCATGCTTCATGGTGAAGTTGGGTTTATGGTGAGGGAGGTGGTTGGCCAGTTTTGATGTTATAACAAAATGGTCCTGGGATTAGGAGGTTGCAGTAGAAAGAAGGGCTTCACCATGGAGTCTGTGAATGACTTTGTGTTTTGAGAGCATTCAGGAAGTACAACACGGTAAAACATGATGGAATGGTTGTAAACAATAGTACTGAATTGACTACTGTGAAATTAGACGGGTTTAGACACTTTGTAAACAGGCCCTTGACTTTCTAGAAGAGGAAATAGCTATAGTCAATAGATGACAAAGGATGGGAATCTTGTCATCTCCAATCAGACAAACTCAGTGAAGTTGTAGAAGAACTAGTGTGTCTTAGATATCTGTTGGCAATGAAGTAGTTGCTGCTACCAGTTGCCCACCATCCAATCTTTTCACTGCACAAATACGGAGCAGTGACGAATCGGTGATTGGAAGTATACATAACTTGGCTCTTGATCCAGACAAACACCTAGCTTAACACAGTAAATTGCTGTTTGTGATGTGCTAGAGTGATACAAAATCTGCTTTATCTACTGTATATGGACAGGGGTAGTGGAGCTTATTATTGGTGGCTTTGGACGAATCACTATTGTTAGAGGAGCTAGGAGTGGGCTGTTGTTTTCATTCAAAGCTGTTTGGTGCTCAAGATGGTGCAACAGGACATAGGCCGGTGCATGGAATTTGAGAAGGCCTCGAGTAAATTTGCAAAAATCAACCAGATTTTGAAGCACTCCTATACTTTTAGTCTAGGCTCTGATATCATAAAGACAAGTGTGTATGTAAACAACTAACAGTCACAAGTCTCATTTTCTAGGTTCATTGTATAAGCATTGTATAAATACAAGTTAATACACATTTAGATAGTCTATTGTATAGTCTTAAAAAAGATAATCTTCTGTATAATATGATATACATTGGCACAATTTAGGAGTTCATGGTGAAACATCCATCATGGGGATGCGTGGTATGTTGCCCACACAAGTGGATGACTGGTTTGGCATAGTGCCGGTGGTTGTCCATACTTCTCATTTAGGGGCATCCTTTATAACTTGAACTATGTTCATGCTTATTCATATTGCACGATTTCATGCTTTTAGGGCATCCCAGTGATCCAATTAATGTTGCAGGGCAATTCTTTTATCTGGGATTCTATTCATCCCATCCAGATGGGCATTATCAAATCTGCATCCTATGGGGTTTGAGCCCAACAACTTTTGTGCATCAACAATAAGACAGACCACTTAGGGTTAATTTGGTTGGGCGTAAAACTAATTCATACATGTAATCAGAAAACAGGAAATCGAAGGTAACGAATTGAAGCTAAACTGTCTTTATTTGGTTGTATGCGGATCGAACTGATTATTTTGCTTTGTTTTTGTTTGGTTGCATAAAGTTTCAGACGGAAAGTATCTGACACCGTTGCAACCTCCCACAATTCATGTGGTTATCCTTACGTACCTGTGTTTCCAAGAGTTGTGCATCCGTCTGGAAATGGAACCGCGCCCAGATGAGGTGCAGTACATTTTCCACAATTTACGCATGGTCAAACTGCATCGTGTGATTCATTTTCTCAGTGCGGGATCTAACCACACTGAACCAAACGCTTGTAGTTGGAAAACAAGCCGTGTTGAAACTGCACGTGTTGCAAGTCAGCACAACCAAACGGACCCTTAGACTAGTCCGGTCTTTGCCTGTTGGTATGCATTTGCATGTGTGAGTGTGGCTCTCTAAGAAGCAATGTGTTGCAGCCTTCACAGCCACATTTCTGCCCCACTGAGTGCACAGTGAAAAATATTCTGGTAGACTTGAAAGTAGGCTCTGCTTTTCAATTGAGCGTAGAACCTGTACGAGTTGTAGATTTTTTTTTGATATAAACGAGTTGTAGAATTATGAGAGCTGAGGTTGGTAAGAAACAAGACCTAAGGTCTCTGGCATCGCTTGGTTTTTATATATGACCTGCTGTAACCAGCAGATGCCATAGACTTGTTTCTGTTTTAAGGTATAGTGCGGCTATGCGGTTAGTGGTTTATGTTAGCAACCTCTCTAACTCATTATGCCAACTTAAGGGATGACCTAAAAAAATAACCAGCTAACCCACTTTCATCATTATATACCTTTTTCATTGTATGACAGACTTAAAGGGCAATCTCTGAACTTGCTGATACTGTTCTGCAGAATTTCAGATGAAAAACTTGGCCTACTTTAAGCAAAATGCAAAATAATATGATTTCTTCCAGAAAAGCCAGCCTATGTTAGTGCTCGTATGGCATAATCGTTGTTTGTTTTGTGAGCTCCCCTTTGAGTGGGAAAACAGTTTATGTCTTCCGATGTATATTTAACATCAAGATATATAAACGCGGGGACTTTCCTTTAGCTACATTTGATGAAAATTCGGGATTTGGAGACTGGGGAGGAATTTTGCTAGTCATTGTTCTTTCGTGGACACTATCTGACAAAAAATGAGGCAGTTCCATTCCCTAATTCCTTTTACGGAGAAGGAAAACGAAAAGACGGGAGCTAAAGGCACTCGTTCAAAGGCACACGATTGCATCAATGATCAATACAACATAGGGTACCGGACAGCTATGATTCACTACAGTTTGAACCCTTCGCATTTGTTGGGATTGCTTCAATATAGGGCATCTCATATTGGTTGAAAAAACCTTCAAAGGACCAGACATTCCAAATTAGCCACGTTCACTCTCTTGTTACCACGAGAGAACACGTTTGAGTTAGAAACGGGTTGGTATAGCAATGCGATGATGTGACGGTAAGCATTCCTTCTGTAGAATTGGATTCCGCAACTGACGTATGGCTCTACATGTGCATCGGATTGTTCTCGGTCAGACATTTTCGAACACCATTTTGACGTGATCTGTTACATTTGCCGTGTCGTGAATGGTTCTTAATTGATTATTCGACAGCTCATGTATCACGGGTTGCTGGTAACGCTTCCACCTCTTTTATCAATTATCTGCTAACAATTCTGTCAACTCTTATACAAATACTCGATGCTTGCGGTGTAACGTGATTTTCTCGGTGCGCACCAGCCATGCATGAATCATCTACATATAGTATATGGATTCCGGCAAAGTTAGATCTATCTCGACAAATTTTGAGTTAAAACGTTACTATCAATAAAACCATCTAACCGTGGGAAATGCGAAGAGCTAGAGCAAACATAAGGTCATAAAGAGGGGTGTTAGCCATCCAAAGTACTAACGGTATAAGGCGTGGGAGCACCTAGACAAGGTCCCATATAAGCAGGGAGAGCTCTATAATAATCCTAGACTAGTCCTGTGCATGTTTTGCTATGGCGGAAGGCGGGAGGGAATTGTAAATAACGTATTTTGGAAGTGATGTATACAAGACAAAAGCCAATCTGTCCGAGGAAATACAAGGCATCTCCTTTATAGGATAAGAGAGGAGGTATTAAACCAAAACAAGAGATATGAGATAAAAGGGAAGTAAAAAGAAAAGCAGACTAAAGTATGAAGAGCATATATAGTAATACTCTAGGAGCATAGCTATCTTGCATGCCTAATTTGTCCATCACAGTAGCAAATCTAGATTTCGGAAGCAGTCGGTGAAGATATCAACGATCTAATCTTCAATCCTATTAGAAGGTGTGGAAATGCGGCCTAAGATACAATATATCATTCAAACTCTAGGCGTGTTTTACCAGAACCATGAGTTCTGTGTGTTAATTAAGGAACATCGATATTCCACAATATTTTGTGATTCTCTTTATTCCCAGTGTACCTCTTTAAGTTCAATGTTTTTCTTGTTTGTCTCGAACATTTTGAGTCCTATTTTTCTCTCCCACTGATTCTTGTTCTCCTAACCAGTGCTACTGTTCTCCTCCTCAACCTTGTTATCTTTCTCATTCCCTTCTCCCTTTCTACTCCTCCTTCATCATGTTCTCATTTTGACGGTTCATTTTCTCATGGTCTTATTTGCTTTTCTCTATCTACCTATCATTGATCGTGTTCTCCTCCTACTTGTTCTCATTATCCTACTCAATAATATTGTTCTCCTCTTCAAACTCATTCTCTTTGTCATCCCTTTCTCCCTTTCTCCTCCTCTTTCATCCTTCTTTCCTTTTTACAGTTCCTCTTCTCCTACTCTTATTCATTTTCTCTATCTCCTGATCATTCATCGTGTTTTCCCCTACTTGTTCCCATTCTCCTACTCAATGCTTCTATTCTCCTCCTCAAACTCTTTCTCTTTCTCATCATGTTCTCCCTTTCTCCTCCTCTTTCATCATGTTCTCCTTTCGATAGTTCCTTTTCTCATGCTCTTATCTACTTTTCTCTATCTTCCTATCATTGATCATTTTCTCCCCCTACTTGTTCTCATTCTCCTATTCAATGCTATTGTTATCCTCCTCAACCTCATTCTCCTTATCAACCCCTTCTCCCTTTCTCCTCCTCCTTCATGTTCTCCTTTTGATGGTTCCTTTTCTCATACTCTTATTCACTTTTCTCTATCTTTCGATCATTGATCATGTTCTCCCCCTACTTTCTCCCATATTCCTACTCAATGATATTGTTCTCCTCCTCAAACTTGTTCTATGTCTCATCCCATTTTCCCTTTCTCCTCCTCCTTCTTGTTCTCCTTTTGACAATTTCTTTTCTTATGTTCTTATTCATTTTCCTCTATCTCCTGATCATTGATCATGTTCTCCCCCTACTTGTTCATGTTCTCCTACTTAATGCTACTATTCTCCTTCTCAACCTCATTCTCTTTCTCATCTCGTTCTTCCTTTCTCCTCCTTCATCTTGGATCATTCTCTCCTTCCCTTATTACAAATTCTGACATACATACAAATCACAAAGACACTTAAATATAATAAAACTTGCACAAAATATACGTTGAGCATGGCGACACACTTCCATTCCAAAAAATTATCATAGTTATATTACAAAAGGGGAATAGTATATGACATTAATACCCCTGTCTTGGGATTTGATCGTATGATCTTGTATAAAATCAAAAAGTAACTTTCTACAACTAAAGACTATCTTTGTAGCCATCTTCATACGCCTTGATGAAATATAATGTGGATCATTCTATTGAATGAATTTATTCAACTCAATTTTTTCGTTCCAATATTTTATGAACAACATGGTAAAAGCTCACAGCTATATATGTCCCTCTGTTTAGGAACAACTAGAGTATCTCATTTCTATATGCTCTAATCTGCAACCCCTCTAGTGATAGTGAGAAAGTTCTTCATGTACTTCACCATCTCCTCACAAATCGGTCCAGAAAGAGTCTACTTTTTTGGGTCCTGAGTGTCCACCTTGTTCAATAAGACAAACCAATCCGCATGTAAGTCAAATAAAAAAAACAAAAAAATGTTCACGGTGGCAGATAGGAATCATGTACTACATTTTAAATTTAAAAAATTAGAGTAGAAGTGGTGAATATCCACCAAACTAGTAAGATGTTATATAGATGTAATAGTTACTTACATAATCACAAATCCCATTATCTAAGTCGTGTTGATTATTTAAGTTGTATAGTTGGAATATGTCACGAATATTATTGTGATCACACTCCTCGTTAATTGGATCAGATGAGTGAAGGTTGAGAATAACATTTTTCTTGAAAAACAAGGCAACATAGACAACAAATAAGAGGCACTTATAAAATTAGAATGGGGGCATAATAACTAAAATAAATAAGTGAATGAAAATTGGAACAAGGACCATGCCAACATGAACAAGGAGAAAAGTAACAACAGAAGAAAAAGGGAACATGCAGTGGGAGTAAAGGAAGAAGGAGAAAAGGAAAAAGGATTAAGCATCAAAACAAAAAGAACAATGAAGGGAAGAAAAGGAACAGGGTGTGGGAGTAAAGGAACAAGAGAAGGAGTGATAAGAAAAGGAATAAGGAATGGGAAAAAGGAACAAGGAGTGGGAGTAAAGGAAGAAAAAGGAGGGACAAAATGGAATAGGTTGTGGGAGTAAAACAATAAGGAGAAGGAGAGGTAGAAAGGAACATGGATGGGAGTAAATGAAGAAGGAGAAGGATAAAAGGAACAAGGAGGGGAAGAAAAGGAAGAAGGGTGAGGAGAAAGGGAACAATGAGGTGGGAAAACAGAATAAGAAACACAAGAACAAGAACAAGAAGTGGGATCAAAGGAACGTGGAAGATGACAAAAGGAACAAGGACTGGGGCAAAAAGGAGTAAGTACGAAGAGAAAGGGAGAAAGGAGGGGAAAATGATGTAAACATAGAAATATTGGAAGATTAAATCTCTTCATCCTTCCATTTGTTTGCTCTATATTTCTTCTGTTCATTACATGAACGTGTGCGCCAATCATGAAGCACCCTTCTATGCAAGAGTGAATATCTTCTGTTGTCAAGTTTATTAGGTAGTCGAACTCCTTGTAGCAGATGTAATCACTACAAAAAAGATACAAATAAGTATACTTGTGAATTTGTCTGAAGAAAGGTAAGTTGATACCAAATATGCACGACCTAAACTCTGAAATTTTGTTGTGCCATACCCACTTCAGCATTTCAATGTGCATTGGTTGTGTGGGCTCCGATCTCCAAACCACGATATAATCACGATTTAAACTTAAGCGGGAGCAATCGATAATCAGCGGAAGACAAAAATCACGTGAAATTAAAACTTTTCGAGATAAGAGCTTGAAACCACAAACCTTTTCCATAGAAAAATGATTTAAACTGTATACATCTCTGTCAAATTACTTCTTGAGTAATTATATACAACATGATACAAAATCACAAGAACTCATAACCAAAAAGACTCCAAGACCTGAGAGTACAGAGGACACATAGGACTGACTCTATTTACACCACATAGCAGGCTGAATCTCCACCTGAGATTTACTGCTGCTCTTGGTACTGCTGCTGCTGGGATTGGTCGCCTTTAGACCGGTTCCTCCGTCTTCGACGACCACCTAAAAAGTTGAAGTCTACGGGGTGAGACAATTATACATAATTGCCCCAGCGAGAGTTATAACTCTCCACTAGAAGCTTTATAAGAAAAACAAAGAATAACTTAAGCAATAAAAGTTTTCAAAGCATTCATTAGCAGTTTTGATACTAAGTAGGAATTTCAACATTTCTGAAATATGAAGAACATCTACATTATTCAATGTAACATCAATCAAGTAACTCGTAGATAACTCTAACAGATATACTACGCTGTTGATTATGTTTTTCAAATATTATTATGCCCTGTGGAGATGAGGCATACCACTCATACTCCAACTGATCGCTAAGAAGTCACATCAATATCATACATAGGTCATTAAAAGAGCCGGATTCTTATGACCTCATCTTCCTCAGTCAGTTAGAGGATTGTTTGCAGGACATCTGGCGGGACGTCTGCTATTAATAGCTCACCAGGGTAAACTGGACCTTCGCTATTTTAGAGTTTCATTGGCGTTCTGTACTCTCTTCGTCATCAGAAGATTTCTTATTTATCTTTCGCCGATGCGGTGTTTGTGTTTACTTTGGGAGAATAGTGATACATCTCACCTTTTGGGTTTTGTAGTGAAGGTTTGACGGACTATAAAAATCTACATCAATTCCTACACTAGGATGTAAGGTTCTACACATCCATATACCCCACATACTCAAAAGTATGTAATCCAGGAGTCCCCTTGGGAAAACCTGTTTCACCATCATTTAGACTCTGACAATGATGGATCTATGATCAGGGCTCTACATTATACTTGATTAGTTAGGTACATTCAGTATTCTTTTAACATCATACATTGTTCTTCAAACAATAACATTAGCATAACAGCTATAAATGAGAATACTAAAATGTAGCAAGCCTAACTCTTTTCAATCATCAATTCTCAATCATCTCATCACAAGTCATCTGTTAAGCATGACCTTGATGGTATTTATGGCTCTTACAGCCCATAAATCTCAATAGATGTCACTAACAGTGCATCAAGATATTTCACTTATTCATAAAGCTTAAGACATGCTTTCAATGAATATAGTATTGTAATCCATACCTGGATATGATCATCATCTCATGACAACCTGCAAGGTTAATTCAACCGATAACAGTAAACAATTCATCAATCAGGGTTTACTATTCATCTTTCATGTCATCACCCTAAAATTAGGGTTTACTATTCACTCCATGGTGAATTGTACTCATTACATCATCATGTATGAGAGACATCATCATTAAAGCTCTTAAATAAGATTAAGATTCACTAGACATCATAATTAGGGTTTCCATGATCTCACATAGGTGGATCATTCCCTAATCATGCACATTCATGTGTATTGAAAGTATCTTACTTGAGTTTCCACCATTAAAGGGTAATTTCTCTCTCTTAGGATACTTTCTCTCTCCTCTTACTAGTAGATGGTCATAACACCACTCTAGATCAGGTTAGGTTAAGTCCTCATTGACTAACATAAGCCAAAACATCACTATCATGTGATTAGGGTTTGATTAGAACAAGGTTTTACTCCATTAAACCCCTCAAGGGTATTTTGGTAAATTACCTCATGATCACCATAATGGGTCAACTCATTAATCACTTAGTCCCTTAATTACCTAGGTTACCATTAGGGTTTAGATTAGATCACCATTGAACCAATTACACCATCAATTAATTAAGTACAAATCACCTTGAACACCTTCAAACGGTTTCAACCTTCAACCACCAAACGGTCTTGAGACCGTTTGGATGTGTTGACCGTTTAGAAGGGTTGACTTTCCAAACCGTTTGAAGCTCATGCGGTTTGAAACCGTTTGATCAAAACGACTTGAGATCGATTGGTCCAAACGACCTTGAGATCGTTTGAGCCCAAACGTTTCTTGAGACCGTTTGACCTCAAACGGTCTTGAGACCGTTTGGATCCAAACGGTCTTGAGACCGTTTGGTCCAAATGGGCTCAAACCGTTTGGACCTCCAAAGTGGTTCAAAAGATACAATTGGTCATGGATATGTATGTTGAAGCCTTCAATTGGCCAAAGCCATGTTAACCACTTATAAATTGAGTCAATTAGGGTGATCCTCAATCAATTGGACATCAAATTGACCCTCAATTGAAAGCCAATTAGGGTTGAATCCTTCTTAATTAGGGTTTCAAATCGGATGGTCATCAATATTCAACAATGTGAATCAATTCAAGGTTGAACCTATCAATTGACCTCCAATTGGGCCCAAACTTGGCCCAAACGGTCTTGAGGTCGTTTGGACATCATCAAAACGGTCTTGAGACCGTTTGCCCAAAGTTTGACCAAAAACCAAGTCAGTTAGATTAGGGTTGAACTCCAATTAGGTAAAAAATCAGCACTTTTATCAATTCATCAACTTATTGCAATTGGACCTTCAAACCATTAGATTATCTTAACCCTAGACCTTCAAACGGTCTTGGGTTGTGCCCAAACGGTCTTGAGACCGTTTGGAGGAACCCCCAAACGGTCTTGAGACCGTTTGGGTCCTTCAACCCAAAACTCAACAAGATCTATGTTTTAAAACAACAATTTTAACCCGATTAGGGTTTAGATGTTGAAGTGCCTTCAACTCTCAATTGGTTAAGAATTAAACTTTGATTCTTTGCAGGAATGAAATTCAATATATTACAAACAGACCCTCAAACGGTCGTCCCTTGGTCAACCCTATCAAACGGTCTTGAGACCGTTTCAATCCAAACGGTCTTGCAAGACCGTTTGAGAGCAAACGGTTTGAAACTGTTTGACCCCAAACGGTTTGCAACCGTTTGGACCAAAAGGGTCCAAGGTCATTTGATAAAGTAACATAGGGATTCACGCCCATCATCTTCAAACTCTATCAAGGTCGGTTCTTCCACCGTTTTACTTGCAAAAGTGCAAGAAAGAAGGGAGGTAGAAGGAGAATTAACATGCTAAATTGCAAGAACAAAGTATGCATATAAAGCAAGAGTTTAGAGTTATAAAAACCACCTAAAGGTTGTTCCTAGAGCTCCAAGCTTCCAAGATCCAAGCTTTAATGGCGTCCTTGAGCTTCCACAAGTCGGCCAGAGGTGATTCCTCCAAGAAAAGGTAGGGTTGGTCGGCTAGAACAAGAAGACTAAGTAAGCTATCCACAAAACCAACCTTAAGGGAAGAATTCCTCCATGAATTCAAGCTAGAAGGTGGTGTTCTCTTACCTAGAACAGGTTGGTCGTCCCCCTGAGCTCCAGAGCTAGCCTTGGTCGTTTGAGAAAGGAGAAGAGTAGTGAAGGAAATGAAGGATCCGTTCACTTATTTGCAAGGAAATGGCTTATATACTTTAGCCCCTTTTACACCATAAGGACCTCTCAGTTTATGGAATTACATCTAAGTCCCTCCTTGCTCAAGGGCACGTACAAACCCATCTAACCTTATGCAAAACTCAAGAAATCTCAAGATCTAAGGGTAAAGAAAGCCAACTTTCAACTAGGGTACATACATGAAAGGTTTCCATACCCATTTTAGGTGATTTTTATCACAAGGATCATTTTCCTTATCTGATTGTTCATTGGTGTGTCCCTTTCATCATTTCTACTCTAAATGATGACAAGCGTTATAAAAGATGTTCTAGAGAGTGAAAATTACAAGTTACACCCCTCAATTTGGGTAAATTGCATTTTACTCCAAAGTAGGGTTTTTAAGCATAAGGATTGCTTCCACAGCTGCACCTTGGTGCTCAAGCTTGGGAAATCCTTCAAACTTCATCATAAACATCCTCATGATGTCTCAACATCAGAGGAACATCTTAACCTGTGAACATTGCAAGTTAACCCCTTAAACTGGGTAATTTGCACATAGGTCCCTGCATACAACACAATGCTACAACTTTATTTAAAAAGGAGCAAAAATTGAAAATATATGTTCCTGAGGAACTTAATTACATGCCAGGGAGTATTCACAAGTATATAATTACATATTTAGGCAAAACTTCCAGGGTTAGGTTATAACCCAGGTCAGGGATGTTACAAATTATCCACCCCTTCACAAGGATTTCGTCCCCGAAATCGATAAGGCGTATTAGAAGAAAAGAGTAGGGTATTTCCTTCTCATCTCATCCTCTAGTTCCCAAGTGGCTTCTTCAACATCACGATGGTTCCAGAGGACTTTCACAAGACTTATATCCTTCTTCTTTAACTTTTTAGTTCTGTTATCAAGGATTGACACTGGTCCCTCCTCATATGTTATATCTTCATGCAATTCTACTTCCATAGGTTGTAGAACTGACTCGATGTCTGGGTGACATTTCCTCAGCATGGAAATGTGAAACACAGGGTGTAGCTTCTGCAACTCCTGAGGTAACTCTAGTCTATAGGCCACCTTTCCAACTCTTTCAACATTTGGATAAGGTCCCATAAATCTAGGAGCTAACTTCCCTTTCTTTCCAAAACGAAGGACTCCTTTCCAAGGTGAGACTTTAAGATATACTCTGTCACCAACCTGGAACTCTAGGGGTCTACGACGTTTATCAGCATACGATTTCTGCCTATCTTGTGCAGTCTTAAGCTGTTGTTGTATTACTTTAATCTTTTCTGTAGTTTGCTGCACAAGATCAGGACCTAACAACTGGTGCTCACCAGTCTCATACCAACACAAGGGTGATCTACAACGTCTACCATATAAGGCTTCATATGGTGCCATATCAATGCTATGCTGATAGCTATTGTTATAGGCAAACTCTATTAAGTTCATATGTAGATCCCAACTCCCGATAAACTGGAGAACACATGCTCTCAACAGATCTTCCAAGGTCTGTATAGTCCTTTCCGACTGTCCATCAGTCTGTGGATGAAAGGCTGTACTAAACCTTAACTTGGTGCCTAGGGCTCTGTGTAACTGTTCCCAAAAATGACTTGTAAACTGGGGACCTCTGTCAGAAACTATAGTGACAGGAACTCCGTGCAAACGCACTATCTCCTGAACATACAACTGGGATAACCTTTCAGCAGAATAGGTTGTTTTGACAGGTAAGAAATGTGCTGTCTTTGTAAACCTATCAACAACTACCCAAATGGAATCATGTCCTTTGTTTGTCCTGGGTAGGCCAACAACAAAGTCCATGGTCACATGATCCCACTTCCATTGTGGTATGGGTAAAGGTTGCATTGTTCCTGCAGGTTTCTGGTGCTCAGCCTTGACCTGCTGACACACAGGACACCTCAGAACAAACTCAGCTACATCCTTCTTCATCCCAGGCCACCAATACATATCTTTCAAGTTTCGATACATCTTGGTGCTCCCTGGATGCATAGCATACATTGAAGAATGAGCTTCCTCCAGAACTATCTTCCTCAGGTTATCTACATCTGGCACTATCATCCTCCCATGATAGCATGCCACCTGGTCATCTGACTCATGAAAACCTTCTCGCTTCTCATCACCAAACTCAGATCTAATCTGCTGAACTGCAACATCTACTTGTTGTGCCTCCTTTATCTGCTCTCTTAGAGTAGGTTTAATCTGCATCTTAGCTAACAAACCAGCTAACAATGATACCTTCAACTGCACATTGTCTTGCCTTAAAGAGATAAGCATATCTCTTCTAGAGCATACTAGGGAACTTAGTTGTACTCTACCTATGGTTGATGTTGCTGATTTCCTACTCAAGGCATCTGCAACCACATTGGCCTTGCCCGGATGGTAATCAATTGTACAGTCGTAGTCCTTGATTAACTCCATCCAGCGACGTTGCCTCATGTTAAGCTCATGTTGAGAGAAGATATACTTAAGGTTCTTGTGGTCTGTGAAAATCTGGAAGGTTTCTCCGTAGAGATAATGTCTCCAGATTTTCAAGGCATGGACCACAACAGCTAACTCCAGATCGTGTGTCGGATAATTCTCCTCGTGTTTCTTAAGGTGTCGGGAAGCTAAAGAAATCACTTGTTTATCCTACATCAACACACATCCAAGTCCATTCTTGGAGGCATCACAGAAGACTACATATTCTTTTCCTTGCTCAGGTAGTACAAGAACAGGTGCACTTGTCAACCTCTCTTTCAACAGTTGAAAAGACTGTTGACACTTATCACTCCAAGCAAAAGGAACATCTTTCCAGGTTAACTTGGTCAAAGGTAAGGCTATAGAACTGAAATTCTTAATAAACCTTCGATAATAACCAGCTAACCCCAAGAAACTTCTAATCTCCGTCGGTGTCTTCGGTTGTTCCCATTATAGAACAGATTCTACCTTTGTAGGGTCAACACGAATTCCCGAGGCAGATACCACATGTCCAAGAAAAGACACTTCAGATAACCAGAACTCGCATTTGCTAAACTTAGCGTATAGCTTATGTTCTCTTAGCAAAGTTAAAGTTTGGCAAAGATGCTGCTCATGCTGTTGAGCATCTTTACTATAAATCAAGATGTCATCTATAAAGACGACAACACACTGATCAAGAAAGGGTCGAAAGACTCTATTCATGAGTTCCATGAATGCAGCTGGTGCATTGGTTAGTCCAAACGACATAACCGTGAACTCATAGTGACCATATCTTGTCCTAAAAGCAGACTTGGATATGTCACTGTCCTTAATGCGGAGTTGATGATATCCAGACCTTAAGTCTATCTTGGAGAAGACTGTTGCACCACGCAACTGGTCAAAAAGATCATCAATCCTCGGCAAAGGGTACTTGTTCTTTATTGTTACTTTATTGAGTTGTCTATAGTCAATGCACAACCACATTGATCCATCTTTCTTTTTAACAAACAAAACCGGAGCACCCCAGGGTGAGGCACTCGGTCGGATGAAACCTTTCTCAAGTAACTCTTGAAGCTATTTCTTGAGTTCTGCCATCTTGGCAGGCGCCATCCTATATGGAGTCTGGGCTATAGGTTATGTATCTGGGACCAAATTGATTTCAAAATCAATCTCCTGAGGTGGTGGTATACCAGGAAGTTCTTCAGGAAACACATCCTCGAATTCCCTGACTATAGGAACTTCAGCAGGGTTGAGACTCTCCTTGGTAACATCTACCACATGGGCCAAGAATGCATAACATCCTTGCCTCATCAACTTATCAGCAACCATAGCTGATACAAGACATGTGGGCAGAATCTTTCTTTCTCCTTGAAAGATCCATGTGTTGCTTTCATCAGCAAACACAACCAACTTGGACTCACAATCCAATACAACTCGATACCTTTCCAAGGTATCCATCCCTAGGATTACATCAAATCCTTGCATATCAGGCGGTATTAGGTCCACTTGAATGCGATGCTTAGAAAAGAGGAGTATGCAGGGAGAGCATACTTCTTGCAGAACGGCAGACCCACTCAACAGAGTCTCCAACAACAAACTATCAGCCCTATGACTAGCTATCATATTGCAGTTGCGAGTCACTCTTCGAGTGATAAAAGAGTGCGTAGCACCCGGGTCAATCAGAACAGATACTACACAAGATTTAGAAATATCAGAAAATAAAAGTTCCATCTGACCTGTCACCACTTGTGGATCGACCACTGCCTCTGGTGGGTTCATAGCATAGAACCTCGCTGTAGCCTGTTGTTGAGGTGGTACTGATGATCCAGCTTGAGACGCTTGCCCGCGTCCTAGAGCTGCTCCCTGAGATTGTCCTCTCTGTGATCCCTGTTGACCTTGTCTCGGAGGCTGTGTCACACTGACAGGCTTAGATCGGCAGTCCTTCATCAAATGTCCCACCTTGCCACAGTTGTAGCAGCTTCTCTCTTGTGGTCTTGGTGGTCCAGTAATGGACATTGATGCAGAACTCTGAGTCTCCCGAGGTGGTTGTCCTCGTCCTCTACCTCTACTTGGAGACCACTGAGTCTGAGAACTTGATCTAGGTGGTGGAGGGTTAGGTACAGAGGATCTAGGCTTCTTAAAGTCCCTAGATGAAGAACCCTGGAACTGTGGATATCTTTTCTGAGTTTGCCTCTTCCCAACCACAGATCTTTCTATCCTTCAGACTGACTCAACGAAGGTAGAGAATCTCTCTCGGTTTTCTAAGGCAGACACAGGGGTACTCATGTCAGCATTCAAACTCCTCTCGAATCTCCTGATTCTTTCTTCTTCTGTGGCAGCCATGTGCGGACAAAACCGCAACAACTCCATGAACTTAGCTTCATACTCACTAATGTTCATCATGCCCTGTCTCAGTCTCTCAAATTGAGAGATCTTCTCGTCTAGGAAGGTCTTTGGGAAATATCTATGAACAAATTCCCGCCGAAAGTCTTCCCACGAGATCTCCATTCCAGGTCTCTTCTGCTCTTCCATTGTCCACCAATGACCAGCGCTTCCTTTGAGAAGATAGACAGCATGTCTGACCTTCTCAGCTTCAGGGATATTGAGAATCCTGAAAGCCTTCTCCAACTCTGTCAACCACAGATCAGCATCTGCGGGGTCAGCAGTCCCAAGGTACTCGGTAGCTCCGACACGACATAGTCGCTCGAACGTCTTCCCGATACCTTGACCTTCTGGTTGGACAGGTGCCCTGGGTACATGCATAGACATCCCGTCAGTTATGTGTGTCATGGCAGTCATAAACTACCCGAACATCGTCTGAACTGCTGGGTTACCCATGTCGGCTGGGTCGAACTGGGGTGGCTCTCTGGGTGGCTCAGGTACAGGCTGTTCTATCTCTGGTACTCCTGCACCACCTTGAGGTGCACTAGCACTACTTTCTACCCCGTTCTCATCATGTGGCTCTGACATTCTTATGTATCTTCTTCTCCTGAGGAGCAGAAGATTCTATTAGATAAGGAAGGAATACTAAAGATAGACTCGACTTCCTAAGTCCTATGCCTCTGTAGACTTGGCGAACCTGGCTCTGATACCACTTAATTGTGGGCTCTGATCTCCAAACCACGATATAATCACGATTTAAACTTAAGAGGGAGCAATCGATAATCAACGGAAGACAAAAATCACGGGAAATTAAAACTTTTCGAGATAAGAGCTTGAAACCACAAACCTTTTCCATAGAAAAAGGATTTAAACTGTATACATCTCTGTCAAATTACTTCTTGAGTAATTATATACAACATGATACAAAATCACAAGAACTCATAACCAAAAAGACTCCAAGACCTGAGAGTACAGAGGATACATAGGACTGACTCTATTTACACCACATAGCAGGCTGAATCTCCACCTGAGATTTACTGCTGCTCCTGGTACTGCTGCTGCTGGGATTGGTCACCTTTAGACCGGTTCCTCCGTCTTCGACGACCACCTAAAAAGTTGAAGTCTACGGGGTGAGACAATTATACATAATTGCCCCAGTGAGAGTTATAACTCTCCACTAGAAGCTTTATAAGCAAAACAAAGAATAACTTAAGCAATAAAAGCTTTCAAAGCATTCATTAGCAGTTTTGATACTAAGCAGGAATTTCAACATTTATGAAATATGAAGAACATCTACATTATTCAATGTAACATCAATCAAGTAACTCGTAGATAACTCTAACAGATATACTGCGCTGTTGATTATGTTTTTCAAACATTATTATGCCCTGTGGAGATGAGGCATACCACTCATACTCCAACTGATCGCTAAGAAGTCACATTAGTATCATACATAGGTCATTAAAAGAGCCGTATTCTTATGACCTCATCTTCCTCAGTCAGTTAGAGGATTGTTTGCAGGACATATGGCGGGACGTCTGCTATTAATAGCTCACCAGGGTAAACTGGACCTTTGCTATTTTAGAGTTTCAGTGGCGTTCTGTACTCTCTTCGTAATCGGAAGATTTCTTGTTTATCTTTCACCGATGCGGTGTTTGTGTTTACTTTGGGAGAATAGCGATAAATCTCACCTTTTGGGTTTTGTAGTGAAGGTTTGACGGACTATAAAAATCTACATCAATTCCTACACTAGGATGTAAGGTTCTACACATCCATATACCCCACATACTCAAAAGTATGTGATCCAGGAGTCCCCTTGGGAAAACCTGTTTCACCATCATTTAGACTCTGACAATGATGGATCTATGATCAGGGCTCTACATTATACTTGATTAGTTAGGTACATTCAGTATTCTTTTAACATCATACATTGTTCTTCAAACAATAACATTAGCATAACAACTATAAATGAGAATACTAAAATGTAGCAAGCCTAACTCTTTTCAATCATCAATTCTCAATCATCTCATCACAAGTCATCTGTTAAGCATGACCTTGATGGTATTTATGGCTCTTACAACCCATAAATCTCAATAGATGTCACTAACAGTGCATCAAGATATTTCACTTATTCATAAAGCTTAAGACATGCTTTCAATGAATATAGTATTGTAATCCATACTTGGATATGATCATCATCTCATGACAACCTGCAAGGTTAATTCAACTGATAACAGTAAACAATTCATCAATCAGGGTTTACTATTCATCTTTCATGTCATCACCCTAAAATTAGGGTTTACTATTCACTCCATGGTGAATTGTACTCATTACATCATCATGTATGAGAGACATCATCATTAAAGCTCTTAAATAAGATTAAGATTCACTAGACATCATAATTAGGGTTTCCATGATCTCACATAGGTGGATCATTCCCTAATCATGCACATTCATGTGTATTGAAAGTATCTTACTTGAGTTTCCACCATTAAAGGGTACTTTCTCTCTCTTAGGATACTTTCTCTCTCCTCTTACTAGTAGATGGTGATAACACCACTCTAGATCAGGTTAGGTTAAGTCCTCATTGACTAACATAAGCCAAAACATCACTATCATGTGATTAGGGTTTGACTAGAACAAGGTTTTACTCCATTAAACCCCTCAAGGGTATTTTGGTAAATTACCTCATGATTACCATCATGGGTCAACTCATTAATCACTTAGTCCCTTAATGACCTAGGTTACCATTAGGGTTTAGATTAGATCACCATTGAACCAATTACACCATCAATTGATTAAGTACAAATCACCTTGAACACCTTCAAACAGTTTCAACCTTCAAACGGTTTCAACCTTCAACCACCAAACGGTCTTGAGACTGTTTGGTTTCAAACGGTCTTGAGACCGTTTGACCTCAAACAGTCTTGAGACCGTTTGGATGTGTTGATCGTTTAGAAGGGTTGACTTTCCAAACCGTTTGAAGCTCATGCGGTTTGAAACCGTTTGATCAAAACGACTTGAGATCGATTGGTCCAAACGACCTTGAGATCGTTTGAGCCCAAACAGTCTTAATACTGTTTGACCTCAAACGGTCTTGAGAGCGTTTGACCTCAAACGGTCTTGAGACCGTTTGACCTCAAACGGTCTTGAGACCGTTTGGACCTCCAAAGTGGTTCAAAAGATACAATTGGTCATGGATATGTATGTTGAAGCCCTCAATTGGCCAAAGCCATGTTAACCACTTATAAATTGAGTCAATTAGGGTGATCCTAAATCAATTGGACATCAAATTGACCCTTAATTGAAAGCCAATTAGGGTTGAATCCTTCTTAATTAGGGGTTCAAATCGGATGGTCATCAATATTCAACAATGTGAATCAATTCAAGGTTGAACCTATCAATTGACCTCCAATTGGGCCCAAACTTGGCCCAAACGGTCTTGAGGTCGTTTGGACATCATCCAAACGGTCTTGAGACCGTTTGCCCAAAGTTTGACCAAAAACCAAGTCAGTTAGATTAGGGTTGAACTCCAATTAGGTCAAAAATCAGCACTTTTATCAATTCATCAACTTATTGCAATTGGACCTTCAAACCATTAGATTATCTTAACCCTAGACCTTCAAACGGTCTTGGGTTGTGCCCAAACGGTCTTGAGACCATTTGGAGGAACCCCCAAACGGTCTTGAGACCGTTTGGGTCCTTCAACCCAAAACTCAACAAGATCTATGTTTTAAAACAACAATTTTAACCCGATTAGGGTTTAGATGTTGAAGTGCCTTCAACTCTCAATTGGTTAAGAATTAAACTTTGATTATTTGCAGGAATGAAACTCAATATATTACAAACAGACCCTCAAACGGTCGTCCCTTGGTCAACCCTATCAAACGGTCTTGAGACCGTTTCAATCCAAACGGTCTTGCAAGACCGTTTGAGAGCAAACGGTTTGAAACCGTTTGACCCCAAACGGTTTGCAACCGTTTGGACCAAAAGGGTCCAAGGTCATTTGATAAAGTAACATAGGGATTCACGCCCCTCATCTTCAACCTCTATCAAGGTCGGTTCTTCCACCGTTTTACTTGCAAAAGTGCAAGAAAGAAGGGAGGTAGAAGGAGAATTAACATGCTAAATTGCAAGAACAAAGTATGCATATAAAGCAAGAGTTTAGAGTTATAAAACCCACCTAAAGGTTGTTCCTAGAGCTCCAAGCTTCCAAGATCCAAGCTTTAATGGCGTCCTTGAGCTTCCACAAGTCGTCCAGAGGTGATTCTTCCAAGAAAAGGTAGGGTTGGTCGGCTAGAACAAGAAGACTAAGTAAGCTATCCACAAAACCAACCTTAAGGGAAGAATTCCTCCATGAATTCAAGCTAGAAGGTGGTGTTCTCTTACCTAGAACAGGTTGGTCGTCCCCCTGAGCTCCAGAGCTAGCCTTGGTCGTTTGAGAAAGGAGAAGAGTAGTGAAGGAAATGAAGGATCCGTTCACTTATTTGCAAGGAAATGGCTTATATACTTTAGCCCCTTTTACACCATAAGGACCTCTCAGTTTATGGAATTACATCTAAGTCCCTCCTTGCTCAAGGGCACGTCCAAACCCATCTAACCTTATGCAAAACTCAAGAAATCTCAAGATCTAAGGGTAAAGAAAGCCAACTTTCAACTAGGGTACATACATGAAAGGTTTCCATACCCATTTTAGGTGATTTTTATCACAAGGATCATTTTCCTTATCTGATTGTTCATTGGTGTGTCCCTTTCATCATTTCTACTCTAAATGATGACAAGAGTTATAAAATATGTTCTAGAGAGTGAAAATTACAAGTTACACCCCTCAATTTGGGTAAATTGCATTTTACTCCAAAGTAGGGTTTTTAAGCATAAGGATTGCTTCCACAGCTGCACCTTGGTGCTCAAGCTTGGGAAATCCTTCAAACTTCATCATAAACATCCTCATGATGTCTCAACATCAGAGGAACATCTTAACCTGTGAACATTGCAAGTTAACCCCTTAAACTGGGTAATTTGCACATAGGTCCCTGCATACAACACAATGCTACAACTTTATTTAAAAAGGAGCAAAAATTGAAAATATATGTTCCTGAGGAACTTAATTACATGCCAGGGAGTATTCACAAGTATATAATTACATATTTAGGCAAAACTTCCAGGGTTAGGTTATAACCCAGGTCAGGGATGTTACAGGTTGGATAATAAGTAACTTGGTGTGCATGGCTTCAAACAAAAATAGCCCGTGGAACATAGCTTCAAGACCGAATCCTAGGATTTTTGAAAACGGGTTTAAGTATGACACTAGCATCACTTTGACTTTAGTTGACTATGCATCTTGGTAAGCTCCCCCTCCTCATTGCTCAAGACCATGGTAGAGCACTTACACTCCCACGTGTTGTTGGCCTGATTCGTTGTCATTATATGTTGATTCTTAGTGTCACAAGTGGAGACATAACTTGAAAAATAAGACTTTTCTTGGACATCAGGTGGGGGCCTAAAGAAATCCCTTTGCCTCTCACTAGGCTCCTCATCATTGTTTGCAATAAATATCAATTTGTGGACTTTTTCTCTGGCCATCCTCACAGTGGATGGTGTTGTTGTTGTGTCTGCTTGTTCTCATTAGGTCGTCGTTGTTGCTTGGGTGAGAGAATGGTAGGACAAAGTGAACTGAACTATCCAACCCTTTTAAAAATTGGAGGTAGATCATTATTCCGCCATCTAGTTGAGCATTAGAAATCGAGCCCCTAGAAGCCAAAGGGACGCTACGACATGGGTGTGGTAGTTGATGAGGGTGGCCAAAGATTAAGTTACCCCTACGGAGATTAGACGGCTACATTGGAGAATAGAGGATACAGAACCTCAAATTCCAATTGTGCGATGTTCAGACATCCTGAGGAAATAGGTTTTCAACACCAAATCTGGTTTGCGTTGTATCTCATGCTCGAAATATCAAAATCAAGTTATGATACGTTGGATTAGTTGTACACATTAGTCATGCACAGGTTGTCGTGGCTCTAGCTTACAAAAGTGATTGGGGTAATTTTCTACTCACTTTATTGGTAAGGAACAAAGTGTCGAGATCCGAGACTAGGAGGTGGTAGTAGCAATATCCAACTAGGAATTTAATAATGTGTCTCACAAATGATGAGGAGATGAAAGGGAAAATTGACAAGAGTAGGTGAAGACGATGAGATTTAGTACACGATGTCACCACTCACCATTGCAGTAGGTGTTCCTACTTTCATTGTATACCACTCCTATTTGTGTGTGTTGTATTTATTAGATAAAAGCCCAACTCCTATTCATACAAAAATGGAATACTTACAAGGAAATAGACTTGAAACACAAAAGAAAGTATACTTTGGTCCATATACACAATAACCTAACAAAGTGCTTCCCGAAATCAACGTTAGAATGAAAGATATTTGTGTTTTAATTCCTTTCCTTGAGGTAGAGAATACCTTTTCTCTCTCCCTTTCATAACACTCCATCTAAATGCCTCCTTGACTCAATCCATTTTCTGTAACTCTGATTCCACAAACATATCAAAAAGGCCTTGTAACATGCACACTTTACTGTCACATCTCCACACCTTGCAAGAATTTGACATCTTCATATTTATTCCTCTTCTTAAGGTCGATCTCTAATGATATCTACTCCTTAAATAGTACATACAATAGATAGCTCATCAATTTATCTTATAGTTCTTCTCTATTATATTTATGACTCCATCATGCAAAAGACACATCTTTAAAAAGTAGAGACTCTTCACACCCAACATGAAACAACAAAGGATGAAAATTATAGGCCAAAGTTCTAGATAGATGGCTAAGAAATATAACCAACTATGACACTCATTTAAAACTAGTACACCCCTTGTCTATACTACCTCATATTTCTTGTGTCTCCTATTGCATGTACACCCACAAGAATCAGATCCCTCCTGAAATCCACTTCCATGACCCCCTATTCTAACCTAAGTATTAAAATACATCATATATGTAGTCCAAGAACCTCTCCCATCTTTATCAGTATCTAAATTTTTATGTTGAAGTCTGCAATGAATATAAAATCCATGTCTTCATATGCCCCCAACTCCATCAAGTTATGTTGCATTATTCGCTCTTTGTTGTGACTGAATAGCAGAACCAATGAAACCGAAACTTAGTTCCATTTATGATTAAATCAACCTTAATGTATTGATCTGAGATTTTTCTAGTTATCCACTTTGATAAGAGAACACAAAAGCCTTACTTCCTTATGGATCGTTGATTATACATATATATGCCTCCTCATAGTAGTATGTCACCTTGTCATACAACCAAGATGTTCGAATATATTTAGCATTATCATCCCTTCTCCTTCTCCCTCTCCCTCCTCTACAAGCTTTCCCAATGAATTCATGGCATGGTTTTCTTGTTTGCCACATGTACATTCCATATCAAGAAATTAAACATCATTCAAAAACATGTGATTGCTCCCGCTCTCACTTCCAAGGGAAACACTCAACAACTTACCAGACCTCATAGAATTCCTAAATCATCTTCTCGTTCACAAAGCAAAGATAGGAAGAATAGAAGGAACTTCATATGCATCACACTCATTCTTGATGTCAATTCTACTCTCACTCAGAGATAAACATACCTACAAGTACCAACGACCCACTTTAATTGGGTTCGGGTGAACCAGTTACAAATTCTATCCATACATTTAATTTATAGGTCGGCTAGATGAATTGGTGGACAAAATTTCAAAAAAGAAACAAGATACATAGCATGATCTCAACACTTAACTTAGAACTTGAAGTTAGATAGTTGGACTATATATACTAGCTATTTATACATCTTAAGTATTAATAAGTCTGTAGAAAATGCTCCACCATAATAAAAAGGTAACTATATAGTATTTGTACAGTGATAATGTTGAAGAAATTAGTTTTTTCTTTTCTAATTAACCTACAAAAATAAAGTTATGCATTGTTTTTTATTCTTATTACTAACCAACCAAGCACATGTAAAATTCATTGACGCCCATGGGCTAATCCTTTGATTTCCACTTTTCCAAGAGTGGATGATAGCTTTACCACCCATTTAAATGCAACTAACTTTGTAGAACAACAACAAAACTTGTATACCTACAATGACCTTACTCAAACCCAACACACTATCTATTGTATCATTGGTTAACTAGGTCATTGGAATGGAACTATACTCACATTGGTGATATATACTGAGATGGGTTTGCATAGGTACGGAGGGAGGTCTGGTGAAAGAGGGATTCCCAATGTGAGTAGAGTTCCATTCCAAAATCAAGCTAGGGAGATGTGGGTAGAAGGCATGCATGTAATCACTTGTTATTTACATAGATATAGTACGGTGTATTGTTATATGCCTTTAAAAACATATTCTTTCTTTGACAAAACGATGGCGAGTTGCTCAGGAAGCGATGGGAAATCATATGCAGTAGGTCAATCACCATCATTTGCTTCGATAAATGGGTGGCTGCCAATAGCTCTTATTTTATATATTTTTTCTATCTACAACAATTGAAAAACTCTACAAATCACCCATTTCTCATCATGAGAAATTGTTAGGATGACTCAAAATCGATGCATAATAGACAAAAAATGCAACTGATATTTCAAACACTACATTACTTTTCTAAAATGGTGCTAAGAAAAATCTATATACAATACTTAACTATTTCACTAAACTCAAAATTTACATATTTTTATTCCAAGACTCGTATCTAAAATTTGTCACATCTTTAAGAAAAACATCCACTCTTACGTTTATAACTCTAGGTTGTGGTTTGTTTCTTTATTTCATAATGTTACAAGAACATGGTCATGCATATTCACATGAAAATTTATTCTAATAATTATGCTATTTGACAAATTTAATTTGAGCAAAAGCTATAAATTTAATTGACGCAGAAAATATGACAGTTAATTAAATTGCATAAGTTTAATGTTTAATCTTTCTTGATCTCTCTATTCATTTTCATTATTTTTTTATTTACAACTACTTTTGTGTCACCACCTCCACATCTCCACTTTAACAAGTATATATATATATATATATATATATATATATATATATTCAAGGTTGTACTTAAATCAAAACAAAATTTGTAAGTTGTATCAACTATCAAGTTAATAGGCCTCATTTAAGTTACACAAAGACACGATACTTACATTTAAATCAATGTCAAAATTTATATTATGTTAATTCTTTCTAAATAACTGTTTCAATAAACAATGTTAATATGTCTTTCATATGTAGAAAACATAATTTGGTATCTAGAATTCTCAACTAGTTGTTGACTTCCCTACAAATCCATTAATGAAATTGATTGTAATATAGTTCCTACACATTTTTGTGGATTATTGGTCATATATTCTTTTGAAATGGGACTTATTCAATTCGGGTAGTGATTTGATATCTTTTATGGTGACTATGAAAATTTGTAGGTAGAAGAATATATGTCTTTCAGATAAATGTTCTAATATTTCTTATGTTGTTGTTAGACATATTAATAACTGATTAAAATAAATTATGAAGATACATTTGTGTTACAACTATTATTTTATGATTACCTTGATGAGATATTCAACACATATAGGTTGCAAGATAAAAAAGTAAATAAACATATAAATCTATACATATTACATTGTTTAAAAAACAAAAAACAAAATATTGTGTTAAGAAATTATGAATAGTATGTGTAACAAAATTACTAATAAATAAGCAATCATCTCAAATTTATTTGGATTTAAATAATTTTGTTGAATCATTTGAATCTTTATTAGTTATCCTCATAGTTATACATCGTTTATGTTATTCAATAAAATTTATTATATAAGCATTGCTTGGAGTTAGATATTGAAAATTTCTTTACGTAAGAAAGAATGTTTAATTATATGAAGTTTATCTACAGAAAGATAAATCACATTTAAAATTACATGATCATAAATATGGATTATAAATTTTATATATTTTGAAAAATATATAAGTTTGAATGTAAAGAAAAGGGCGATTTTCTTTGATATTTTAATATCAATTTTTTTGGTTGAGATAAGGCTAGGATAAAGATATCCCTAAAATTTGGTAGCAATTTGATGCTTCTAGAAACCCACAAAAAAATTATAGATTTAACCGAAGAGAGAAAATACTAGAAGATCTTGATTATATCCAATTTAAATATTCAACCCAACCTAAAGTCTAGGTGATGCTGGAATTAGGAAGTGTTACAAGGATATAGATACCACCTGAAACGATTGAAAGAAGATCCAACAAAATTTTTGTTGTCTTCTTCCCTACAAGAAAATTCCATCTCAATGTTGACCAGGGGCAGAGACATGATTTGAGTGTTGGGAGGGCCAAAATAATAATATATGTCTGATAGATAGATTTTGATATCCAATCGTTAAACTTAATTGAGAAAAAATAATGAGTACACAGGATGATTTGAACCAGGAAATAGTCCCTCAAGGGACTAGATGCATGCCAGTACACCACTATTACAATTGGTGTAGACATATAAGAATATGTATATATATATAAATAAACAGGTGACTATACACATTTTGAGAAGGAAAATTAAAATTGCAGCTGTCTGAATTTGAAGTCGCGTGGGCCAAGATAGGAATATAGCAGCGCTCCACTGCACCAAAAGCCCCGATTGACCATCTATACAATAACATCTTATATATTTTAACTCACAACATGTAAGTGTGTATATTTAAATAAATAAGTATAGATTTGTTTTCACTTTTCTTGATGGGGACATGGACCCTACTTGCCCCCTAGATCTACCCTTCATGTTGAATCTTCCATAGACCCTTTCTCTCTCTCCTATAAATAGTTTCTTATGAAACAAGTCCCATTGGTTTCATGAAGTCAAGCAAGACTCAAAGAGCATCAATATACCCATTACCTTCTCTTGTGGAGATAATTCTTCAAATCCCAACAACTCTAGAAATCTAGGGCAAGACGTGTCACCTTCACACACCGCCCCATAATATAAATAGATGCCCAATAGAATCCCAATTTTGCCCCATTAGAAACCATCAACAATATCCCATAGAGAGCCCATGTGCAACCCACCTTAATCCTTGTCTACCTCTGGAAACCCCACCTCACCGCAATGCTTCAAGGCACCATGGAAAAATTAACTTGGCGTGAAGCGTCATGAGAAGTCCCCAATGTTATCTGGATATTCAAGGAGCTACGAGAGAGTCCCTATCCTACTTACCCAACTTTCAATGTCTGAAGCTTAAAGTCTTCACTAAAAATCCACCTTTGGCCATTACAAGAACCTACTAGTGGTGGGATGACTTCACTTGGCCCTTGGTGATATTTGATTACCATCAATTCATTTTTCATTGAGGTAAGATGCCATAACCTTCCTCCACTTCTACCTAACTTCCTTAACCCCTAGTACCATATTATGTGCACCTCTGTCATGCTACCACTAATTTAGATTGAAAGGACCTAGAAGCCTTAGATCAAGTTTTCATGGCTTCTAGTGAGGAAGTCAACCATGAGATAACTCCATGACTGCCTACATCATGGGTAACTGAAGCAGGAACAATCTTCACTGAGCATTTACAACATTGCCATCAAATCATGAGACAATAGTGTCACAATGCATGTGCAAGGAGGTAATATTTTGTTGTTTAAATCTAGCCCCATGAAACCCCAATAAATCATCATATAGGAGGTGTGGAATCATGTCATCGATTAAAAAGGATTAAATTAGTAAAAAAATCTAGAAAGTAAGCCATAACTCCAAATATGGACACATATACAAAAATGAATGATCATAAAAATGTAATGACTCCAAAAATAATAGTTTCAAGACCTAGTTTGATCTCAAATTCAATAAGTTTGTGTTAGTTCATGTTTGATAATAACAATTACATGATTATCCTAAGTTTGTTGTAATAATGTTTATATCTTATTAATTTTATCCACATGATCTGATCTAGATTGATATCATGTTCAACCTTAGAACTAGGTCTATACTTGATACATAATTAGGTTTCTAAACCTTTGACTCAGAATATAAAAATGTAGGGTTTGTAATATCTAACCATAATACAACCTAGTATGACCCTAAGTCCTAGCCTAGGCCCAAATCAACACTATTCATGTCACAGACTAAAACGTGAGGTAATATGAATGTCTTTTAATTAATTTTTATTAGACTTTAAACAAATTCAAATTTTACGAGTTATGCAAAAAAAAAACAATAACTTGACCGGAGCATATCCCGAACCAAACAACTGTGAGCAAATGATATTTTTTTTATCCTCTTTTAGGCAACGTGTTATACAATATGTGGGTCGAAGAGACCCACTACCCATAGTATTGTTTTTTTTCTTTTCTGCTTGTGGCCCATCGTCCACAGAAAGGGTTAAACCACCCCGGCCGAATTGATGGCCATACCTGTTCTCTGCTGAGTGTCATGGTCAGTAGCGGCAGCGCCGCCTGAGGCAGCCAACGAGAGTGTGTGAAGGAACCGATCGCCGTCCTACACAGAGCTGATGCCACGAGGTACGGTCGGCAGTTGATTTGACAAATCGGACTCTCGGCAGCCATACAACTGCGTGGGTCGAATTTCTGTCTTGGATGGCAAGGAGGAATCAAAGCTCTCCGGCCACGAGAAACAGTCGGCTGGGGCTATAAAAACCCATCGGGTCTACCTCAACCAGCACCAGTGCCCTCATCCTCTGATATCTCCCTAAGTTCCCTGAAACCTCCTCCGCTGTCTCCCCTGTATTCTGCGTCTATTGCAGTCTTATACATGTTTCGCCGTTCGTCGTAGTCTTTACTCGTCTGAGTTTCCCTGACACCATGGGACTGCATACCCGTTTCCTAATGGTTCGTCAACATCAGTGACCACGCAACTGGTAACTCCTCTTCCTTATTCCGAAGATAGCACGGCGTTTGAGATCACAGTTTAGCGAGCGAGAAAGAGGGGTTGGCTATCGATAAAAACAAGAAATAAGGATGCATTTGCATCTGTGTTCCAACTAACACGTTTCCAAGCTCACTGAGTAAAGAATAAAAAGAAAAGGGGGCATCTTAATGGCCACGATACAAGGGTAGTTATATGCATTCTATAAACATGTTAATATGTTGGGTGGGGGTGTCAATCTAATAATGAATTAGAATATTCATTTGGTTACTACTTTTAATTTGTGCTTAGCCAAAATGAAAACCAAGTTGAAACTAATTTAAAATGTGATAACGTATACTTAGGAAATAGAGAATGGAAGATGAATTACGTTAAATTAAATGAAGAGTCTACTAAACATAGAAACACGATTTGATGACATAATACATACTCATGTGAGTGACTAATAATAAGGGTATCAGCACATCTAATAAGATCGTGGTTCAACTTCATCTAACTAGGAACAATACAACTATATATGCTTGGTAAATGGGTTGCAATAACTCGGGAGATTAGTCCAAACTCGAGGGTCATTTTGTATTATAACTTTGCCATACATCCTAATTCTGATTTCCATATTTTGAAATAGGCAAGTTCAGTGATTTTGAAGCAAAATAATTACATCAAGACTAAGCAACATTGTAAAGGTATGTTGCCATTCTATTGGGTGAGTAAGCAGGGGTTTAGCCCCTTGTTGATTTATTACCTTTCAACATTATGCCTCATTTGAAATTACCAAGTGAAATATTGCCACCTACATGTTGTTGAATCTCTACTTAATGCTTGCTTTTGTTGACATAATTGTATATCTGGCATATGTTATTTGAGTGAACCCTAGTGGAGGGAGCGGTGACAATAAGTCTCCCGGTTGTCTACGTAGACTGGGGATTTTCCTCCTAGTGCGCACTGGTATGGCCTACGGGCCCAGAGGCAGGAGCAATTGCTTAGCCTCGGTTGACTTGGTAGATGTGGATTGAGACACATCGGTGGGTTAGCCTCAGTAACACTGCCAGATGTTTATCAAAATAATTCTGCTAATCTATTGCTTAACTTTTTCTGAAATATTTCTATAAATCATACATACATTAATGTTTGATAACAATGTCTCATTTGAGCGTGTTTTATTTATTTTTATGTTCTCACTCCTGCTGCTCGAATTGGGGTACATACCAGCTTTTGCTGAATCCTAATTTTCTCTATTTTCATGTATAAATCACATAACTTCAGACGAGGAAGCAGACTACTTAACTGCAACAACAAGTTAGAGCATATTGCCAAAAGTCTTCATCATGGATATGAATAGGTGTTCCTCTGTGCTAAACTATATTATTAGGCATAAATATCATGTATATGGTAGATGTGCAACTTTTTGTAAACCCTATACTATTTTGGTTTGTAAGGGTATATAAATGAACAAGTTTGTTGGTCTTGACTTGTGGTTGAAAATATATCTTTTGTTTCTGGTAAATACTCTTTCCTTATCCAGTGATCCTTAAGGCCATAGACTCAAGTTTTTGTTGTTGTAAATAAATGAGGATCATTGGATAGTGGGCCCACATGACTATAAGATCCCGGTGATCTGGGCATTACAGGAAAAGTGGTATCAGAGCCAACCACAGTCGACGCCTATACATGTCCATATAGATGTAGGTTTTACAATTTTTTTTTCTCTAACATATCTCGTTGGTATTCCTTCGTAGGTCTATTGCTCGCAGCCTCTCCTTCAATCTGGAGTCACCTTTTCCTACGGGAGTAAACGTGACATTAGTGGCTGGAACAACTCCAACGACTCCTTCCACTTTCCAACTCTTTGGGTCACCTATTGTGCAACAACCCCCAACAACTCCAGAACAATCAATGGCTCATAACACTCAACAATCTGGTGTTGAGCTTGCTTTATTCAAGCAACTTCTCGGGGATGTAGTATCTCAAGCTACCCAAAGGCCGGAGAAAACCATCAAATCAAAAGAAATCACTTTAGTCGACTTCATTAAGATGAGACCTGAAGAATTTTCTGGAGATGATACACCTGATGTAGTGGATCAGGCTGATTCCTGGATACGCTCAATGGAGTGCATGTTTGAGGGCATGGAGATCCCACAACACCAATGGGTACGCTTTGCCACTTACGTATTCACTGGTTCTGCTAGGGTCTGGTGGGAAAATCATCAACATGGTTGTGATGTTGATACTCCTCTACCTACATGGGAAGAATTTCTAAAAGACTTTCGCAACAGGTATATCTCAAAGACAGAGCTAACAAAGAAGGAAAAATAATTTCTCAGCTTGAGACAAGGATCAGACCCTGTTGAGGTCTATGCTCGTCGCTTTCGTCTACTAGAGAGATTTGCTCCACACCTTGATGAGGAAAGGAAGATTAGACAATTCATTGAGGGATTAGATCCTGAACTTGGGAAGGCCCTCCTTCCCCTTGATCTCCCCAAATTCCAAGACAATCTGAACAAGGCTCTAGCATTGGAGTCTTTTCCAGGATGGCATCGTGGCTCTTCATCCTCTTACACAACTATGTCTACCAGGGTACATTCTCAGAACACCCACAAAAGACAACATCAAGGGAAACAACCTAAGTTTGGCATCAAGAGCCAGAAGGTTGGTTGCAATAACTGTGGGAGGCCTCACGAGGGAACATGTCGTTTCCCAAGACCCGTTTGCTTTCTTTGTTTGCAGCCTGGGCACAGAAAGTTTGAGTGTCCACGACAACAACAATATAGACAGAACACCCAAGGAGAAAGGAGTTTTACACCTGGGAAAAATGCTACTGGACAACAAATATATGCTCCAAGACAAAGTGTCCCTCCAGATCAAGGGCAATACAAGAGCGGTAAAAGTGGACAAGGAGGACATATACCATCTGGAGAACGTCGACTGGGTAGAGTCTTTGCTGTAAGTTCTGAAGAAGCTAGCGCAGCAAAAGGAAAAGTGATTGAAGGTACGATTTACTTAAAGGGTCAAGCAATTAAGGCCCTCTTTGATTCTGGTTCAACACATACTCTTATCTCTATTGCATTAGCAGAATTCCTTGATCTTCCTATTTTAGATTTGGGATATACTTTAGAGGTACATACTCCAAGTGGTCGAGTTGTGACTACTCTTTGAAAAATCCCTCCAATTCCTCTCCTTCTCGAGGGGAGAGAGTTTTTAGTAGACCTCATCCTTTTTGATATGGTGGATTTTGATGTTATCCTAGGGATGGATTGGTTAGAAAGGTACAAGGCCTTTTTGGATTGTGCATGAAAGAAGATTCACCTTAGTCACCCTAGTGGAGAACCCTTAGTAGTAGTTGGGAATAAATAATATGAGAAAATGATAATATCTGCCATGTGTGCACACAAAATGATCTCCCAAGGATGTCAAGCCTATATTGCCTCAGTGACAGTTGATGGGCCCCCGTTGAAAGCACTCGAAGAGATTGATGTTGTGTGTGAATATGTAGATGTCTTCCCTGAGGAACTCCCTGGACTCCCACCTGAAAGAGAGATAGAATTCTCCATTGACTTGGTGCAAGGAACCACACCAATTGCAAAAGCCCCTTACCGTATGACACCTACAGAGTTAGCTGAATTAAAGAAGAAACTCCAAGAATTACTTGATCTAGGATTTATACGCCCAAGTGTGTCTCCTTGGGGAGCACCTGTCTTGTTTGTAAAAAAGAAGGATGGTTCACTCCGCATTGTATAGACTATAGAATGTTAAATCAAGCGACTATAAAAAATAAGTACCCTCTCCCGAGGATTGATGATCTCTTCAATCAGCTGAGAGAAGCCACTGTCTTTTCCAAGATTGATCTAAGGAGTGGGTACCACCAATTGAGGATGAAAGACTCTGATGTTCCGAAGATAGCCTTTCGGTCTAGATATGGTCACTATGAGTTTCTAGTTATGCCCTTTAGGCTAACAAATGCCCCTGCAGCCTTCATGGACTTAATGAACATGGTTTTTCAACCATACCTAGATATATTTGTAATTGTGTTCATAGATGATGTGTTGGTATACTCGTCTTCTTTAGACAAGCATCACGAGCATTTGAGAATTGTATTAGACACTTTGAGGAGACATCAACTTTATGCAAAATTCTCAAAGTGTGATTTTTGGCTTTTTGAAGTGATGTTTTTGGGGCATGTGATATCAGCAGGGAAGGTCTCAGTGGATCCCACAAAAGTAGAAGCAGTACTCAACTGGAAAGCCCCACGAACGACCACACAAATCTGTAGCTTTCTGGGTCTGGCCGGGTACTACAGACGATTTATAAAGGACTTCTCAAAAATCTCGCTTCCTCTCACAAAATTGACACGGAAAAATGTCAAGTTTGTGTGGTCAATGGAGTGTGAGGAGAGTTTCCAAGAATTGAAAAGGAGATTGACTTCAGCACCAGTTCTAGTTCTCCCAGAAGAAGGAAAAGGTTTTGTAATATATAGTGACACATCCCTTCAAGGATTAGGGCGTGTTCTGATGCAAGAAGGTCATGTGGTGTCATATGCGTCAAGGCAGTTGAAGCCACATGAGAAGAATTATCCCACCCATGACCTTGAGCTAGCAGCCATAGTGTTTTCTTTAAAAATCTGGCGACACTATCTATATGCAGCGCAATTTGAGATTTATACTGACCATAAGAGCTTAAAATATCTCCTTTCACAAAAGGATTTAAACCTGAGGCAAAGAAGATGGGTCGAATACATGAAATATTATGACTTTAAGATCCTCTACCACCCTGGTAAGGCCAACGTGGTTGCCGATGCCTTAAGCCGCAAAAGGGATCTAGTATGTGCTTCTGTTCTTTCATCGAAATGGAGACTACATGAAGATTTGTTCCATAACCTATCAATGATGATGGCCAGTTTGTCTATCACTCCTGACTGGGTGACTGAAGTAATAAGTGCACAAAAACTAAGTCCTGAGCTTGACGACATGAAAGTAATGTTGGAAAAGCCACAAACTGAGTTACAGATTGGACTTGATGGGGCCATTCGATTCAGACATCGCTTGTGGATACCTAACATTGGGGATATAAGGTCTCACATTCTTCAAGAGGCACATGGAACTCGATACACCATACATCCGGGCTCCACTAAAATGTATAAGGACCTTCAAAGGTCTTTTTGGTGGAGAAACATGAAGCGTGATGTTGCTGAGTTTGTATCTCGATGTCTGACTTGCCAACAAATTAAAGCTGAACATCAACGACCAGGTGGCCTGTTGCAACCTCTGGACATACCTGAGTGGAAGTGGGACAAGGTCACCATGGACTTTGTCACTGGTCTACCAAAGAGTAAAAGGGTCATGATGCTATATGGGTTGTGGTCGATCGACTCACCAAGTCAGCTCACTTCCTACCTGTTAAAACAACAACTGCAGTTCCTGAAATGGCGAAATTATATGTTAAGGAGATAGTTCGCTTACATGGTGTTCCCAAATCTATTGTGTCTGATAGAGACCCGAAGTTTACATCTCGATTATGGAGACAAGTACAAGAAGAGTTGGGGACTCGACTTTTGATGAGCACTGCCTATCATCCTCAAACTGATAGACAATCCGAACGCACCATCTAGATCCTTGAAGACCTCTTAAGGTCGTATGTTATGGATTGGGGAGGATCTTGGGAACAATACCTTCCTCTAGCAGAGTTTGCATACAACAATAGTTACCAATCTAGTATTGATATGCCGCCATATGAAGCCTTGTACGGTCGCCCTTGTAAATCTCCTCTTCACTGGGATGAAGTAGGAGAGAAAGCTCTGATGAAATATGAGGATCTTCAATTGTATAAAGATCAGGTTGAGATGATTCACAGACGAATGAAGGCCGCACAAGATAGACAAAAAGCATATGCTGATAAGCATCGTACGGATCTACACTTTAGGGTTGGAGATTTTGTATTCTTAAAGGTTAAGCCTATCAAGGCAATAGCTCGATCCAAGGCTAAAGGCAAGTTGAGCCCTAGATATGTGGGCCCATTTGAGATCATACAACGAGTGGGGGAGTGCACTTATCGATTAGCATTACCTCCCTCCTATAGTCATATGCATGATATTTTTCATGTATCCCTACTAAAAAGGTATGTAAAGGATCCTATGCATATCCTGACACTAGAACCTCTCGAGATCAGGGATGACTTAACCTATGAAGAATATCTTATCAAAATTCTGGATAGCCAGATGAAAAAGTTGAAAAATAAAGACATACAATTGGTAAAGATACTTTGGAAACATAATGGTATAGAAAAAGCTACATGGGAACTCAAAGAAGAGATGGTGAAACTTCACCCAAGATTATTCTCTTAACATAGATTTCGAGGACGAAATCCCTTTTAAGGGTGGGAGAGTTGTCACAGACTAAAACGTGAGGTAATATGAATATCTTTTAATTAATTTTTATTAGACTTTAAACAAATTCAAATTTTACGAGTTATGCAAAAAAAAACAATAGCTTGACCGGAGCATATCCCGAACCAAATAACTGTGAGCAAATGATAATTTTTTTATCCTCTTTTAGGCAACGTGTTATACTATATGCGCGGTCGAAGAGACCCACTACCCATAGTATTGTTTTTTTTTCTTTTCCGCTTGTGGCCCATCGTCCATAGAAAGGGGTAAACCACCCCGGCCGAATTGATGGCCATACCTATTCTCTGCGAGTGTCATGGTCAGTAGCGGCAGCGCCGCCTGAGGCAGCCAACGAGAGTGTGTGAAGGAACCGATCGCCGTCCTACACAGAGCTGATGCCACGAGGTACGGTCGGCAGTTGATTTGACAAATCGGACTCTCGGCAGCCATACAACTGCGTGGGTCGAATTTCTGTCTTGGATGGCAAGGAGGAATCATAGCTCCCCGGCCACGAGAATCAGTTGGCTGGGGCTATAAAAACCCATCGGGTCTACCTCAACCAGCACCAGTGCCCTCATCCTCTGATATCTCCCTAAGTTCCCTGAAACCTCCTCCGCTGTCTCCCCTGTATTCTGCGTCTATTGCAGTCTTATACATGTTTCGCCGTTCGTCGTAGTCTTTACTCGTCTGAGTTGCCCTGACACCATGGGACTGCATACCCGTTTCCTAATGGTTCGCCAACATCAGTGACCACGCAACTGGTAACGAATCTCCTCTTCCTTATTCCGACGATAGCACGGCGTTTGAGATCATAGTTTAGCGAGCGAGAAAGAGGGGTTGGCTATCGATAAAAATAAGAAATAAGGATGCATTTGCATCTGTGTTCCAACTAACACGTGTCCAAGCTCACTGAGTAAAGAATAAAAAGAAAAGGGGGCATCTTAATGGCCACGATACGAGGGTAGTTATATGCATTCTATAAACATGTTAATATGTTGGGTGGGGGTGTCAATCTAATAATGAATTAGAATATTCATTTGGTTACTACTTTTAATTTGTTCTTAGCCAAAATGAAAACCAAGTTGAAACTAATTTAAAATGTGATAACGTATACTTAGGAAATAGAGAATGGAAGATGAATTACGTTAAATTAAATGAAGAGTCTACTAAACATAGAAACACGATTTGATGACATAATACGTCCATGTGAGTGACTAATAATAAGGGTATCAGAACATCTAATAAGATCGTGGTTCAACTTCATCTAACTAGGAACAATACAACTATATATGCTTGGTAAATGGGTTGCAATAACTCGGGAGATTAGTCCAAACTCGAGGGTCGTTTTGTATTATAACTTTGCCATACATCCTAATTCTGATTTTCATATTTTGAAATAGGCAAGTTCAGTGATTTTGAAGCAAAATAATTACATCAAGACTAAACAACATTGTAAAGGTTTGTTGCCCTTCTATTGGGTGAGTAAGCAGGGGTTTAGCCCCTTATTGATTTATCACCTTTCAACATTATGCCTCATTTGAAATTACCAAGTGAAATATTGCCACCTACATGTTGTTGAATCTCTACTTAATGCTTGCTTTTGTTGACATAATTGTATATCTGGCATATGTTATTTGAGTGAACCCTAGTGGAGGGAGCGGTGACAATAAGTCTCCCGGTTGTCTACGTAGACTGAGGATTTTCCTCATAGTGCACACTGGTATGGCCTGCGGGCCCAGAGGCAGGAGCAATTGCTTAGCCTCGGTTGACTTGGTAGATGTGGATTGAGACACATCGGTGGGTTAGCCTCAGTAACACTGCCAGATGTTTATCAAAATAATTCTGCTAATCTATTGCTTAACTTTTTTTGAAATATTTCTATAAATCATACATACATTAATGTTTGATAACAATGTCTCATTTGAGCGTGTTTTATTTTTTTATGTTCTCACTCCTGCTGCTCGAATTGGGGTACATACCAGCTTTTGCTGAATCCTAGTTTTCTCTATTTTCATGTATAAATCACATAACTTCAGGCAAGGAAGCAGACTACTCAACTGCAACAAGAAGTGAGAGCATATTGCCAAAAGTCTTCATCATGGATATGAATAGGTGTTCCTCTGTGCTAAACTATATTATTAGGCATGGATATCATGTATATGGTAGATGTGCAACTTTTTGTAAACCCTATACTATTTTGGTTTGTAAGGGTATATAAATGAACAAGTTTGTTGGTCTTGACTTGTGGTTGAAAATATATCTTTTGTTTCTGGTAAATACTCTTTCCTTATCCAGTGATCCTTAAGGCCATAGACTCAAGTTTTTGTTGTTGTTGTTGTTGTAAATAAATGAGGATCATTGGATAGTGGGCCCACATGACTACAAGATCCCCGTGATCTGGGCATTACAATTCAGTATCATGTGAACATAAAGTTGGCAGTTTGTCATTATGCCTTAATTATAGGTTGATCGGTTGTTGTTTTTTATCTGTGTGTATTACTTGGATTTTTAGCATCCCTAAGAAATGTACATGGTTATATATGGATATTCGACCAATATCAACTTCCAAAGTTTTGTCGAGGATTTCTCAATGCATTTAATCTAAACTTCTTGGATGTTAATTTATTTTTAGTTCTAAGAAAATGCCTTATGTGTACCACCTATACAAATATTAATTTCCCCAACCTAGTATGTAATCTCTAAGGGGTAGTTTGAAAGCAATAATACCCCTGATAAACTAAGGATAATAAATAAGAAAGTAACTACAAAAAAATAATTTGTTGGGACAAAATCCAATTATGAATTGTGTTACAACCTCAATTTTTGGGTTCATATAGTTGGAAATGCAATCTCCCCAATAAATGTATGAATATGGAATTTGTATGGTTTATGTCTATTGATTGGATTTCCTTGAAATAGTTCCTTTGTACATGTGATTTCGTGGATCATAATATGTTAATAAGTCCAATATGATTAAAAGAAAAAGAAGAAATACAAAAAATGCACAAATAAGAAAAGAAATTGAGAAAATAATGAAAGTATGAGAAATATGTGAAAAGATGGGTGACTCATCATGGATGAGATTTCGAATCCAAAAGGTTTCTATGGGGAAAAGGAATCCAAATAAGGAATATAAAAGAATAGGAGAGAGAAAATATGCATAAAATATGCTTTAATAAGTGATAATTTGCCTATGAAGAATAAGTCCCTCATACTTTCAAATTTGAGTCCCAACCTTGGCACACAAGTAGCCAAAATCATCAAGGACTTCCTTTTAAAATTTGGTATTAATTAGATAATAGGTTTAAGAGCTATGATTTTTACAAAATTTCTTAAAGTGGAAAGGATAAAGGAAATACATTAAAATGCCACTTTTTATATCTAGATAAGGAACATAGGCCCGTCCCTCATAAATGACGCGTGGATTCCTGGACCTTGGATCGGGAGTTGATGGCTCAACTCTTGTCTCCTACCCCGAGCCGTCTGGGAAAGGGATTGGTACAGTTCGTGGGAACACGATCCTTAGATCTTTCTATACAATGGGTTTCACCTCAAAATAAGTATACCAGCATTTTCGAGAGAAGAAATCAGATCTAATGATCCTTTGTTATCTTGATTTCATGAGCTATTAGGAGTTTTCCCAACGTCCCTATGGAGCCAGATTCCATGGGTGCTGGCCTACGAGCTAGATCTATAAAAGGGTCTTTGCCCCTCTTCGCGATGGGCATAGAGGCAGGAGGCAAACCGGACGAACCCAAGGAACCCCCATGTGAGCCCCATGATCAGAAGAAGGCTACCACGATCGCCATATTTGTCCTCTTCATACCCCTATGTGCCTCCAATGAAATAAATATCCCTTTCTACTGATCTCGTGCCCTTCGGTAGGTTCAAGTCTGCCTTCGACTTCGGTTGGACTAGGTGGAGGTGATCGCTCCTTCATCGGATTCGCCGGCACCCTGCAGTGCAAGGTTAACCCACCGGTTGGCTAGCCTCTGAAGCTGGTTCACGAGAAGCAGCAGGGTGACATGTTGAAGACAATGATCATTGGAATGACACAAATACCCCTCCGTGTGTGCATGACACCTGAGGGCACCAAAGTCTTTTCTCATGAATTAAAAAGGGCACCTGGAGTATACAAGAGTCGCTGATGTGTCAAGCACTAATTGGCTCAGGTAATCTAATCTTGCAAAAATCATAAAATTTTCTAGGCTGTTCAGAATAAGACATGTCATATATGAAAATTGATCAGGAGATGTGAGGATTCCAATAAAAATATAATTAGGATCTGAATATGCTTCTAATTCGAAAAGAACTTAAAGTGTCTCCTTTAATGATGTTAGTAATGGAAAACCCTAATTTTGATATTAATAAGTTGTAGCAGATTTCTTTGGATGATTTACTATTGTTAATAAAAGGAAGAATTAGATCTAAAAAGATGATCTTTATGCATAGTTGGATTAATTTAGGGTTCCATGTACATGAATATGCATTAATGGACCTAAAAACCCTAATAACTATGACTTTAAATGGTTTTAATTGTGCAAATCCATGAATAAAATAGAGATATTATGTTCTAAAGCCAATTTGAGAATAAATGATCATTCATATGGATAATTTGAGTAATTAGGATTTTTATGAGTATAAAAGCTATTTAAAGGGTTTTTTGACCTAAAAAGAATAAAGTTTGAGAAATTGATCTAAGAAGCCCTAATGAATCTTAATGAGACTTAGAAATCTTGGAAAGGTATCCCAAGTCAATAAAGAGTTGTTTGGGATGTGATGATAACAACAAGGTGTTGTACATGTTTTTAGGATCAATGTTTGCTTGATTGATTGATTGGCTTGCTTGATTGGACATCTAGTTGGATTTGGATATATTACTTCTTTGAGATTTCCAAATCAGGCATGTGGTTACACTTATGGTTGAATCACACTAGTTTCATGACGATTATTAAGGTTTCTATCGGTTGCTTGGAAATAATTACTTGATTGACTTTTATTTCATGCAACTATAAAGTGACTATGACTATCACCATAATTATACATGCATGACTAGCTCAGATCCTGGTCCTCCTCTGTAGCTTTGATGATATTGATATGGATGACCTAGTAAATGGTCTACCCATGAGGTAGGATCATTAGGTTATCATGAGTCAATGTGTTGGTCTACCATTGGGTAGGACCATACGACTCCAAAACCCTATGTATTGTTCTACCTGTAAGGTAGGATCATGGGGGTTAGTTGAGATCTACCATATGAAAGGTAGTATCCATGTCCACTGCAGGGACATCACACATGCTAGGGTATGTAAGGATTGAGTAGTTATCTTTAAAATGTAAACTTTGTTGTGCTAAATCATAATTTGATTGCAATATGTTGTTACTATTAGATGCAACATTATTGGTTCCCCCACATACCGGTATACTTCATTATACTGACCGACGTTTTGTTTGTCGACATTCTAGAGATATTTGAAATTGGACAAACAGTAAAGTGAAACTTGTGAAGAATAAAGTTAAATCATAAAGGAGGATTTAGTTAGATAGAACTCTACAGTGGGTAGAAGTTCCAAATTCCTATTTTTCAAAGGTATGTGAAAAGTAATTTCTTTTTGATCATGTCTTAAGCTTGGTTGTGGTAGAATTTATTAATTATTTTTTATTATATGCAAAAACATCAATCCCATTTTGGGATAGCGGCTCTGACTTCTTGGTCTTCCTTAATTGGGGGTTACCGAGAGGCGGGGTCGTTACATTTAGTATCAGAGTGATGGTTTTTCATTTAATCTCTAATAATTATTAAATTTTACAAACTCTTTAGAACCCAAGGGAGTTATTAGAGAATTTTCCAATGATGGAGATGTCTAGAAAAGGATCCCGATCTGGGGGTTGGCAACATTTTTCTCCACCCCTCTAGTCGGTCTACGAAGACTCCCAGATTCTGTGTGAATGCCTGGCCAAAATTGGAGGATTTGACTTGAAATAAGATACCTCTAGGTCTTCTCTCATCTTACTGCATCCCTTCTCTACCCCATTCATTGAATAACTTTAAGAGACTAGGGTTTCTCTCTCTCTCCACCACCCTCCTGAGTTTAGGGTAAGTATAATAAGGATTAAAGAATCCTCCACCAAATAATGAAAAGCATGTAAATAAGATGTCATGGACATAAGTTTTAATAGTTTGAGCATAAACTAAAGATTAGTTATATGCTTAAGGTTGCATGGCATGAGTCGTCATTCCCTCAGGAGAGCTCCGAGGTTAGACCTTCTTGTAGGAGGGTAAAAAGAGTTAGCCTCGGAGGAAGAGGCCTCTAGGAAGAGGTAGAGACATGATGCATCCTCTGAGGACAATGCTCAACCCAAACCCTAAGTGGAAGTTAGAGAAATAGATGGCAAGATGAGTTGGATACCTTAGTCTTCTATACCATAAAGCACATGGGCCAGACATACATGCTTGCTGTAGAGGTATTGAGTACCCATGAGAAGCATGAGCTATGTGTGGTTGTTCGGCCATTGTGCCTTTTGGGTGACCCGACCTTGTGTGGGTCATACCTGTTAGGGTGAGGGACAACTCCCTCATTGAAAAGGTTAGTGGTGACCATATGGGAACCCTAACAGATATCTATTAGTAGGAAAAGGGCACGTACCTGCATAGAAGAGAATGGTAGTAAGTATGGAAGCAAGTTTTAGACCTAGGCCAGAAGGGTTATGACTGATATTCAGGAGATGAGCATGTAGAGCGTTGGACGATCTTGTCTGGACATAGATCTTGGTGGTATGTTTCACCCAAGTAGGGGTAGACATGTATCCTTAAGAGCTTGACCCATCTTCTAAGAGAGAACCTCAAGTTGTAGGACCAGTTGTAGGGTTAGCTCTTGAGAGTGAGTGTGTGACTCATTGAGGAAGGTTGGATGCCTTGGCTTCAAGACATGAAGAATCATGAGATGTTGGGTATGATATGGCCTAGAATGGATGGCCTAAGTGGATGTATGTGGTTGCCTCATGCACGATCCTTAGAGGTCTGTCATACGCTGGTTGCCTTTAGAGGAACCACAACCTAGAAAGAGAAAGAGGCTTCTTGAACCGATGTACAGATGATATAGGTGCCTACCTTTTAGGTATAGAAAGAGAGTTCCAAGGATCCTAAAGTGGTATGGTATGATAGAAAGTTATGAGGCCTCATACCCAATTGGTTGTCTTTGGGTAGGAATTTAAGGGTTGTTTACATGGAAGAATGTTAAGAAGTTTATGCCCTATATGGTATAGGTTTGGTTCATGGAGGGACAACTGAGCATGTTGTTAGATAGTTGATGCATATGAAGTGAACCTGGGGTTCCTGGACCAAAGAGGGGAAGTACTAGTACCTAGTTCCCATATTACTCATGAGGCTGATTGAGTTTCTAAGGATTCGAGTATGGCACCCCCCATGTTTCAGACGAAAAGGAAACCCCCTTGGATTAAGGTGTATGTTTGATAAACCCCTCACACATGTTGGTGACATATGTATGAGATTGGACAACTTCAAGGAATAAGGAACAAGTATGATATACCAAGGAACTCAACATGGCTTAGTAGATTGTCTTCTTGCTAGCTACATGCATAAGTAACATGATAGGGCTAAGAATGCACATGATGATGTAAACCCTAGAAGTAAGGACATTTGGTGACCTTTGTTACTATCAAGAAATAGTTTTCTCCCATCCTAGGAAGGAACCCTTCATGTTGGAGTGAGCACCAACTTTTATTTAGGTTTGAGGTAACCTAAAGAGGTCACTTATAAGAGCTTCATGAGATAAGTGTAAGAGCACGTAGTATGATCATGAATCTATAGACCCATGTGTGACCATCTCTAAGGGGCATGATGATATGTTTCCATGGAGGTAACTCGTATGAGGCCAGACTAAGATAGGTAGGTCTCCATGATTCATATGAATAGATGCAAGAATGCCCAGAGAGAGGATGGAGTTTTAGGTGAGAATTCAAGGATGAGATGTGCTTGAGTATCAACACAGAAACCACAAGCTATAGTACAATCCTATGCCAACGCTAAGGTCAAGTAGGGATAAGACTGATGGGATTAGGAGTTGTCTGTTCCTTGAATGCACAAGACCATAGGGTCGGGAGGTAGCAACTACCTTTGCCCGAGGCCCATGGGTTATGAGGTTGGCCACCTTCATGAGTTCATGAGGCCTAAGAGGTAAAAGTGAGAGGCACTCCTTATATGCATAAGGGTCAGGTCACCCCAAAAGTATCGGCACCCTAGGGACGTTGAGATAATGACTAAGGATTGTACGTAAGAGAGATGTTAAGATCCAGAGGTGATGGGAAAAGTTTTCCCATGGGTGTAGACCCATAATGGAGATGTTCATGGTGAGAGTTATGTAAAATATGTTTCAACTTAGATTGGAAAGGGTGATGGCGATGTGTGATGCACCATCTCTACTCTTGGAATGGGATGAACTCTGTATTTGGACTATAGCCAAATGCTTATTTTATCTTGTTATGGGTGTGAGAGACAGGACAAAACGCATGCCATATACTAAAGATAAAGGTGATATGAGTTGAAACCCTTCTATGATGTTTGAGGATTGAAGGGAGTACCACACTTCTTTGGAGAATATATTGGATAGTTATTTGAGAGAATAACAAGAACAAGGGTAATACAAGAATGTACCTATCCAGAGTAGTTTGGAATCTATGAGTTATAAGTTTGAGTTGGATAATCGATATGAAGAACTTGAAGCTTTCTTGACTAAGTTAGTCCTAAACTCGAGACATGACTGATGAGTGGAGTATATGAAGGTATATGTTTCCACCATCACCTAGCGCATAAGGGAACTAATGTGGTAACAAATACTCCTAACTGAGATGCAACTCAGGTGTATAGCTGTCTTGTCTAGCCGATAGAGCTAAAAGAGGTTGCTAGGTGGACCCCCCTGTGACCATTAGAGGACTAGACCTATGTGGCTAACATTCAGATACGACCAGACTCATTGGTCAAGTTGGTGGTTGCCCAGTTAGCCACCAGAGAGCTTAAAGAGATGGAAGGATTTCTATAAGAACCTCTGATACACCTCTCAGGAAAAGAAGGCGGTGAAACCCATTACTAGAGTGTTTTAGGGTTTCCGAGGAGTCAACCTTGAGGAATCATGACATCCAAGAGCTCATGATTTAAGTACACCATACGTTGTAGTACTACCGAGATGTTTAAGGTTTGCAGTGTTACCTTGAAGAAGGATATAGAGTTGCATTGGCCAGTTGCCATACATGCCAGAGGGTGAAGGCCAAATACCAGTAACCCAGTAAGTTTCTATAGATAATGAAGAGTACCTGAGAGGGAATGGGAGTACATCACCATGGACAGTGTGGTGGGTCTCCCCTGGACCGAGAGAGGTCATGATGCAATATGGGTTATGGTAGATCACCTTACCAAGTTGACCTAATCCCCTGCCTAAGAGAGAGCACTACCACTATGACAAATCTGGTTGAACTATGTATATGAGAGAGAGAAGTTCAACTACATAGTGATCTGAGTTCAATATCTTGAGCGTAACCTCAAGTTCACTTCCATGTCGAGAAAGTAGGTACATGAAGCACTCGATGCTAGATGGAAGTTTAGTACTACATATCATCCATGACTGATGGACAATCAAGAGAGTATGATCCAGACTTTAGAGGGTCAGATGAGAGCACGTGTGCTCATTCAGGGTGATTCGTGGAAGCATTTCTTGCCCCTAGAAGAGTTTGCTTGTTATGATAGCCACCATAGCTAGTATCAAGATGTATGAAGCTCTGTAAGGGAGGATGTGTCAGTCACCATTTCACTTGGATGATGTCAGTGAGAGGACCTTGTGAAGGTTAGAGAAACCACAACTGTATGCAGATAATGTTGCTTTGATCAAGCAATGGCTAAGGAAGCCCAGGGACGACAAGAGTCATAAGCTGATGAGAAGCAGACTAACATGTAGTTCACTGTGGGTGGACATGTGTTATGAGAATCTGACCCCTCTGAGCTATAGCTGAGAAAGACGAGTCCCTGATACATGGGTCCATTTGAGATGGATTGGTGGAGTTGCTTATGTTTAGCCTTACCCCTCAGGATAATATGATGTATGATGTGTTCCATGTATCCGATCTAGAGCACAATATGATGTACCCAAGCTATGAGTTGAGCATTGAACCTATTAAACTCTAAGGGAGGCTAACTTACCCTGAGCCACCTATGAGGGTATAAGATACCAAGGTGGGAGAGAGCTCAGGAGTAAAGAATAGAAGACGATAAATGTTCTTTGGAAGCACCATGGAGAGGATGAAGCCACGTGGGAGCTGATGATAGACATGGAAAAGTCTTATCTTGAATTGTTTTCATGTTTGGTGGAATTTTGCTGGAATTTTGAGGGCAAAATTCCTATAATAGGGGAAGGATGTTACAGCCCCAATCTTTGGGTTCATATGATTGGAAATGTAATCTCCCCAATAAATGTATGAATATGGAATTTGTATGGTTTATGTGTATTGAATGGATTTCCTTGGTAATATTTCATTTGCACATGTGATTTCGTGGATCATAATATGTTAATAAGTCCAATATGATTGAAAGGAAAAGAAGAATCAAATAATGCATAAATAAGAAAAGAAATTGAGAAAATAATGAAAGCATGAGAAATATGTGGACAGATGGGTGATTGACTCATCATGGATGAGATTTCAAATCCAAAAGGTTTATATGGGAAAAGGAATCCAAATAAGAAATATAAAAGAATAGGAGAGAGAAAATATGCATAAAATATGCCTTAATAAGTGATAACTTGCCTATGAAGAAAAGTCCCTCATACTTTTGAAATTGAGTCCCAAACTTGGCACACAAGTGGATAAAGTCATCAAGGACTTTCCTTTAAAATTTGGTATTAATTGGATAATTGGTATAAGAGTTATGATTTTTACAAAATTTCCTAAAGTGGAAAGGATAAAGGAAATACATTAAAATGTCACTTTTTATATCTGGATTAGGAACATAGGCTCGGCCCTCATAGATGATGCATGGCTTCCTGGCCCTTGGATTGGTAATGGATGGCTCGAATTTTGTCTCCTACCCTGAGCCGATTGGGAAAGGGATTGGTACAATTTGTGGGAACGCGATCCTTGGATCTTTCTATACAACAATTTTCACCTCAAAATAAGTATACCAGTAGGTTTGGGAGAAGAAATCGGATCTAATGATCCTTTGTTATCTTGATTTTGTGAGCTATTGGGAATTTTCCCAATGTCCTTGTGGATCTGGACTCCATGGGTGCTGGCCTACAAGCCAGATATATAAAAAGGGGATTTTCCCCTCTTCACGATGGGCATAGAGTCACGAGGCAAACCGGACGAACCCAAGGAACCCCTACGTGAGACCCATGATCAGAAGAAGCCTACTACGATCGCCATATTTGTCCTCTTTGTACCCTTGTATGCCACCGATGACATCAATATCCCTTTCTACTGTTCTCGCACCCTCTGACAGGTTCAAGCATGCCTTCGACTTTAGTTGGACCAGGCGAAGGTGATTGCTCCTTCACCAAACTCACCGACGCCCTGCAGAGCAAGGTCAACCCACCGGTTGAATAGCCCCTGAAGCTGGTTCGCGAGAAGCAGCGGGGCGAGGGGTTGAAGACAACAATTGCTGGAATGACACAAATACCCCTCCATGTGTGCATGACACCTGAGGGCACCAGAGTCTTTTCTCATGAATTAAAAAGGGCGTCCAGAGTATACAAGAGTCCCTGACGTGTCAAGCCCTAATTCACTCAGGTAATCTAATCTTACAAAAATCATAGAATTTGCTGGGCTAATCAGAATAAGACATGTCATATATGAAAATTGATCAGGAAAACACAAGGACTCCAATAAAAATATAATCAGGATCTGAATATGCTTCTAATTCGCAAAGTACTTAAAGTTCTCACCTTTAATGGCATTAGTAATGGAAAACCCTAATTTTGATATTAACGAGTTTTAATAGACTTCTTTGGACGATTTAAGCCAATATTAACATGTTGTTAATAAAAGGAAGAATTAGATCTAAAAAGATGATCTTTATGCATAGTTGGATTAATTTAGGGTTCCATGTACATGAATATGCATTAATGGGCCTAGAAACCCTAATAATTATGACTTTAAATGATTTTAATTGTGCAAATCCATGAATAAGACAGAGATATTATGTTCTAAAGCCAATTTGAGAATAATGGATCCTTAATATGGATAATTTGAGTAATTAGGGGTTTTTATGAGTAGAAAAGCTATTTTAAGGGTTTGTTGACCTAAAAAGAATAAAGTTTGAGAAATTGATCGAAGAAGCCCTAATGAATCTTAATGAGATTTTTGGTCAACAATCTTAATGAGACTTAGAAACCTTGGAAAGGTGTCCCAAGTCAATAAAGAGTTGTTTGGGATGTGATGATAACAACTAGGTGTTATACATATTTTTAGGATCAATATTTACTTGATGGATTGATTAGCTTACTTGATTGGACATCTAGTTGGATTTGGATATATTGCTTCTTTGAGATCTCCAAATCAGGTATGTGGCTACGCTTATGGTTAAATCGCCCTAGTTTCACGGTGATTTCTGAGGTTTTTATTGGTTGATTGGAAATAATTGCTTGATTGACTTCTAATTCATGCAACTATAAAGTGACTATGACTATCACCATAATTATACGTGCATGACTAGCTCAGATCCTGGTCCTCCTATGTAGCTTTGATGATATTGATATGGATGACCTAGTAAATGGTCTACCCGTGAGGTAGGATCATCAAGTTATCATGAGTCGATGTGTTGGTCTACCATGGGGTAGGACCATATGACTCCACAACCCTATGATTGATCTACCTGTACGGTAGGATCATGGGGGTTAGTTGAGATCTACCATATGAAAGGTAGTATCCATGTCCACTATAGGAACAACACAGAGGCTAGGGTAGGTAAGGATTGAGTAGTTATGTTTAAAATGTAAAGTTTGTTTTGCTAAATCATAATTTGATTACAATTCTGATGAAAAAATTGATTGCATTATGTTGTTACTATTAGATGCAAGATTATTGGTTCCCCCACATACCAGTATAATTCATTATACTGGCTGACGTTTTATTTGTTGGCATTTTAGGGATATCTGAAATTGGACAAACAATAAAATGGAATTTTTGAAGAATAAAGTTAAATCATAAAGGAGGATTTAGTTAGATAGAACTGTACAGTGGGTAGAAGTTCCAGATTCCTATTTTTAAAAGGTATGTGAAAAGTAATTTCTTTTTAATCCCTGTCTTAAGCTTAGTTGTGGTAGAATTTATTAATTATTTTTTAATATTTGCAAAACCATCGATCCCTTTTTTGGGATAGCAGCTCTGACTTTTTGATATTCCTTAATTGGGGGTTACCGAGAGGCAGGGTCGTTACAAATTATCTCATTGAACTAATGGTGGTTCAAACCCTATAATTTGTTAATGCAACAATAGATTAGTATACCCATAGAGATATGACAATATGGGTTAGGAAATTATACAAAAAACAGATTGTACATTTATTACTTTGATTAACATGCTTGATATGTTGTTACACCTATATGCATATATTGTGTATTCGTCCACGTACACAACATAAAAATATACTAACTACAAGTTTTATTTGTCAGTATTTTTGGGTTAAGTTCCATTAAATATCTAAACTTATGGTCATTAGAAGATGACACCGAAAGAACACATGGATAAAAAATATAGAGGATTACTTAGGCAGTCTTTATTTCCTTTAATCATAGTATTTCTCTTTGAAACATTTTATTACTCCTTTGAGAAGAGTTATCTTTCATATTACTAAATCAGCCTATTTAATGAAATTGTGGATTATTAATGGTTATTTACTAAACCTAAATTATGGAATGTAATTAATTGTGGATAATTGGGAGAGGAGATCATTACATATGGGCAAAACATAATAAGACACTCTTGAAATTTTTAACTAATTGTGGAGTTATCTACAAAATTCATCATGAGTTTGCCTATTTATATGGTCCCTATACACCATTACAAACTATTGTTCATTAACATACTTTAAAAATAGGGGTTTAGTAAATTTTGACAATGACTTGAAATACTTTTAGTCATAACTTAAAATCTTAAATGCATATGAGAACCTACAAGTTGAATAATATGTAGCTTTTACCTAAATGATCTAGGATCTCTTATTTTATTGTTGTTATGAACTTTATAAAGAATATAAAATTTGGAAATGGAGATTAGTTTTTGTAAAATATTTTATTCTATGAGGGTATTTGATGGTAACTTGAATACACATTGGTCGCAACTAATAGAGTAATGAATGTATAGATGTATGCATATTATCTTTTTAAAATGTATAGATGTAAAATTTGCACAGAGTTATTACTCAATTGTTAAAAAAATGTCAAGAGATTTTAATTAATATAAAAAAGCATACATGTTCGTTAGATATACTTTTAGCTATATGAATTTAATCACTTGAAAGATTTTAAATCATAATAGTTCCATATTTCTATGTTAATAAACATGATTAATTTTTGAAAATCTTATTGGAGTTAATTATTGAGAGTTTTTTTCAAGTCAACAAGGCTATTTAATTAACTAAAGTAAAACTAAATATAAAATTAAAATTATATATATATTGTAATGAATATGAATGATGGATTATTTACAAATTTTTTACAATAATTTATAAAAACCAAAAACATATTGATAAATGTTCTATAATCTATCATTTTAATCACAAATAACTTTAACTGCAAACTTGTTTGATCAAACTTTTTAGTTACATATCTTTCTGTTAATAAATAAATCGTCATTTTCAAAAAGTGTTTTGGATTTCTTGTATTGAAAATTTTCCTCATGTAAAAAAGGATAAACTTTATAAAGATAAATTGTATATAAATTTAAAAAAAAATCACATGACGATGAATATTAATAAATATGTTACAATATTGATTATAAAAATAATGAACAAAATTAGAATGCCTTTTTCTTATCATATTGTTGATTCTCTGCAAATTTAAGATGTATTTGTTTGAATTTGGCATTCTGTATTTTATTTCATTACTAAAAATTTGAACGCCTGACGCCCTTCCATATAAGAAAATCATGTGTGTTTAATTATATATAATATTTTTTGTATTTATTTATAATATATTAAAACATGGAACAATATCATGTCGCGTGTGTGTTTACTATATTTTGAAAAGGTAGGGACACATTTTTTGCATGTTGCCTTCCTAAGATTGTCAATGGGAAGAGTATTATCCATTTACCATTTATCCATTTATCCATACCATGTAGGATAAATGTATGTGTAAAGATTTTTGTTACCCATTACTCATTTATCCTTTTTTCATTTTCCCGCCACATTAAAAGGAGAAGCTAAGATATAGACATTATTCATACTCTTTTACCTTTTTACCCACATTTATTTAACAAAATATATAACTATACATAAGCTTCTTGTTCAATTTTCATCCTATTTTTCTAATAGGAAAGCTTGTGGGTTGCGGATTGATTTTCACCCAATTTACAATCAAATACTTGTAGTATATCACTATTAAACGTTGAACCAGTTGATAAACCCGCAGAACAATGGAAAAAGGATGACTGCGTCACCTTAAATTAAGGTATTTATGGACCAATGTCTAAACATATTACACTAGTATAATATTGTCCTACTTATATTCACAATTATGAAAATTTAAGTTAAAAAAGATGTAACTTAATCTTTATCGTCCTACACACTACCTTAAAATTAGTTAACTTTTTATAAAATTCATTCTATATCAAAATTATTCATTTATCCTTTACCCTCCATACTTATACTGTGAGGAAGAGGATAAGGATAAGGAAAAGATAAGAGAATGGCTAAGAAGGATAATTATCCTTATCTTTACCCGTTACTCTCTCTAGGGTAAGGATACTGATATAGTCTTATCCTCCCCATACCCTCTCCGACAGCCCTACCCATTCTCAATTCGGTCGAGGACACTGCCAGTAAGGTGAGTGCGCAGCACATGGACCGGTACATATGTCCATTCCACATTAGCCGTAACGGCCCAGAGATGATGTCGTGCATGGACCGGTACATATGTCCATTCCACATTAGCTGTAACGGCCCAGAGATGATGTCGTGCAGAAGATTTGCAACCAACACCAGACAATGGGCTGTAGTCTTTTTTGATATCGTTGTGTGGAAACGATCTCCAAGTCCGTATTCTATACCTTAATTAAAAGTATAGTATGAGAGGTGAATGCCAACTTTTTCACAACACACCATCTTTGAGCACTAGACACAAACCTGAGTTATGCACGAATGTCTTAGTAGGCTGCAATGAGTACTTCTAGGTTAAACATTGAGAAAAGAAGATGCACTAAATACATACAATAAATATCTTAATAGGTCTTCTCGTACACATAGGGACCAATATGTAATTTCAAAAAACAATGAAAAAAACAGTATCCAACTTCTTCTGCGGGGTTTGCTATACAGTACATATGAGTCTCCTGATATAATATAAAATTAAAAAATTTTAAAGATGTACATACACAGGGACATGTATATAATTTTAAAAAATAATGGAGAAAATTGCATCCAACTCATCTACAGACTTTTCTATTGTATAGATGAGTCTTCTAAAATAATATATAATCTAAGAAATTAAAGACAAAAGTGTGATGTACACTAAGATGGACTAATATGTAATTTTAAAAAATAGAAAAAATTGCATCCAACCCCCTACATGGACTTTCTTATATAGTATAGATGAGACTCCTAATCAATATATAGTTTAATAAATTAAAGACAAAAGTGTGATGTACACACACGTAGACCAATATGTAATTTTAAAAAATAATAAAGAAAATCACATCCATCCCTCTCTAGGGCTTTCTTATATAGTATAGATGAGCCTTGTACTACAATATTTAATCTAAAAACATAAAGACAAAAGTGTGATGTACATACAAGAATCAGTATGTAATTTCAAATATAATAAAAAAAGGTTATCGAACCCCCTCAGACTTCCTTATATAGACGTTATCATGGGTCGGTGATCGCGAGTGGCGTCAATTTCTTAGAAACGAGCTTCACGTGCAAATGCTGTGGTACCACGCCAACGAATCGGTGCTCTTGTTCACCGTGACCGTGAGCGCCCAGCCTGCAGTTATATACTAATTATATAGTTCCTCAACTAAAAGAGATAGTAATAAAAGGTATGTCGGATAGTAATCAAAGGTATGTCGATTATAGTATAAAAACTGCTACGCTGAAAAAAAATACTTCAGTGTGGTGTGGCGGAGTGTTTGCACTCATCAAATATTTCGATGATTAAAGCTGTGTTGCTAGTTTTCTGAAATATATAGATGATTGTTTCTGGGTCAAACATAGAAGTAATATTGTGTTGGGTGATCTTCAAATATAAAATTGTACATCAGACATTACTATTAATGTGGCATCAAAATAGAATAATATTCCTTGGTTAAATTTTATTATGCCAGTATTAAACCATAAAGAGTGTTGTTTTAAGCTAAACCAATCACGCTAAAATGCAGAAATTCTCGTCGGAAAACAACTTATATGTTATTTAACGAAATAAACATACAGGGTATGATGAGTAGTGTCAATTCAAACCCAATGAGGGCTTGAATACGGAACATATCATCCTCCACGAACAAAGAAATCCTCGTCAGACATGAAGCAAACGCACAGGAAGTACCAGTCTGTATGGCGTCATTAACCTAAAACCTCACTGGCCTACTCTCGCTGAGTATTCGAATATTGAGAATGGAAGCTTCATTTGAAACTTTCTAGTAGGTAATGGCTTCTTCCTTGTTAGACTCAAACACTCGGATGACCTCAATAATGTTGCAAGGCATTGTCTATGGTGAATATAACAAATAGACATCTTTGAATCAAAACTCATAATCTACCTATTTGATGTTGTCTCGCATTAGCAAATATTTTGAAAAATACTTGTGTAGTATGAGAAACAAACAAAAATATTCAATTTGGACTGTTTGCATATTCATATTATTGTTCCAGCTACACAAATATTTTTTGAAAAACATGCAATAAGGAGTGATTTGGGATATAAGGATGGATTTTACATAGAATATGTACGGATACCTACAAAATCTATATTTGGTATCTTTAGCCATGAAGAAGATTCGTAATGTAAGATTCCTAACTCCAAGCCTTCTCAAATGTGGGGTGCTAAAGACCAGTTGACGTCTTGACATTTCTCGGCAATTTGGGCCATCTCCTTCTTGTCTTTGATCCTCTTCTTTGTTGACAGGTATGATGTAGTTTGATTTGGTCTTTCCATGGATACTCATTATGATCTTGTCTTTTCTTCGATTCATTTACATTTCATGTCGATAACGAAGGCTTTCAATTAGTAAAGATTTATCAAAAATTGAAATTGCCACCCATATGTCAAGGAAAGTGTAATGACTTCAAATGTTGGAAGTTTTAGAGTAAATTTAAGAATATGTGTGAAGATCAAAATGGATGAGTTACAAAATATGACTTTGGCTGACGGATCTGAGCCTTAGACCTAGATGGAGTCTTCAATTCAACTAAATAAGGCAATACTGAGAAAAAGTATTAATATTATACTTCAATTGAGACATTATGATGGTTCAATCCTTAATTTCTTAATTGAGAACATGGTGAAGCTTGTGTATCTATTAGAAGGCCTAGGTTTGAACCATGGGCCCTAGGATACCAGCTAAGCCCAATTAAACAACTTCTGAGTTTACAAGTAGGTACTTGGGATACAAAATAGGAATTAAATATTTTATGCTCATATTATATACCAATGATAATTTCATTGGTTTTGAATTATTATATCATGAAAGAAAATCTAGAAGATTCCAACTTATCTTGTGACCTAGGCAATAGATTAAAAAAACTATCCACTTATTACTTAGAAATCAATTTTTGGCTAACTAACAACTTATCCATGGCTATATCTTTTGCCCAATGACAAATAATAACTTAGTCAACATTGTCCCAATTTTGAGATTGTTTAGACAAATGGCATGGCCTAGAGAAATATCATTCGGAACATGGTTCATTATTAAAAGGAGTTACTTTTTTTGGTTGTATAAGAGTTTAGTGGAATTTGCACTAGAGATCCAGAAATGGATACACTGTTGGGTTTTATGTGGTCGGAGTAGGCAACAGAAATAAATTTTTTACTTAACCATGAACCCATAACCATCACATCGCATAAATATCTATGTAATGGGAAGGATGGTTTTAGCGAGATATACCTGGTCCTGAGGCTTACTTGATGACTATATCTCACAACGAGTGTAGTCTTCAACCACCTGTCTTCAATGACGTATATGCAACTCCTGGTCTTGACCCGAGCTTCGGTTGACTATCGTCCTCCTGAGCAGAAGAAGTCTCCCACCTCTATAGATAGTCTACGCGGACCACCGTGAACTCTAATCATCCAGAAGAATGAACTAGAAATAGTTGTCCCCTTATGTCGGTGTACTAGCCACCAACACACTCTCCCACAACCAGTTCTTATTTTGCAGTTGTCTTTCCCTCATTGTTCCTCCCTAGACAGGTAGAACTTGCTTGGAATCTCTCGATTACCACAACCAGAGAGGACAACAACTTTGCAGAGCGACTAATATTCTGAGTTGCGTCTCTAGAGAAGTCCCATGTACCCCTCTATTTATAGTAAGGGCAGGGTGAGGGTTACCGGTCAGTGCGGGAGTAGAAGTGTCTGGAATTTTCATGAACAATTTTACACTACAATAGGCGAACTGGTCATTTCACTAGTGAACCGATCGGTTGGGAGTGTGAGCTGATTGGTTCACCCAGTGAACCAATGATAACACCAATTTTTGTGATGTTTTAGACTGTTTTTCTGTTATCAAAACTTCCCTTTTAAGCTATTTTCCTCTCTTTTATAAGTACTTTCGCAATAATTGGCCAAACGCCGTTATTAATTCAATATTTCCAACTTTTGCAAAGTTTTCCTCCTATTTTGGCCCATTTGTCATCAATAAGGCCGTCCCGGCCCACAAATAAGTTCCACCTGCATCGGCCTTCCAGATGGCCGATACGATCACTGCCCGATATGGGTAGCGCAACACAACGACGCATGACATGAGGATGCCGCGTAAGAAGAAACTGGCGGGCGATACGTCTTTTACCTGACAGGGAGCCGGAGCACGCCGCGACAACTAAGGCCTGTCGCGCGACACAGGCCACCCACCGGCAGGCGCCGCTCGTCACGTGACCGATAGCCTACATTCTTGTGCCGGGCGATACCGATATCGGCCGTCACCGACTCCACGATGATAGGGGGGACACGTGGCGCCCTAAGCACCATAACTTCCCCCAACCGCTGCCTATAAATAGCAGCTACAGGAAGCCGAAAAGACAGTTCGGGCAGCTCAGAACAATTCAGAACCTTGTGCAATCTTCTGAGGAAAGCTGCGAGAGTGAGTATATCGCGCCTCAGTGCTGTGCCGGGCGATCCTAGGTGAGCTCTTCCCCATCCCGAGAGGGAGGTGAACGGTTCACTTAGTATCGTCCTGGGCGACACTGCTGGCCGATATCGGCCGACATGGATCTCCAACTTAAGAGACCGATACTAGATACAACAGCTAGCCCGACACGATACCGAACTTGATATGCTTCATCCGTCACGGCGTGTCACCCGAGAGGGTGCCGCCCGACACGATTGTATCAGGATAGGCCCCTGACCGGTATCAGGCTGGATGGTCCACTGTAGTCTGTCGTCCTTCTAAATCAAGAAGGCGATACCTATCTTTATTTCTGTCATTTAATTCTTTTACTTCTGCATTATAATCAACCTTTTATATGTTAATAGAAATAGAAGAGTTTAATTACCTGCTGCTCTATGCTTGGTACCCTTGTTGGATGATTGTTATGTTTAATATCTGAACTCTAGTTTGCACGTTGGATCGCGTTTCGATTAGCTACCGAACCGTGTTTTCCCGTCACAACAGCCTTGAGAGAGGTGTTGTGGCTCTAGTGTTTGGTCCGATTCTGGAGTACGAGAGTGCCCAGAATCGGAGCTGTTGTAGTAACCTTTCCACTCTAACCTAAGTCTAGCAACCTCGAGAGTGGTGTTGATGCTTGGTTAGAGGTATCCGCTCTGAGAGGAGGGGTACAAGATGTTCCTACTGCCGCTTGTTTTACCGAAGTTTTCTCCTTCGTACCTTACTTTAGCTTTAATATTATCTCTCTATTCCTGTTACATGGAAATCCATAAAAACTACTAAATGCTTAAAATCTAAGTTTTTCTTGCAACTGTAGTTGGAGATAGGGTTTTCTTTTATTTTATTGATCCTATTCTGCTGTTCCCTTTTGGGAATTTTATCATCTCTTTATCCCTGCCGGAGTGTAGCGTGTCGATTCTGTGTTCTCAACACTACCACCCTTGTCCCTGTGTTTGACCCCGTAAACAAAGTTACGGGGGCCTAGAAGGATTCAGGTTATAAATGTAAAAGTTCGACTACCTCAAATCCGCCTCCAATTTTAGGACGCGCGATTTAGGCCGGTCAACTTTTTGGCGCCGTTGCCGGGCGATACGTTTTTCTTTTGTGACGTCCTATCGGGAAGTTGCTTCATGCGACCTTATCGCCCGACACACCCGTGTCAGGCAGTGTGTGGTGCCGCGCTATTCTCCCTGTATCGTCCGGTCTCGTATCGCCTCGGATTTTCTTTTGATGAACGATACCCGAGCTTTACAACGAGACTAGATTTATCGGGATTTCAATTTTTCTTACCTAATATTTAAATGATCTATGAACTTGATAACATGTATGGATAATACACAGCACACCTCCGGAAGAGTGGACAAACACCACAGAAGAATCGACACTTTGGCCGAAGCAGAAGCAACAACAGTCGGACAGAAACGCCAGAATCCCGATACAGCTGAGGCTCTCCAAAAGAAAGCAAGAGAAGACCATTTCCTTATCATAGTCTGTCTTCTGCGGTGGTCTAGGACCATCTCCAAAAGAGAAAGATAATAAAAATAGAGAGGCCCTCTGACTGCACACTCCTGGGAAAGAAAATGGACTCAGATGGACTGAAACTGGGATTGACGAACAATCCTTTTGTTCATGTTCACAACGGAAATACCAGGATTAAGGGGAGGCCAAATAAAATGGAGACTGCAAATAAGAGCATATTGCAGCTTCTCCAAGGCACAAGCGAAACCGCCAACTAACCTTCACTGGGCTAACATGACCTCACCCTGTCTTTTTCATTACTCTGGGACAGAGTGTGGAGTAAGTTTGGGGGGGGGGTACCCATGTACCAGTGAAGGAGGTATAAAAATCTTCTTCTTCACCTCCACCCTTTGTGTCATTTCGTTCTTCTCCTATATCATGTGTATGTACCCTTTCTAGTACGAAATGCCATGCTCATATAAAAATTTTTGAATTTTTTTTGCTTATTTTGTTCCCATGCATATGTACAAAGTAGCTATATTAGTAAAAACCTGATGCAACTTCTTGCCAAGTTTGTTTTCTATGTGCTTAATGAGATGCAAGTTTTGTTATATCTTTCTGATAATGCTGCCTCAAACAAACAGAAGATTACGTTTTTCTGTGCCAAAAATTTCGAAAAAAATAATAATCTCGCAAACAGCTAAGAGACGAGTATGGAGAAGGAAAAAGCTGCCCAAACAAAAAAAATCCTTTTGTTCCCCCTTACACAACAAAAATTCTAAGAAAAGAGAAAGTAGCCTTATGAGAGTGAATAAAAGCATGAGAGTTGTGCCCAATAATAGAAAAAAAAATATGTACACTTGTTTTCCAAAAGTACCCATCTTTAGGCATGGTAGATCCGGGGCAGTGGTACGTAGGATGTGAAATAACTGCTCTAAAGCCAACTGGCTTGGACTGTAGGGACCACTTTCCCGTTAACGGTCCCTTACCTGGATGGACTGATGGGAGACAAGAAAAACCCCAAAAAGCCTTAGCCTACCCTATATACAACTTTCTGCCCCAAAAATAAAGCTGTTTAGTGTGGAAGCATACTTTGGAATCATACACCAAAGTCTCGCTGAAGCTGTAGAGAATTTTTTTACTGAAATAATAAGGCAGGAAACGCAAGGTCTTTTGTTTGTAGTGGGGCAACATTATCTCTAAAGGTATTACGATACTTGTTTTACCTCTTGGCCTGAAAGCTATACTGCGCAAGAAGAAGCATCACTAAATAAAGTTTAAATATTGATTGAGGACAATCAAAATGCTAAGTTTGGGGGAGTTGATAACACCACTTTTTGTGATGTTTTAGACTATTTTTCTGTTATCAAAACTGCCCTTTTAAGCTATTTTACTCTCTTTTATAAGTACTTTCGCAATAATTGGCCAAACGACGATCTTAATTCAATATTTTCAACTTTTGCCGAGTTTTTCTCCTATTTTGGCCCATTTGTCATCAATAAGGCCGTCCCAGCCCACAAATAAGTTCCACCTGCATCGGCCTTCCAGATGGCCAATACGATCACTGCCCGATATGGGTAGCGCAACACAACGACGCGCGACATGAGGATGCCGCGCAAGAAGAAACTGACGGGCGATATGTCTTTTACCCGACAGGGAGCCGGAGCTCGCCGTGACAACTAAGGCCTCTCACGCGACACAGGCCACCCACCGGCAGGCGCCGCTCGTCATGTGACCGATAGCCGACATCCTTGTTCCGGGAGATACCAATATCAGCCGTCACCGACTCCACGATGATAAGGGGGGACACGTGGCGCCCTGAGCACCATAACTTCCCCCAATCGCAACCTATAAACAGCAGCTACAAGAAGCCAAAAAGACAATTCAGACAGGTCAGAACAGTTCAGAACCTTGTGCAATCTTCTGAGGAAAGCTGCGAGAGCGAGTATATCACGCCTCAATCCTGTGCCAGGCGATCCTTGATGAGCTCTTTCCCATCCCGAGAGGGAGGTGAACGGTTCACTTAGTATCGTCCCGGGCGACACTGTAGGCCGATATCGGCCGACATGGATCTCCGACTTAAGATACCGATACTAGATACATCAGCTAGTCCGACACGATACCGAACCCAATATGCTTCGTCTGTCACGACGTGTCGCCCAAGAGGGTGCCGCCCGACACGATTGTATCGGGCTAGGCCCCTGACCGGTATCGGGCTGGATGGTCCACTGTAGTCTGTCGTCCTTTTAAATCAAGAAGGCGATACCTATCTTTATTTCTGTCATTTAATTCTTTTACTTCTGCATTGTAATCAACCTTTTATATGTTAATAGAAATAGAAGAGTTTAATTACCTATTGCTCTATGCTTGGTACCCTTGTTGGATGATTGCTATGTTTAATATCTGAACTCTAGCTTGCACGCTGGATCGCGTTTCGATTAGCTACCGAACCGAGTTTTCCCGTCACAACAACCTTGAGAGAGGTGTTGTGGCTCTAGTGTTTGGTCCGATTCTGGAGTACGAGAGTCCCCGGAATTGGAGCTGTTGTAGTAACCTTTCCACTCTAACCTAAGTCCAGCAACCTCGAGAGTGGTGTTGATGCTTGGTTAGAGGTATCCGCTCTGAGAGGAGGGGTACAAGATGTTCCTGCTGCCGCTTGTTTTACCGAAGTTTTCTCCTTCGTACCTTGCTTTAGCTTTAGTATTATCTCTCTATTCCTGTTGCATGAAAATCCTTAAAAACTGCTAAATGCTTAAAATCTAAGTTTTTCTTGTAACTCCAGTTGGAGATAGGGTTTTCTTTTGTTTTATTGATCCTGTTATGCTATTCCCTTTTGGGAATTTTATCATCTCTTTATCCCTGCCGGAGTGTAGCGTGTCGATTCTGCGTTCTCAACACTACCACCCTTGTCCCTGTGTTCGACCCCGTATATCTACTTCGACCCCGTAAACAAAGTTGTGGGGGCCTAGAAGGATTTGGGTTATAAATGTAAAAGTTCGACTACCTCAAATCCACCTCCAATTTTAGGACGTACGATTTAGGCCGGTCAACCGGTCATTTCACTTCCCAGACCTTCCTGCAATTGACTTTTCTTATTCGTTTCCAACTAATGCAAAGATTAATTCTTGTCCTAATCGAATTAAACAAGTGAAATGAAAAACTTTTCTCACAAATCGGGAAAACCCAACACTTCTCGTTTGGTCTAGTTGAACCGATCGGTTCACTAGAGTGAAACGATCATCTCAATGACCATAAGCCAATCGGTTCACCCAGTGAATTGGTCGGTTGGTGGTCCTGATTGTGTAGAATACAGTCAATTCAGTTCTCAATCAATCTGACACTCTAATCAGTTAGTTCAACACTTGAACTTGATGATTCCGAGTCAAGTCTATTGATTGAATATTTGATTGAGTACTTAAACACTTTAGTAATCAATCCAAACATCATTCATGGATAAACTCCTCTTCCAGGTTAATCCTATGTGTGTGACCCTATAGGTCCCATTTCACGTTGGTAGTAAATGTCCATAATTAGTTTATGACATCACAAGTAAAGAGTGGTACCTCATCGCGCATCAGTGCTACCCAAGTGAAAAGGAAAGTTGGAGAACTATTTTCAATCCTACATTCTGTGATTGGTGTTCCAATGAATGTATAATTCCTTTATCTCTAATATCTTGAATGAACTCAAGACATGGAGTTTTCATCCTTTCAAAGTTCATTCATGTTTCTTGAACTAGAGCAGACTATCTAAGATACGTGTAACATCAATATCATATATTAATTCACATGTGTATGTGCATGCCTTTCTCAGTCTTGCTTATCAAGTGGCCTGGACGTCATAATCCCTTAGGGGACAAATCTCATATCTATCACTCATAGTCTATATCATGCAATAAAGCCACCAAATTATCACCTTTATAACAACCCATCGTTCAAGACTGTTTCTGATGATGTCAAAGTGTAGCCAATCACATTCGACGAGTGTAGTGATTTCAGGTCTAAGAATCACAATCACACCATTGCTATGAGAGATGATTCTAACTACCATGTCATGGTTCCATGTGTCACTCTCATGGTGGGTCTATCTGATACACTGTTCTCTAACATGTATCTATTTTCTTGGTTTAATATCATATATCTTGACTAATGAGACACTGTCATCAACCAATACACACTCTAATCTTGATGTGTCATTGTTGTTTATCAACCTTCCACAATGACATCTGACTAGGGACATAACCATAATGTACACACTATTAGCATCCATATGATCTCATTGTTCAGGTCCTCAACCTAAATACATTCATCATTATCTCATAATTGACTGAACTAGAATAAATTGGAAGCTTGCCTTTGATATTTATCAAATCAATCAGAACATATGCCAATCCAATCATCATATGATTGGCTCTCTGGGCATACATACCAACAGACTCCCACTTTCACTTAGATCCAATCACCTTTGAATCATATTCTTAGTGATATCTAAACATGTCCTACATGTTTCAATTACACTAGTGCTAATCCAGTGAATTAGCAACATTTTGCTTTAGTCAGTATATTGCATGTTTCACATCTCCTCGTTGTACGACATTTCATATGAGATGGAGTTTCCATAATATGCTATCTCATATTCCTTGCCTAACAATTATCTCCATAATTTGACTTAGTATTTCTACTTTGTCATCAATGGTTCGAATATCTATAAGTTCATCTGTATGAACTTATAGATCCATATAGTATCCTATGGTGTTCATAACACAAGGATACTTGGCATTCCTTTAGAATTAAATGGTTCTTTTAATATTACTCAGAACATTTACATTTAACAACTCTTGTTCACTTTACAGTTGAATATAACTTTTATATTTTTTGCATTTTGCAATCATTTTTCTGTCATTTTGGAAGCTTGCATTAGTGTAACTAATTTACACTCAAATGTTCCTTTTATTACCATATAACTAATCCTTTAATACTTCATAAGTACTTTAATAATTTCTTTATGGTATTTCAATGACTCTCACCGGAAGTAGACATACATCCACTCATCATGTCCAATACATACGAGATAACTGGATGAGTATATCATATTGTCATGTCCAATACATACAAGATGATCAATGCACATATATTTTCTTGTCATGTCTTATACATACAAGACAATGGGATGATTACATACATGATAGATCCAATTGCAAATGCATAAGGCATCTATCTATGTGTTCCTATTCTTCATAAGAATTTGGGACACTAGGCATATGAGTGACTAACTCCACATAATATGGACAAGTTTTCTCCCACTGAATATCTACATATTGAACCCTTCAACACAGACTGCCAATTTATGCTCTCTCTCTTTTTAGGTCGAGAGACTTTTGAGAACTATCTCTATAGGTTTCTATTCCTATCACATAGGACATTTCTATTTATTCCCTTAAAGAATGTATTTCCACACCAGTTTCATTTTATTCCTCATCATCATGTGGAATATGAATATGCTCCCACTAAATCTTTGTAATCCCAGATTCTTTCTTTATTTTGATATATCAGTCAAATCTTTTGACTATATAATCTAAGTAAAGAGTCCAGTCCTGAGGTGCTTGTATTTAATCAATCATATTGATTAAACTCTTATAACTTATAGACTGCATTTCCATTAATAGAATTATAAAACCCTTCAGGTTGTGTCACGTACACAACCTCATGTTATTCCTTCTCGGAATGTGGTTTTAATATCCGTATGCCAAATTTCACAGTCTTCAAGTTCCAACAGCAAGCATGATCCTTTATGGCCTATAGCCACTGTAATTGGTTAAATAAAATCATTAGGTCCAACACTTTGAACTCACTTGAGTTCATTTCCACCAATCAGCTCTTCGAATGTCATCCATGTTAGTTTTACCTCTTAATACCCAATTGCACTTATGGGTTTTATCCCTATAAGTGCTGCCATTAAGGTCATACCTTATTTGGTTCACATGGAAGTCATTTTGGATCTTATAGCTTCAAGCCGTAACTAAAAATCTAGTTCCTCAACATCATCTAGATAGATTATTGGCTCATCATCATATGACCAATTAATCACCTTTGAGTTTGTAGAATATCATTATCCATCAAGCTCAAGGTGTTTTCTACTAGATATATGAGGCGTATATGATACATAAGGAATTTGAGATTCCATAAAACTTGTGATTCTTAATCTCCTTTTGTACCTTTATTTAGTGTAAAGCATGTTCTTTAGAAGAATTCTACACGATTAGTTATTTGTTTGATGATCATGCTCTTACTATTTAGAGTATGATTCCTTCTTTGATTTAGACATCATTATGCCTTAATCATGAGTTCTCTATGATACACTATCATAGTTACTCACAAGGTCCTCAAACATTTGGTTTAAGTATCTCATACATTGATCATACCAAAGAATTAATACTTTTACCAAGTTTGTTCTTCATTTATGATATTCTTGAGCATTTCAAGATATTCATATTTGTATTTCAATAAATACCATATATAAAGTATTAGCATTTATTCCAATAGGTATGTATATACATCAATATGCATTGTACCTAGTAGAATAATCATTCTCCCACTATGTCTAGTGAAGATTGACTCGTCATCATGCCCAATAAACAAGACATTCATATCTCTTAATGGTTCATTAACCAAGAGAGTCTAGTTTATCCATCAACATGGAACCTAGAGATGAATTTCTCATTCATTTATTCAGATTATAATGCTAATTTATCGTTTGAGACATCAATAACCTTTAGGTATTATTTTATCTCATGCATACCAAGTACCACAAGATAAACAAGGCATTCCATAAAAGATCATATATTTGAAATTGAAACATGAACTTTATTGATAGACATCCTTGTCAATACAAGATGCAGAAATAAAATGTTTCTATTTATTGGTAAAATGAAACAGCAGTTCATAACTCTATTACATGCCCTTTGGGCTGAAATAAACTAAAAGGTACTTCTATCTATGACAACAACATTTACTCCGTTGTTGATTTTTTTTAGAGCAAAAGGAACGATTCATTACTTGTTAGCCATATGACATCTACATTTGGGGAGAAAGATACAAACAAAACATACAAACGTCACATTCAGTAACCCAAGGGCACTACAACTCAAATTGGAATGAGAGAGAAACAATTCTGCATTGATTCTTCTTCCTTGAGGCTGTCTTAAGCAGTTTTTCGTGAAGAATTCCTTCAACCTGAGCGTTAAGTAGTGGTAGAGGGGCTGGAACAAGACGGTATTCTGCTCGTATATCAACTCAAACAAAGCCATACAACTGAGTAATAAGATCAATCTAGAGCAAAGATGAGATTTAGCCGTACCAAGGTTGAATTACCGGGGGAAATCCAGAAAAACCACCGCCTTCACAAAGGAAGGAGTAACAATCCTTATTCAAAGGAACAAACAATGCCGATATATGGCGGAACAAGGCAGATAACCTGCCAGAAATGAGCTCCCAAGTGAAAACCTACAAAGAAAGACCCAACCTTGTCGATTCCTCTAGCCGAGAGGACACCCACCAGATCTTACCTCTTCACGACGGCTAGGAGCCCAAAACGGGGCTGTGGCAAGGGCCACAGAAGCCACCCCCCGCCGCCTGGGCACAACACACAACACTAGCACCGTAGAGACGAGACGTGAAGACTGCAAGGGTGAAGAACGACCACCAGCCAAAGGGCGATCCACACAGATCGGGCTCGGAAGAAGCCCTGGGGGAGCGGGGTGGCGCTGGCTACCGCCAAAGCTCATAAAGGCCATCACTTCTTTTTAGGTCTTGCACATCATATGTGTCAGATTTATATCTTGGTATCATATACCTAAGATAAAGAAGCATTTTAAGTATTTGTATGATACATGAGGTGGAGACTTCCATCCCCTCCTTCTTCTTTAGTTCATCTATGTAGAGAGGGAAATTTCTCTTCCAATGTCTTGGCTCATGACAATGGTGACATTTGCCTCCCTTGTTCACCCCTCCCTTGGCTCTGAGAGTTGAAGATGACTTGGCTGTTGGCTAGCATCAGAACCTTTCTTTGCTTTTCCCTTGCCCTTGCCCTTAGAATTTCCCTTCTTTCTGTTGATCATCATCACAAATTTGGGTTTGTCTTTCTACATATGTGCCTCGGTTGTCCTCAACATGCCCAACAACTCTGTCAGTGGCCTGTCAAAGTTGTTCATGTTGTAGTTCATCACAAACTGACTGTAGGATTCTTGCCATCATAACATGATAAAAGAGGATACTTGCCATAGATAAAATAATAAAAATTGTGCAACAAAAGCACATAAATAGGTAGTAGGGCACACACCCCATAAACATCATGAAACATGCATGCACGTGAGATAAACATAGCCCTAGAACAATATAAACACAAAGGCGGCCAATGCTTCACATCCTTGAAAACCTGATAGATAATGACTCACCGTCAAACTCCCAATATATATAAAAGTTGAGCCAAGGCTTTACATCCTTGAAACTCGATTATGGGGCACCACCACCACCATCCCAAAAATAGTAGGGAACACATGCAAAAACCAATGCAATTTATACGAACCTAGTGCTACTGATTCACCTAGCATGTAAAATTTAGAGGCAAGTAAATAGTTCACATGAACCATGATATCAAGAGAATAGACATATGTGTAGGCTAAAGTCAAAAGAATGATGAGATAGGTGAATTTTTCAATCATAGAGGAATATGGGATACACCATACCTCTATATCAGAGTTAAAAGTCCAAAGCACTTCTAGATCCAAGTCTAGGTCACCAAAGAGCCTATTAAACACATATTCAAATTTTATGTCAAAATCATACACATTATCCAAACCCTAAAAACCACCTTTTTATCATTATTTGAATTAGGTTATGAAAACCATGCCAAATTATAGATTAGGTTATTAGGTTTCCAAAACATTTTTTATTATATTTTTCTAACTTATAGATAATTAGTTATGATTTTTACAAGTTAATTCATCATTAATTAGATCCATTGAAAACACCTGTTATTAATCTTTAGATTCAAATATCAAAACATGTATCATTTGTTAGATCTTATTTTTTTGATTTCAATAAATATTTTTTCATATATTTCTGATCATCCATTAATTAATGATCAATTTTTAATTATCGACCAATCAGATAATTACAAGTCAGCAAACGGATCGCAAAGCAAAGAGAGAGAAAATTCATGCGGACATGGGCCGGCCAATTAGGGCCACCAATGTCAACAGACTACTAAACCAAGTCAGCCAAGACCTCAGGCAAGGCAACCCAAAAAACCAGGTGAAAAGACCATTATACCCCTCAGTCATAAAACTAAAACGAAGTGGAAGACGAGGGCAAAGAGGGGAATCAATACTGGGGTTTGTTCCCCCATAAGGACCTCTTGACATCCGAGATCAGTAGGCTGATCCACAAACTCCAGATTGCAAATGAGCGAAAATGGGGCAAAAAGTTCTACATGAACTAAGTTCCATAGACTCCAACGACTCATAGGACCAAACCGCGACGAAAACGGTCGACTACAGACCAAGAAAGATCCTACGCCATTACTGGAGCAACTAGGGAACTCAGACAGGGAAGAAGAGCCAATGGAGGGCCAAACGAAGAGCGCAGGAGGGTCGATCACCCAAAATCGGAGTGAGAGAGCAAGAAACCTGGCGAGAAGAACCAACTGCTGATTATTCTAAAAGAAGCAAAAACCCAATCAAAAGAGGGGATTCCACCGTACCTGATATTAGCATGAACCAAGGATGCATGAAGCTCGCCCACACCATCACGAAGAGATTCGAGCTAGGAAACACACCAGTTGAACACTGGAACACCTCAAGCAAGGTCACTGTCGTCGGAACAGAGAGAAGAAGTAGGGGAAGGGAGTTGTAGGGTGATTGAGTCCAAAGCGGTGATGGGAAATGATTGTTGGATGTTGGAGGATTGTTGGGGAGTCCACTTTTATAGGTGGGGAGTTGGGGTTCAATGAGGAAACTGCAGGAACCAGGAAATAGAGGAGAAAAGGAAAGCCCTAGCCGACCAGGATCTCTCATGAACGAAACCCTATCAAACTAGGGATCGACCAATTTGGAAAGTCGTGGATATAGACAAAAGCAAAATGTGAGGCCCTGAGAAGGAACGATAGAAGCGGAAAACATGGAAGAAAAAATGTGATATTGTAGCTGTGAGAAAGAGTCTGACTGGAGGTAGGAGAAAACTCCTCCCTCATCAGATTCTCATCCAAGGGATAAGATGAAAGCCAATACAAGTTGGTCACGTGACAACCCAAGCTTAGGAAAATCAAGAAATAAATGTGACAGTTATTTAATCCGATTAAAACTAAAGTGAGATGCAGTTAATGTACATATTCCCTCTTTCCTCTTTTAAAGGTTCTATTATTATCCAAATTAGACCAAAATTTGCACACAAGTTAAGTCAAGCATGTGGTTTTTGAATCTCTAATTAGATTTCACTTTTGGCAACTTTAGATGTATTATTTAACATATTTTTTGTTTCTCTTTCCTGATGCATTAATGACGCATGGATTATCCAAATTTGATGAAACTTGATCCACAAGTCATAATTAATGTGTTGGATAAGAATTTATCAAAATGTTTACATTTTGGAGTCGTTTGCATATTTATTTAATATTTTGAAGGTTGTACACACTTTCTCTCTCCTGATATCACCTTTTAAGCAAACTTTCTCCAAATTGGATGAAAATTCACCCAAAGACTATATTTATTGTGTAGGTTACAAATCTAAGATTATTTTCCTCTTTTAGAGTCATATATTATTTATTTGAAATTTTTAGGGAAACTCACATTTTCTTTTCCAATTTGAATTAAAATGAATTTTTATTATGTGAATAATGTGAAACTTGATTCCAAGGTAATTGAGACCTAAGGAACACAAATTTAAACTTAGATTTTATTCTTGGAACTTATTTTTATGAGATATGCCATATGGCCTATTAGTGGCCCATTAATTCTTTACTTATCCAATTAAGTTCTTTAATTTCTTATTATCATCCAAATGAGTCATTATTAGGAACAAATTATTATGTATTCCCTTACATACGTGAGGTGTCACATTTTTTGTTCCATCATTGGATTAATTACATGTATTAGCTTATCCTTGTTTGGCTAAGTCAAAAGGGTAAAACTACTAGGGTAGGGTTCTAGTTCTGGTATGTTACAACACACCACCCCTTAAAGGGATTTCATCGTCAAAATCAAAACATCCATAAGAAAACTTATCCACCACCCCTTAAAAGGGTTCATATCATAATATCAAACTTAACTTCAGATACAAAAGGTTCAACCATATTCAGATACAAAAGGTTCAACCATACTTCTAACATTCAACTACATAAGCAACATGCAAAAGGAAACATAACTTGTAAAGACTAATCTAAGGAACTATGGGTTAACTTGCTCTTGATCTTCATCATTAACTTCTTCACCATCCAAAGCAAAAACTTTTCCAACTCTTCTTTCCACAAGTCTTCCTCTATTATTTTCACCATTATTGCTACCCTGATTCTGAGAAGGTGCTTGCTGTTGTTGTACTGGAGCTTGACCATTACGATTCTTAGGGAAATCAGGATGGATGTGTCCAGGTTCATTGCAATAATGACATACCATTGGTGTATTATGATGAGGTTTGTCCTAAGAACACTTTCCTGGAGAATGGTAACCATTGCACTTAGCTCACTTGTCCCCTTTCTGTTCATCTCCTAAGGACTTCCTCTTCTTGTCAAACTCCCTAGGTAGGAACCATGGGTAAGACTCCACAACCAAAGATTTATCAACCATTTTATGAAAGGTTGAAGGAAGTTGTGGGATAAGAGAATGACCCACATTGAAGTTGAGTTCCTGAAGGAATAGGTCAGCCCTACATTCCTCACCCAAACCAATTGCATAATGTTCCAACAACATAAACTTTTGCACAAAAGCAGAAATGGATAAGGAACCTTGCTTCAAGATGTAGAACTCTGCTTATTTCTTCTTTAGGGTAGCAATGTAGATATACTTTCCATGAAAGAGAGCCAAAAACTCCACCCAAGACATGGTTGAGATATCTCTAGTCCTTGCAATTCCATTCCACCAAACTCTTGTTGGTCCATCCAAGACATATGAAGCAAACCTAACCTTCTAATGTGGAGGGCATGCCATACCATCAAAAGTCCTCTCTATGGCTAACACCCAATCATCTGCTTTGTCGACCATATCTTTCTCATCTTCACCCTTGAAGGAAGGTGGTTTCATCTTCATGAACTCCATGATCGAGAACTCCTTAGGCTTTTTAGGTACAATCAAGTCTTTCATCTTTCCTACCATGGAAGTAGAAAAAAGTTGTCGATACTTAGCCAACTCTTGCTCTGGAGTCATAACTCCTCTTGAACCAGCAGAAGATAAGGTCCCCTAAACAAACCTAGGAAGATAAGGTCCCCTGAACAAACCTAGGGTTTTTGGGTGTCTCGTAACCGTAATGGTTGTCAACCATCGAGTTGTATCCCGCCATCAAGGTTTTGCCTGCACAAGGCAAGGACACTAGGTATAAGCAACCTAAGATAGAGGTAAACATCCTAAGGGAGACGAGTTTGAAATAGTTAGATAACCAACTACTAGTGGATCTGATACCATTCTGTAAAGAGTGTGAGATCACCTCCTTACTAAAAGAAAGAAAAGACCACATCCCTTAGAACAAACACCACATAAAATATTTTGCCAAAGGGATGGAGACCAATTCATTCAACATGTATGTATCATTACACAATGAGTAGCAGTGGAAAAGAGCATTATCTAACAATTTACAAATCTTGATAACATAATACATCACTTCACCACAAATGGGTGTCTAAAAGGAAAACTAAACATATAAGCCAAAGATCAGGATAAGGGTCATCTAACCACCTCTTCAAGTCTCCCAAAGGCTCGACTACAAGGTTGATGTCGAAGTTCACCTCTCCTTGGTTTAACCTGGGATTGGAAGCATGCCCAACAAAAGAGGAGAAGAAAAGAAAAAATCATCAAAAAGCTGGTATGTGTATACTAAAAGAAAACTATGAGCAATTAAGAAATAAGGACATCAAATGTAAAATGCCTCCCATAAAAGAGATAAGGGCTACCCACACGGGCATAAAAGAAAAGAATCATCATAACATGATAAAAGAGTATACTTGCCATAAACAAAACAATAAAAATTGTAAAACAAAAATACATGAATAGGTAGTGGGGCACACACCCCACAAACATCATCAAATATGCATGCATGTGAGATAAACATAGCGCTAGAACAATATAAACACCAAGGCGACCAAGGCTTCACATCCCTAAAAACCTGATAGAGAATGAATCACCGTCAAACTCCCAATATATATAAAATTTGATCCAAGGCTTCAAATCCTTGAAACTCAGGTATGGGGCACCGCCACCACCATCCCAAAAAAGTAGGGTACGCACCCGAAAACCAATGCAATTTACACTACTCTAGTGCTACTGATTAACATAGAATGTAAAATTTAGAGGCAAGTAAATAGTTTAGTCAGAATTATTCATGGTTGCCATCACACAATGGAAAACACAAACATATAAACATCCACTTCAAAGTGGTTACATATCAATATAAAAGAACAACATGCACCAAGGCACAAGATAGATATCAAGAGAATATCTAAGTCCATAACAAGCAAGATAGTTCACACGAGCCATGATATCAAGAGAATAGACATATGTATAGGCTAAAGTCAAAAGAATGATGAGATAGGTGAATTGCTCAATCATAGAGGAATAGGGGATACAACATACCTCAATATCCGAGTCAAAACTCCAAAGCACTTCTAGATCTAAATCTAGGTCACCAAAGAGCCTATTAAACTCATATTCAAATTTTATTTCAAAATCATACACATTATCCAAACCCAAAAAACACCTTTTTATCATTATGTAAATTAGGTTATAAAAACCATGCCACATTATATATTAGGTTATTAAGATTCCAAATTTTTTTTATTATATTTTTCTGACTTATAGATAATTAGTTATGATTTTTACAAGTTAATTCATCATTAATTAGATCCATTGAAAATACTTGTTATTAATCTTTAGATTCAATTATCAAAACATGTATCATTTTTTAGATCTTATTTTTCTATTCAAAAAAATATTTTACATATTTTTCTGATCATCCATTAATTCGTTATCAATTTTTAATTACCGACCAATCAGATAATTACAAGTCAGCAAATTGACCGCAAAGCGGAGAGAGAAAATCCACACAGACCTGGGCCAGCCAATCAACGCAGACCATGTTAGCGGACTACTAGACCAAGTCAACCAAGACTTTGCGTAAGGCAAACCAAAGAAACCAGGTGAAAATACCATTATACCCCTCAGTCAGAAAACTAAAATAAAGTGGAAGACGAGGGCAAAGAGGGGAATCGATACTGGGGTTTGTTCCCATGCGATGACCTCTCGACAGCTGAGATCAATAGGTCGATCCATGAACTCCAGATTGCAAATGAGTACAAACAGGGTAAAAAGTTCTACATGAACTAAGTTCCACATGCTCCAATGAACTCAGAGGACCAAACCGCAACGAAAACGGTTGACTACATACCAAGAAAGCTCCTACGCCATTACTGGAGCAACTAGGGAACTCGGATAGGGAAGACGAGCCAACAGAGAGCCAAACAAAGAGCACAGGTGGGTCGATTACCCAAAACTAGAGCGAGAGAGCAAGAAACCCGACGAGAAGGAGAACCATATGATGATTATTATGAAAGAATAAAAAACCCAATCAAAAGAGGGTATTCCGCCGTACCTGATATTAGCGCGAACTAAGGGAACGAAAGCTCGCCCATACCACTGTGAAGAGATTCGAGCCAAGAAACACACCAGTTGAATACTAGAACACCTCAAGCGAGGTTGCTATCACCGAAATAGAGAGTGGAAGTAGGGGAAGGGAGTTGTAGGGCGATCAAGTCCAAAGTAGCGGTGGGAAACGATTGTTGGATGTTGAAGGATCATTGGGGAGTCCACTTTTATAGGCGGGGAGTTGGGGTTCAATGAGAAAACTGCTAGAACCAGGAAACAGAGGAGAAAAAGGAAAGCCCTAGTCGACCAGGGTCTCTGATGAACGAAACCCTATCAAACTAGGGATCAACTAGTTTAGAAAGTCATGGAGATCGAGAAAAGTAAAACGTGAGACCCCGAGAAGGAACGACGGAAGAAGAAAGTGCGGAAGAAAAAAACATGATACTGTAGCTGTGAGAAAGTGTCCGACTAGAGGTAGGAGACAACTCCTCCCCTGTCAGATTCTCATCCAAGGTCTAAGATGAAAGTCGATATAAGTGGGCCGCTTGACAGTCCAAGATTAGGAAAATAGAGAAAATAAACGTGACTGATATTTAATCCAATTAAAACTAAAGTGAGATGCATTTAATGTACTTATTTTCTATTTCCTCTTTGAAAGGTTCTATTCTTATCCAAATTAGACCAAACTTTGCACACAAGTTAAGTCAAGCATGTAGATTCTGAATCTCTGATTAGGTTCTTTGTTTCTCTTTCCCGATGCATTAATGACATGTGGATTATCATAATTTAATGAAACTTGACCAACAAGTCATAATTAATGTGTTGGATACGAATTTTCCATAATTTTTACATTTCGGAGTTATTTACATATTTATTTAATATTTTGAAGGTTCTACACACTTTCTCTCTCCTAGTATCACCTTTTAAGCAAACTTTCTCCAAATCGGATGAAATTTCACCCAAAGGCTACATTTATTGTATAGATTATGAATCTAAGATTATTTTCCTCTTTTAGAATCATATATTATTTATTTGATTTTTTTAGGGAAAACTCACATCTTCTTTTCCAATTTGAATTAAATGAATTTTTATTATGTGAATAATGTAAAACTTGACTCCCAAGGTAATTGAGACCCAAGGAACATGAATTTAAACTTAGATTTTATTTTTGGAACTTATTTTTATGAAATATGTCATATGGCCCATTAGTGGCCCATTAATTCATTACTTATCCAATTAAGTTCTTTAATTTCTTATTATCATCCAAATGAGTCATTATTAGGCACAAATTATTATGTATTCCATTACATACTTGAGGTGTCACATTTTATGTTCCATCATTGGCTTAATTACATGTTTTAGCTTATCCTTGTTTGGATAAGTCAAAAGGGTAAAACTACTAGAGTAGGGTTCTAGTTAACACACTACCCCTTAAAGGGATTTCATCCTCAAAATCAAAACGTACATAAGAAAACTTATCCACTACCCCTTAAAAGGGTCCATCTCATAATATAAAATGTAACTTCAGATACAAAAGATTTAACCATAGTTCTTACATCCAACTACATAAGCAACATGCAAAAGGAAACATAACTTGTAAAGACTAATCTAAGGAACTATGGGTTAACTTTCTCTTGATCTTCATCATTAACTTCTTCACCATCGAAAGCAAAAAATCTTCCAGCTCTTCTTTCTACATGTCTTCCTCTATTATTGTTACCATTATTGTTGCCCTGATTCTGAGGAGGTGCTTGTTTGACCATTACGACGCTTAGGGCAATCAGGTCGGATGTGTCTAGGTTCATTGCAATAATGACATACCACTGGTGTATTATGATGAGGTTTGTCCTGAGAACACTTTCCTGGAGGATGGTAACCATTACACTTAGCACACTTGTCCCTTTTCTGTTCATCTCCTAAGGACTTCCTCTTCTTGTCAAACTCCCTAGGTTGGATCCCTGGGTAAGACTCCACAGCCAAAGCTTTATCAACCATTTTTTGAAGGGTCAAAGGCAGTTGTGGGATAAGAGCATGATCCACATTATAGTTGAGTCCCTGAAGGAACAGGTCAGCCCTACGTTCCTCACCTAAACAAATTGCATAACGTTCTAACAACAGAAACTTTTGCACAAAAGCAGAAATAGATAAGGAACCTTGCTTCAAGCTGTAGAACTCTGCTTCTTTATTCTTTAGGGAAGAAGTGCAGATATACTTTCCACGGAAGAGAGATAAAAACTCCACCCAAGGTATGGTTGAGATATCTCTAGTCCTTGCAATTCCCTTCCACCAAACTCTTGCTGGTCCATCCAAGACATATGAAGCAAACCTAACCTTCTAATGTGGAGGGCATGCCATACCATCAAAAGTCCTCTCTATGGCTAACACCCAAACATCTGCTTTGTCGACCATCTCTCTCTCACCTTCACCCTTGAAGGAAGGTGGTTGCATCTTCAACTCCATGATCGAGAACTCCTTAGGCTTTTCAGTTACAGTCAAGTCTTTCATCTTTCTTGCCATGGAAGTAGCAAAGAGTTGTCGATACATAGACAAATCTTTCTCTGGAGTCATAACTACTCCAGAACCAGCAAAAGATGAGGTCCCCTGACCAAACCTAGGGTTTTTGGGTGTCTCGTAATGGTTGTCAATCGTCGAGTTGTCTCGCGTCATCAGGGTTTTGCCTACACAAGGCAAGGACACTAGGTATAAACAACCTAAGATAGAGGTAAACATCCTAAGGGAGATGAGTTTGAAATAGTTAGATAATCGACTACTAGTGGCTCTGATACCATGCTGTAAAGAGTGTGAGATCACTTCCTTACTAAAAGAAAGAAAAGACCACATCCCTTAGAACAAACACCACATAAAAATTTTCACCAAAGGGATAGAGACCAATTCATTCAACATGTATGTATCATTACTCAATGAGTAGCAGTGGAGAAGAGCATTGTCTAACAATTTATAAAGCTTGATAACATAATACATCACTTCACCACACATGGGTGTCCAAAAGGAAAACGAAACATATAAGCGAAAGATCAAGCTGAGGGACATCTAACCACATTTTCAAGTCTCCCAAAGGCTCGGCTACAAGGTTGATGTCGAAGTTCACCTCTCCTTGGTCTAACCTGGGGTTGGAAGCATACCCCACAAAAGAGGAGAAGAAAAGAAAACATCAGCAAAAAGTTGGTATGTGTATACTAAAAGAAATCTTTAAGCAATTTATGTAATAGGGACATCAAATGTAAAATGCTTCCCATAAAAGAGATAAGGACTACCCACACATGCATAAAAGAAAAGAATCATCATAACATGATAAAGAGGATACTTGCCATAATTAAAACAATAAAAATTGTGCAAAAAACACATAAATAGGTAGTAGGGCACACACCCCACAAACATCATCAAACCTGCATGCATGTGAGATAAACATAGCCCTAGAATAATATAAACACAAAGGCGGCCAAGGCTTCACATCCTTGAAAACTTGATAGAGAATGAATCACCGTCAAAATCCCAATATATATAAAAGTTGAGCCAAGGCTTCACATCCTTGAAACTCGGGTATGGGGCACCAACACCACCATCCCAAAAATAGTAGGGAACATACCCAAAAACCAATGCAATTTACACTACTCTAGTGCTACTGATTCACATAGCATGTAAAATTTAGAGGCAAGTAAATAGTTTAGTCAGAATTATTCATGGTTGCCATCACACAATGGACAACACAAACATATAAACATCCACTTCGAAGTTGTTACATATCAATATAAAAGAACAACATGCACCAAGGCACAAGATAGATATCAAGAGAATATCTAAGTCTCAAGAGAATAGACATATGTGTAGGCTAAAGTCAAAAGAATAACGAGATAGGTCAATTTCTCAATCATAGAGGAATATGGGATACAACATACCTCTATATCCGAGTCAAAAGTCCAAAGCACTTCTAGATCCAAGTCTAGGTCACTAAAGAGCCTATTAAACACGTATTCAAATTTTATGTCAAAATCATACACATTATGCAAACCCTAAAAACCACCTTTTTATAATTATGTGAATTAGGTTATAAAAACTATGCCACATTATAGATTAGGTGATTAGGATTCCCAAACATTTTTTATTATATTTTTCTGACATATAGATAATTAGTTATGATTTTTACAAGTTAATTTGTCATTAAATAGATCCATTGAAAACACATGTTATTAATCTTTAGATCCAATTAGCAAAACAAGTATTGTTTGTTAGATCTTATTTTTTTTATTCCAATGAATATTTTTCTGATCATCCATTAATTAGTTATCAATTTTTAATTATCGACCAATCAGATAATTACAAGTCAGCAAATCGATTGCAAAGCGAAGAGAGAGAAAATACACACAGACCTAGTCCGGCCAATTAGGGCCGCCCATGTTAGCGAACTACTAAACCAAGTCATCCAAGACCTTGCGCAAGGCAACCCAAAGAAATCGGGTGAAAAGACCATTATACCCGCCAGTCAGAATACCAAAACAAAGTGGAAGACGAGGGAAAAGAGGGGAATCGATATTGGGGTTTGTTCCCCCGCGAGGACCTCTCGACAGCCGAGATCAGTAGGTCAATCCAAGAACACTAGATCGCAAACGAGCGCAAATAGGGTGAAGAGTTCTAGATGAACTAAGTTCCACAAGCTCCAACGAACTCAGAGGACTAAACCACGACAAAAATGGTCGACTACAGACCAAGCAAGCTCCTATGCCATTACTGGAGCAACTAGGGAACAGGAAAGAAGAGCCAACAGAGGGCCAATCGAAGAGTGTAGGAGGGTCGATCGCCTAAAACTGAAGCGAGAGAGCAAAAAACTCGGCGAGAAGGAGAACCAATCACTGATTATTCTGAAAGAAGCAAAAACCCAATCAAAAGAGGGGATTCTATTGTGCCTGATATTAGCGCAAATCAAGGACGCACGAAGCTCGCCCACACCACCATGAAGAGATTCGAGCCAGGAAACACACCGGTTGAACATTGGAACACCTCAAGTGAGGTCTCCGTTATCGGAACAAAGAGCGAAAGTAGGGGAAGGGAGTTGTAGGGCGATTGAGTCCAAAGCAACGATGGGAAATGATTGCTGGATGTTGGAGGATCGTTGGGGAGTCCACTTTTATAGGCGAGGAGTTGGGGTTCAATGAGGAAACTGCTGGAACCAGGAAACAGAGGAGAAAATGGAAAGCCCTAGCCGACCAGGGTCTCTGATGAACAAAACCCTATCAAACTAGGGATCAACCAGTTCAAAAAGTTGTAGAGATTGAGAAAAGAAAAACGTGAGGTGCCGAGAAGGAACGACAGAAGACGAAAATGCAGAAGAAAAAAACATGATACGATAACTACGAGAAAGAGTCTGACTGGAGGTAGTAGACAACTCCTCCCCCGTCATATTCTCATCCAAGGGATAAGATGAAACTCGATATAAGTGGGTCGCGTGACAGCCCAAGCTTAGGAAAATTGAGAAAATAAATGTGACAACTATTTAATCCGATTAAAACTAAAGTGAGATGCATTTAATGTACATATTTTCTCTTTCCTCTTTTAAAGGTTCTATTCTTACCCAAATTAAACCAAACTTTGCACACAAGTTATGTTAAGAATGTAGATTTCGAATCTCCAATTAGATTTCACTTTTGGGAACTTTAGATGTATTATTTAACATACTCTTTGTTTCTCTTTCCTAATGCATTAATGACACATGGATTATCCAAATTTGATGAAACTTGACCCACAAGTCATAATTATGTGTTGGATATGATTTGCAATAATTTTTACATTTTGGAGTTGTTTGCATATTTATTTAATATTTTGAAGGTTCTACACACTTCCTCTCTCCTGATATCACCTTTTAAGCAAACTTTCTCAAAATTGGATGAAAATATACCCAAAGGCTATATTTATTGTGTAGATTACGAATCTAAGATTATTTTCCTCTTTTGGAGTCATATATTATTTATTTAATATTTTTAGGAACTCACATCTTCTTTTCCAATTGAATTAAATGAATTTTTATTATGTGAATAATGTGAAACTTGACTCCCAAGGTAATTGAGACCCAAGGAACACGAATTTAAACTTAGATTTTATTTTTGGAACTTCTTTTTATGAGATGTCATATGACCCATTAGTGGCCCATTAATTCATTACTTATCTAATTAAGTTCTTTAATGTCTCATTATCATCCAAATGAGTCATTATTAGGCACAAATTATTATGTGTTCCCTTACATACTTGAGGTGTCACATTTTAAGTTCCATCATTGGCTTATATTGTATGTATTAGCTTATACTTGTTTGGCTAAGTCAAAGGGATAAAACTACTAGGGTAGGGTTCTAGTTCTGGTATGTTACACTAATGGTCAGAATCACTTTTTCTGTGTTATCGATATAGTGCAGTCGGTCGAGTTTTCATAAAAATAACTTGACTGATTGCACTATGCGCCAATGTCAAATTGAAGCATCAATCGAGTCTGTACTGTGTGCAACTCGACCGATCGCTAAAAATCAATTTTATTGAGTGTAGGGATCAGTCAAGCTCTGTGAGTGCAAAACTTGACCGAACCAAAGTATTCTCAAAATCCATCGAGGGATCGGTTGAGTTTCAATATCAACCGATCAACAACCTGTAATGAATTTTAAAAAATTCTTTTTGAGTGGTCAAAAGTTTGAATTAAGGGTTCCTGATTTTTTTCTCATCTTAGTTACAAGTCATATCATCAATGGAAATTATTACAAAGTTTATCTAAGGTGATTTGGAGTGTATTCCATAAAAGTGCATTTGCATTACTTTTTACTTAAACTAGAACAAGCTAGGGCTTGATAGGTTTGATCATTTTCATGTACCTAATGCCTAAAATCAGTCTCAAACAAACATATTAGATACATATGAATGGAATGGTTAAGTCATTACAAAAATATGGACAACGTGTAACACTTAGGTCAACATTCGCCCCCTTTTTGACAATGATAAACCATTCTTCAACATATTGAAAAGGATATGAAATGTTTACCTTTACCTTTGAGAAAGGATGTGAGATTTAAATATTTACCTTGTAAATTGCAAGGGGATACATAAATGAATAATTTCTCTCCCTCAATTCATGCTTACCTAATCCTGGATGGTTAGTCTTTCCAAAAATAACCATAACACATATGCATACTATATGGTCTTCTAGAAAGTCACATGATATGTAGATAATTGACAAGAAAAGGATCATATAAGAAATAAAATAATATGGTTGAGATCAATTCTCCCCCTTTATCATATCAAAAAGATAGGGAGGTAGAAGATCTAAAAAAACACATCTTCTCCACAAGCACAATCAACTACATATTGCACACACCAAACCGAGATGAAACACAGAGAAACAAGCAATCAAGTGTCTTAATCAAAATATATAATAACAAACCACAAACTCATAAGATATAGTCAATCAAAAAGTTATTGTATAAAAGATTAAGATTACAACTCAAGCCATGTCCTCTCAGAAAGTACTACATACCAATGATAAAGCAATAAGATGATAAATAGTATGCCTCAGATATGGTGCCCAAATATCTGAGTAGATGATAGTCTAAAAATATAGATATGATTAACACCCAACAACTATAGAAATAAAACATCTAAGCTATATCTATGCTATCTATAGCAATGTGGTCATCACCAACATCAACAACATCAACCTCAGGCTGGTATTCCTCATCATCATCTGATGGTGCAACAGAGATAGCAATAGCCTCACAATCATCACCAGAAGAACCAACAAAGCCATCATCAGATCCATCATCCTCGGCACCCTCAACATCATCAGCCTCATCCTCAACATCTTCCTATATGAAGCAGGTCATAGTAATCAGGATAATCGGCCCTCGATGAGTCAGTAACCTCAGTACCATTGAAAAAGATGTTTAAGTAATCTTCAGAGATGGTAAATTTGGTACCAACAATGATGGAAGTCAGAATTACCTGAGTATTGGGAGGTGGCATGATTGTGTCATAGTTTCATTATAGTTATGCATCGACCTCATGGACCACCTCAGTGCTAGTGATAGAATCATGATAGAACCGACGTTCTACACACAACACACTAAGGTGATGGGTGTATAAAATCTCAGCAACTTGCTTTATAGCCTCACTCGTAGAGAAATGAGGTTCATATAGAGTTGAAAAAGGGAAAGGATTCATGAGATGGAGTTCCTTATAGATATTGAGAGCTTGTGAGGATATGAAAGAGGTGCCATCATAGGTAACATGGGGAGGATTAGAGGAAGTGAGGATGCTCCAATAGGTACGACTCTCTTCCTACAGTTGGAAGACATGAAGGCAGATGGAGAAGCAAACACAACCTAAAGAGAAGAAGAATGTCATAAGTATATCGTCTAGCCACCTAGGTAGGTGTGGGAAGAGGCAAGGAAAGACAAACAGAGGTTGGAAGTGGAAGTGTGAATCTAGGGTTTGAGGTCAAGGAAGCTGGAGGCCAAGATCAATCGACTTTTCTCTAGTTGAGAGGGAGAAAAATCATTTGATACACTATTTAATTTAGTCCAGCTCCATGCCGATCGAGTTCTATGATGTCGAAATTGGACTGATCAGGTATTTCAGTATGACCTCGGCCAGGGATTGGTCAAGTTTGTAATTCAACCAATGGGCGATCTGTTTAAAAACTAGAAATTTTAATTCCTAATCTCTAGGGCACTAAATAGATTTATTTCTTTATCCTATTCGGAATTCTATACATATTGGGGTACATTTCACTCATCATAGGGTACTATTTTGTGATAAATCATTTGTTCAAAAACAAGTGAAACTGGGCATGGAAACAAGATAGTTTTAGCACATAGAAAGTAAAAGATGATCAATTTTAAGCAAGAAACATATAGGTAATAGAATAACTAGCCAGAAGGCATGTCAATATCATCAAGAACAATAATAAGTAGTTTTGATCTAATAAAAGTAAATTTCTCTCTAGATGTAGGTTTAGTGAAAATATCTGCAAGCTGATTTTCCGTGTCCAAATGCATGATATAGGTATCCTTCTTGGTAATGTGGTAACAAAGAAAGTGATGACGGGCCTCTATATGTTTAGATCTAATATGAAATATAGGATTGTAATATAAGTTATTTGCACTAGTATTATTACAATAGATAGGAGAAGCATCAAAATGAATGTTAAAGTCTTGGAGCATTTACTTCATCCATAGGACTTGGTCACAACAACTTCAGCTGTAATGTATTTAGCCTCGATAGTTGAAAGAGACATAGTGCTTTGTTTCTTAGAGAACAAAGAAACTAGGCATGGTACTAGGAAGAAGAAAGTGCCACTTGTGCACTTTCTATCAATTAAGCAACCTACAGAATCTACATCACTATAGACAGTAAGAGTAAAGTCCCTTGACTTGGGATACCATATTTTAAAATTTTGAGTTTTGGCTAGATACCTCATAATCCTCTTAACCTCTATGAGATGTTATTTCCTAGGACTTGATTGAAAGTGAGCACACAAGCCAACACTAAATATTATATCAGGTCTAGAGGTAGCTAAATAAAGTAAACTTCCAATCATACCTCTATAGAGATTTTCATCTACATTTTCTCCGTACTCATCTCTATCGAGCTTGGCGGTGTTTGACATGGGGGTATCCATTGGCTTGGTGTTCTCTATCCCAAAGTGTTTAAGTAGTTCACTGGTGTACTTGCCTTGGTTGATGAAGTTCCCATATTTCTTTTGTTTGATTTGAAAGACAAGGGAAAAAGTAATCTCCCCACCATGCTCATCTCAAACTCATTCTGCACAAGAGCACTAAACTCCTTCCATAGATCAAGATCAGTTAGGCCAAAGATAATATCATCAACATAAATTTGAATAATCAAGAAATGGCTAGAAGTGTATTTTAGAAATGAGGTAGATCGAATTTTCTCGTGATATAGCCCTTGCATAGAAAACAAAAGTTATTTAGTATCTCATACCAAGCTTGAGGTGTTTGTTTGAGACCATAGAGAGCTTTTTCTAACAAATAAACATGCTTAGACAACATATCATGTTCAAATCCTAGAGGTTGAACATCATATACTTCCTCCTCAATTGTACCATTCAAAACACACTTTTAACATCCATTTGATAAAGTAGAAAATTCTTATGACTGGCAAAAGAAAGCAACATTTAGATTGACTCAAGTCTAGTTACAGGTGCATATGTTTAATCAAAATCAATACCTTTTGGCTGGTTGTAGCCTTCAGAAACTAACCTTGATTTGTTTCTTACCACTTTTCTGCTTTCATCAAGCTTGTTGCGGTAGACCCACTTGGTACTAATGATTTTTCTATCACTTGGTCTTGGCACAAGTGTCCACACTCGATTCTTCTCGAACTGTTCCAACTCTTCTTGCATGGCTAGGATCCATTCATCATCCTTGAGAGATTCTTTGACATATTTTAGCTCAAGTTGAGAGATGAAGACATTTTCTACTTGTTCTTTGTTGTAGGCAGCCCACGTCTTAACCCTTTCAAAAGGATTACCTATGATAAGCTCTTTGGGATGATTCTTTGTAATGCATGGATTGGATTCTTCTTTTCTTCTTCTTTCTCTTCTTCAACAACCAACACCTCCTTTCCTTTATCAACAATGTTGATCTCTTTAAAGTGAGGGATCACCTCATCTACAACATCATCATTAACAATATTCTTGGAAACAAAGGGGTTACTCTCAAAGAATCTAACATTGATAGATTCTTCTACTTTACACAATTCAATGTTAATTACTCTATAAGTCTTGCTAGTAGTTCTATACTCAAGAAAGAAAGACTTATAAGACTTTAGATCAAACTTTTCGAGGGAATCCTTGGTCTTCATTACAAAACAAGGGCAATAAAAAACATGAAAGAAATCAATGAAAGGATTTCTACCACGCCATAGCTGATAGGGAGTTTTCTATAAAGACGGATGAGCAAAAACCCAATTTTGCACAAAACATGAAGTACTAACGGCTTTGGTCCAAAACTTCTTTGGAGTGTCATACTATAGAAGAATAGTCCTAGTCATTTCCTGTAGTGACCTATTATTTTTCTCTACAAACCCATTTGTTGAGATGTTCATGGTGAAGAAAAGTTATGTGCATAGCCAGATTCCTCACAAAACCATTCAAAAAAATCATTTTCAAATTCTCTCCCATGATCACTACAGATAGAGACGATCTGGGAAGAAGCTTCCTTTTCAACTTTTTTGCAAAAAGTCTAGAAAACAATGAGATTATCACTTTTTGAAACAAAAAACAAGGTCCAAGTATATCGAGAAAAATCATCAACAATCACAAGATAATACTTGCTACCACAAAGTGATTGTGTTTGCATTAGTCCAGATAGACCAATGTGAAGAAGCTCAAGAGATCTTTTGGTAGTAAGGACTCCTTTAGATTTGAAGGAGGAATTGGTTTGCTTTCTTTGTGTACAAAGATGGCATTCCTCATCCTTTTCAAAATCCAATTTAGGAAATCCCTTCACCAAATCCTTTTTGCTCAACTTCTTTAATTGATACATGTTTACATGACCAAGCCTACGGTGTTATAAAGAAATATCATTTGAATTGGTAACAAGATATCTACCAACAATAGGATTAATAGAATCAAGCATAATAATATAGAGATTACCATTTCTAGTTCCCTTATATATAACAATATAGGAGAGGGAATCGAGAAGCAAGCATTCAAGTGACATAAAAGAACGAGATAACCATTATTACAAAGTTGACACACTTATTAATTTGTGATGTAGGACATCCACAAGAAGAACATTCTTGATTCATAGTGAATCACCGACATCACCCTCACCTATCACCTTACCCTTCTTGTTTTCACCAAATGTAATCGACCCTCCTTTCTTCTTTGTGAATTGGTTGAAGTGGCTGATTTCACTTGCCATATGCTTTGAGAAACTACTATCAACAATCATTTTAACTTTTACCTACAAGAAAGGAAGATGTTAGTTCCCAACTCAAACTTTGGGATCTATTGTTAGCTTGGGGACCCATTTCATCTTTGGGTTGGTCCTCTTCTCTCTATATGGACAATAAGTAGAGCTATGGTCATCACTCTTGCAATGCACAGAGACCATAGGGTTCTAAGAGCCAAAGAACTCCCCATGGAAGATAGGAGGCCCCTTGCTCTTTTTCTTACCCTTGCCCTTGCTCTTAGGAGCTCCCTCTACATATCCCAAACCACTAATACCAACTTGTTCTATAGAGTAATCTAGAACTTCATTGAGGGATTTCTTTTCTTTGAGGAATTTAGGCAATGAGGCTCTTAGTTTGTGATTACCATCACTAAGAGAAATGACAATAGAAGATAATCTAGCAATATCATCTTGTTCATGAAGTAAGTCAACCACCAAATAGAGGACTTCAATAAGATAGGAATCTTTATTTAAAGTGAGACTAGAAACTTCATGACTTGGCAATAAAGGTCTAGAAAAGAGATCATTAACTTGAGCAAGCAATCTAGTATTTTCAATTTTAAGCAAAACAAGCTCATCAACATAAACACCGTTCTCATCTTTAATAGCATAACAAGCAAGCTTAAGATCATCATTTTCAGTTTCAAGTAAAGCAAGCTCATCTACTAGGGCTTGGTTTTCTTCTTTAAGACTATTTATGTTCTTAAGGTAGATCCCATTCTCTACTTCAATTCCATTGTATTGGAGCTCAAGATCAAGAAACTGACCTTGCTAGGAATCGATGCTATTGAGATGCAACTTCTCATTTTGATCAAGAATATCTATTTTAGCATACGAATCATCTATGATCTTCTCTAACCTCTTTTTTTGGATTTGCATTCAGAATAAGAAAAACGGGAAGCATTTAACATATCAATAAATTTTTTTTTATAACTCATGCAAGCTTACCTCACCAATTTCTTCACTTGTGGAGGCCATGTGTATCACCCAGATTTTTGTAACACATGAGTGGAAGGTATATTTTTTTTCTTCATCTAGGAGTGTCACAAACATGATTATCAATGCAATTAAACTAAATGAAACACTTTGCATAGTTGGAGAAATGATTCATACATAGTTTTGACAAAGAATAAAAAGTCATCTAATATACTCTGATAAGAAGACAATGCATAAAGAGATGTCTAAACTCTGGATTGTCTCGGTAGATGAAACCCCACTAGGCAAGCTTGAAAATCTCCTAGACCTTTACTTCTTCCTTTGATCCTCAACTGCTCTAAAACCTACGGACATCACGTCCCCAGCCATGCATTTGGAAAAATAATCGTAAGAGTAAGTGCCATGAGTATTCTAAATTAAACATTGCTAAATAACTGAAATTAGATTTTATAAACATGAAACTAACATCTGTTGGATAAATTGGATATTATGATAAATCCCCTTGTTTCGATGATGACAAACATTTCATTCTTATTATTCTAACGAGCTACTTGAGTGTGCAGGATTATGGTGGATGACAAAGCAACTAGGGAAATCACGAGCTTACATATTTACTTTCATGCAATGTAATCACTATTGTAAAAACTTGTACAGTTATATAATGTACAAGTACTTAGATTGCATGTAAATCAAGCGTTAGATCTTCCCTAGCTACACACCATAGTTAGACAAGTCATCCCTTCCAAAAGGATCACATTATGCACACTCATAAACACACTTAGTGGTTTAATTAAAAGATTGAAACAGAGTCAATCTCGGTCGACCACACTCCTCGACCGAGACACTCTCGGTCGACAAACTTCTCGACCGAGATTGACCAAAAGTAGCCGTTAGACACAGCAGTTGACAGTTGCAAATAAACGTTAATCCAGAGAGCCTGTCGGTCGACGAATCCTCGACCGACTGGGTATCTCGGTCGACGAGTCCTCGACCGAGATGGTCTCTGACAGCAACTGCAGAATTAATTAACTAGCCGTTGCTAATGCGCCTAACTTATTCCTAACGGCTAGTTAAGCACTAGGAACCCCCTAGAAGTTGTCTAGAACGTCCTTAAGCATACATAGGTCATTCCTATAAATAGGACATGCCTTAGGTCACCAAAGGGTATCCAAGATATACTTGTGCTATACTTGAGCTTGAATACACACTTGCAATCTGTTTTAGAGCAATAGAGCAATTCCTACACTTGCCATTCATTCCTATTGCTCCCATTTCGTGTCTTATAGACTAGGATCTCCTACACACAATCACCACATTGTTATACATCTTGGTTAGGAGATCCAAACGCTTGATATAGGCAAATCAAGCCTTGTGCTAAAAGGATAAGTTGTAATTTCCGTTTTCTTTCTTATTCCTTGTTATCTTTTGTACTCTCCTTGCTACTCCTAGGGTTGGAGGCTGCGGATTGGAGAGGGTTGACTTCTCGGAGGAGAAGGGGACTTCAAGCTACTTCAAGAAGGCTATCGCACGGGAAGCTACTTCAGAAGGCTGGTGCAACGGGTGTTGGTGCATCTACTTCAAGGGAAGGCTGCTTCGAGTTGGGCGATTACTTCTAGGTGAAGGCTGCTTGAAGGGTTTGGGAAAAGAAATTGTATTTTATGTAATATCCTTGCGAGGTAATAAAATAGATTTCTTTTCAAATCCCGGTTGGGTAAGCAACCGGGTAGTGGACTGACTACCTTAGTATTTGCTAAGGCTAGGAACCACTCTAAACCCTTGTGTCTCCTTGTCCAATCTTTCTCTGTGGTTGCTTGAGTTTAAATTAATTTAAAATTATCATAAAACTCTATTCACCCCCCCTCTAGAGGTTTTCAATTGGTATCAGAGCAGGCTTCAAGGAGCCCTAACAAGGTCTTGAAGAAGATCAAGGGAGGAGGTGACTACAACTACAAGCAAAGGAGCATGGACCAATGTTCAACAAGTTGCGATTGGTGCTTAGGAACAAGGCACACGACATATTCCTGTCCATGGAGGTCAAAGAAGGAAGAAGCACATAAAGAATGTCTAGTTGCTACAATAAGTGAGGAAGAAGAAGAAGAGGTAAGCTTACTTGATTTACCTAAAGAAGAATTAGTTGCTATTATTGAAGAAACACATAGTAAATATATTGAGTGCAAAAAGAAGTTAAAGAAATCAAATAAAGAAAATGAGGATTTAAATACTAAACTTCTTGTTCTTGAATCTGAAAATGAAGATCTAAAAAGGGCAAATGAAGGTTATGATCTTAAGTTAAAATCGGTAGAAGGAGATTGTAGTCTACTATCCTTAGAAAAGTCAAATTTGCAATCACAAGTGAATGATCTTCAGAAACAACCTATTTTATGCTCACATTTAGATTATGATAAGGTTGTCAATGAAAGAAACTCCTTAGTATCCGATTTAGATAAAGCAAAGTCGGATATCAAAAGGAGAATGGATGAAATTGTTAAGTTACAACAAAAAGTTAGAAGTTTAAATAACAATGGCATCCTTGATCAAATCTTAGATAATCCCTATCATCAAATTGGGAGAAGAGGACTAGGTTATAAGCCTAAGGAGAAATCCTATCAACAACCTAGTTGGAGAAGGACACAAGCGAGTCAATCCATGAATGTACATAGGGGCACATATACATTTGTACCAAAGAACAACCTAGACCAAAATCATAGAAAGAGATATGAGGTTGATTCTATATGTTGCCACTACTGTTTACGTCTTGGACATTACTCCTTCTCCTGCCCATACAAGAAAAAGGATGTTGAGTTGGTATGGGTTCCAAAACCCCCAAATTGATTCGGTTAAACTAAGTTGAGATATGACCAAAGCCTTTAATTTGCATATCTTTATGTCTATCTCAACTTAACATATAGGGATAACAAATTTATATCAATTAAGGATTAATCAAAAACTTAAAAGATTTGAATATGATTAAGTTGAGATATAATCCAAATGTTACCTTGATATTCATATGTTTATATCAAACTGATCTTTGAAATAACTAAATTAGATACAGTCTATATTGTATTTGAAATAGAATTCTGAACACTTTCCAGAAATTGGGTCGGTCGAGAAGTTCTCGACCGAGTGAACCTCGGTCGAGAAGCTGTCGACCGAGCATGTCACTGTTTTTCAGTCTGCAGTAAAATTGCTGAATAATTGATTGATCAGTGGCTATCTATTTGTTGTTAATGACTGTTTTACATAACAAGTTGAAAGATATCTTTGAATATAAATGACATCATTCTCTAAATTGAAAATCAAGTCTAGAAATCCTTATTTTATAATGCTTACATGATATTCTTTAAAGCATCTATCTAGATAGAAATCATGTGTTATGACATTCAGTTTACATGATTACATATATGGTTCTATCATTGCATCATGGATATGTTTTCACTATTTTATCATTCAAAATGATGCTATGGTACAAAGAACAAATGGAAAATGATTATTGTATACATGACTTCTTGATGATTTATAGCAAGCAAATGTTTTATTGGTGATTTATTGCTTATACATATTTTAAATAAAATGAAGAATTTCTCAATAGGTATCTATAAGAAATTGAGATATTAATCATGCTTTCATTCTTAAGAAAATGTTTTCATACTGAGAATCATTTAACATGATCATTATGGATTCATTGGTTTAAAAGAAGCTTTGTCATATATGCAAACCATGAATGATCATTGTAATTCATATAATTGCAAATGTCATTAGCATAAAAGTATCTTGACATAATAGATAATGTTTGTGGACACAACTTGTGATAATGATGTTGTTATGACAAGACAAATGGTGTTTCTTGGAACAAAATTTTAAATGTTTTTATCTATTTGTTTGTTCTAAGAAATCAAAAGCAAAAAATCTTGACTTTAAGATGTTAATCTTGCTTTCAAAATATATGTTTCTTATGATAAGGGTATAAGCAGAAATTTGATATTTATGTACCCATAGCAAAGCATATGAAACATCATTTACAATGAATGGAAATGCATTCTAGAAAAATCTAGAATTCACTATGATACTTGTGTAATGGATATATCTTAATATGCTTCAAATTGATATTTATCTACAGAATTTATACTTCACATATGAATGTTTATCTTGGAAATCTGCAGAATTTGCCTCTTGGTTAAAACAAAACTTAGCCAAGGGGCGCCACGGTCGTAGTCAAGGGCGACCTAAAATAAGCTTTGACAAAATGCTTATTTGGACATCATTTTATTGCACTTCATCTTAGTATACTTATGATAAAGGTCAAAATCAACATTTAAAATTATTTGTGACCTTAGAAGCATTAAATTGCCTAAATTATAAGATTAAGGGGGAGCGCATAAAAACGAATTTGATTGCCTGATACGACCTTAGTATTTTTACTCTTGGTTATGAAGAAATTTATACAATTGATATATCTTGTACTTAAAGGAACTCTCTAAACAAATCAGGGCTTAACATCCCTTGTACTTGGTTGGAGACATTTTTATGTACTCTAAGATTAAAGGAATCTCATTTCATTTTGGGGCTTAACATCCCTTGTAAAATGGGTGAGAAATCAATATACATATGCCATGAACCTAACATGATCTCATATCATTTCAAGGCTTAACATCCTTCGCAAATGATTGAGAAATAAATTGTGGCTAAATTAGACAAAAATGACATAAATCCCTGTTTCTAATAGGATATCTAATTAAGGGGGAGCTTAATATAAAATTAAGGGGGAGACGATATAAAATGTTCATATTGGATATCTTTTTGAAATGACAAAGGGGGAGAAAGAATATAAAATCAAAAATATATAAATACAAATGAGTTTCATCTTCTTGTAAAAACAAGAATGGCTACAAAGGGTAATCCTCAGGTATGAAACTCACATGCTTTATATTTCCTTATTTCATATTTTAGGAAATGTTTGTCATCTTCAAAAAGGGGGAGATTGTTGGATAAATTGGATATTATGATAAATCCCCTTGTTTCGATGATGACAAACATTTCATTCTTATTATTCTAACGAGCTACTTGAGTGTGCAGGATTATGGTGGATGACAAAGCAACTAGGGAAATCACGAGCTTACATATTTACTTTCATGCAATGTAATCACTATTGTAAAAACTTGTACAGTTATATAATGTACAAGTACTTAGATTGCATGTAAATCAAGCGTTAGATCTTCCCTAGCTACACACCATAGTTAGACAAGTCATCCCTTCCAAAAGGATCACATTATGCACACTCATAAACACACTTAGTGGTTTAATTAAAAGATTGAAACAGAGTCAATCTCGGTCGACCACACTCCTCGACCGAGACACTCTCGGTCGACAAACTTCTCGACCGAGATTGACCAAAAGTAGCCGTTAGACACAGCAGTTGACAGTTGCAAATAAACGTTAATCCAGAGAGCCTGTCGGTCGACGAATCCTCGACCGACTGGGTATCTCGGTCGACGAGTCCTCGACCGAGATGGTCTCTGACAGCAACTGCAGAATTAATTAACTAGCCGTTGCTAATGCGCCTAACTTATTCCTAACGGCTAGTTAAGCACTAGGAACCCCCTAGAAGTTGTCTAGAACGTCCTTAAGCATACATAGGTCATTCCTATAAATAGGACATGCCTTAGGTCACCAAAGGGTATCCAAGATATACTTGTGCTATACTTGAGCTTGAATACACACTTGCAATCTGTTTTAGAGCAATAGAGCAATTCCTACACTTGCCATTCATTCCTATTGCTCCCATTTCGTGTCTTATAGACTAGGATCTCCTACACACAATCACCACATTGTTATACATCTTGGTTAGGAGATCCAAACGCTTGATATAGGCAAATCAAGCCTTGTGCTAAAAGGATAAGTTGTAATTTCCGTTTTCTTTCTTATTCCTTGTTATCTTTTGTACTCTCCTTGCTACTCCTAGGGTTGGAGGCTGCGGATTGGAGAGGGTTGACTTCTCGGAGGAGAAGGGGACTTCAAGCTACTTCAAGAAGGCTATCGCACGGGAAGCTACTTCAGAAGGCTGGTGCAACGGGTGTTGGTGCATCTACTTCAAGGGAAGGCTGCTTCGAGTTGGGCGATTACTTCTAGGTGAAGGCTGCTTGAAGGGTTTGGGAAAAGAAATTGTATTTTATGTAATATCCTTGCGAGGTAATAAAATAGATTTCTTTTCAAATCCCGGTTGGGTAAGCAACCGGGTAGTGGACTGACTACCTTAGTATTTGCTAAGGCTAGGAACCACTCTAAACCCTTGTGTCTCCTTGTCCAATCTTTCTCTGTGGTTGCTTGAGTTTAAATTAATTTAAAATTATCATAAAACTCTATTCACCCCCCCTCTAGAGGTTTTCAACATCAAACTATGAGTAAAGTCTATAACATATTCTCTCTTATTACTTTATCTGAATTCTTATCTTTCTACCTTTTCTCTCTCTGGAGACATGTACCCTAGTACATGGATCTCAAGACTTGCACCACTGTGCATGGGTCATACTTATCATATCTCATTCCCTCTCATCACACTCATGGATGAGGTTATGGGCATCTCTAATCTAAGGTATCTTTTACTTACAATTTTTATCTGACTGTGGCCACCATTATACAATAAGTCCTCCTCTGTTGACATTGAAGTGTCCTCTGTGGTGCAACACACCCTCTGTTGGCACAACGTGCCCTCTTTTGACACCGAAGTGTCCTCTATGGTGCAACACACCCTCTGTTGGCATAACATGCCCTCTGTGACACCTGTTGTGTTTGGCGCAATGCACCCTCTGAATCATCCCGAGACTCTCTGGTGAGGACTTATCATATAATGTATTATGTGAAGGTTCTAAATTTATTATCTTAAGTCTAACTTTACTAAACTCTGAATCTGAACTTATCTGAAACTGAATACTGAGTACTGAACATGTACTGAATTCTGAATCTGATCTGCTCTTAACTTCTTAATTGAAATTATATCTGAATGTGAATATGTATCTCAAATTACTACATAATTGAGATTGGGTCTATAACCTATATCATGTATATTTATCAAAATCTGGCTAGCCACACAGTGAGTAATCTAAGTCTGAATTTAAATCTCTTATTTTTAAGTTCTAAACTGAATCCATTATTGGATTTGAACATGTATTTCATTATCTGGGTAAACTTTATTCTCAAACTTTGATTTAGTAAGATTACTTCATTATACCAATTATATCATAAATGAGTCTAATGTCTTATGAGAAAGCATTTGAAATGAATATAGAAATACTTATACAAAGTATCTTAGGTCATGCTTATGAAAGTATCATAAGTACAAAAATATCAATTATGACAAGATGGTTTAATCCTTCTTATAAAATATAATATTATTCTAAACCTTTGCATATGAACTTACATATTAAACCTTAAATATCAGAATAGAAATCTTATAAAATGTTGTCTTGCAACCTAATCATAACTTAATGTGTCATTATCTGATAATACCATCACGAACTCATTCTTTTCAATACATTGTGATCCCAAAAGTACCTTTACTTCCAAAAGTAGACCAAATCTTAATATTCTAATATTCATATTCTTACATTGTAATTAAATTCTACATATTATTCATTCTATGGAATCTAGTCTTAGATCTCTACATATGTATGAAATCTTAATGGCATGTTTCTACTTGAAATCTTACTACATAGTTATGCCTATAAAGATGGGAAATCCTAATAACATATATGTACTTACATTCTTAATCCAAAGCTAATTCAAATCATAAACTAAGTATGGATGCATTACTTCAATATCTTATCTTGAAATCTTATTCATTAGTTCCAAACATTTTTAAGATAATTGATAGGAACATGATTCTTCAACTTTCTCATGGACTTGGCCCATGAGTCACAACTATTTTGGGCAACATATCTCTACTCGATATTTTGGGTATCTAAACTTATATAATGATAGAAACATGAGATTAATACTATTTGCACATATTAACCTTTTAGTCTTATAACATTAAACCAAATAGATCATGAAAGTCTTATTAAGAGACATGTAAACATATTGAACATAAACTATGAGTACTCATGTGCATGGACCACTTACCTGTGTCATAGAGTATAAAATCTTCATCTTGGATTCCTCTAATTGGGTCTAAATCCTATAAAACTTGTGGTGTAACACTTCCTTGAAGTTCAATGATGAGGTTCACACCTTTCACACAGATTTAACAATTATTAACAAATATACACATAATATACTTATCTAACTTTTCCACAAATTAAATTAACTTATCTAATTCAATTAAGAGTTTGGAACCTCCTTCAATATGTTCTTCATATCTCGAGCTTTCCAACGAGCCCTTAAACACCCTATTTTGACAATCAAATCAATCTCTATGAATTCCTAAATATCTTAACAAATTAAAATGTTACCATTCATATTACCTTGAATTTGTGTTCTTTTCAGGTTAATTGGGCCTCCAGATCGGTGGCCTTGTAAGGAGGATCCTAGACCCCTCCGTCTCCCTCTCTTGCAATGCAACACAGGGTCACGAGCCCCTATTTTGCCGTGGAAATAGAGTGGTGTTTACTGGTCTCCTCTCTAGCAAAGTCCGACTGTCTGAGACCGATCCGACAGCCATCTCTGGGCCACATCCCTGTTACGACTCCCCTTGATGATGAGGAACACACAAACACAGAATCCAGGTAGTTGGGTACTCACCCACATGGTGTGACAAGAGGTGTCGCCTCCCATGTTTCCACGGCAGGAGAAGGGAAGATCGCCCAGGGCTTTGGCGATCTACCTCAACACGGGTTGCTCAGAGAATGTCTGTTGCCCACACAGCAGCGTCGCCCCCATGTATCTGGCTACTCTGTTGGTGCCCAAATTCATCCTTGGTGGGTTGGTCCTCCCGAATCCACCACGGTCAAGTCCCAAGCGCCGCCATCGGCAAAGTTCTGGCGCCGCCTCACCTCGTTAACTTTTCTCTTCCCCCCTCTCTCTTGATTTTGAGTCAAATTCTAGCCTTACTTTCAGCCAACCCTAGGCCACCTAGATCCATGATTTATATAGAAACTGGACTCTGGATCGTGGGGGAAGAACCCCTCTTTGACAGACTCTCTTTAGATTCTGTTTGAGTCCTATTTGGGGTGCATAGAGAGATAGAACCCAACACTCCCCCTCTTTCTGTTATTTTATTTTTCTTTATGATAAAAGTCCACTTCCTATAAATAATCCTATATGCCACACCATGAGATCGTTTAGTCTCAAAATTTAGAAAGAACATTATATATACATTATATCTCCTTGGACAAGAGGTTATGTCAAAGTTAATTAGATAAAGTCTCTAAACCTACCTTTCAAGTACAAATTGGATAATTACTAATTTAATTACCTAGGCTACCAGATATAAAATTTCTACCATGATCTTATATTTTAATTATCTATCTACTAACAATATATTGAGAACTTATTATGAGAGTGAGATATTCCATCACCGGTTTTGTATATAAATGACCCATGTGTAAACCTTAATTGATCCAAATCACTTGAATTTGGTCCTAGGGCCAATGGCCCATTCCTTGGTCTTCCAAAGAGTCCATAAGTTTAACCATATTCTTAGTTATGAAACTAATTCTTGAACCAATATAATTTGTCAATGAAAACTTCCTTATGATACATTAGGTCAATATTACTTTACTTCCTTAATAAGGAGACCTAAGTTGGTCTAGAGCTCAAACCAGTAATTGAATTCATCATATTAGGTATTTGTCACATTATGGTTCACATGAATTATTCATTTATATTTATCAACGCCTGGCTACAATCATACACATTGAATCCATTAAGTGTGCATTGGTTGACCATATGACTTATATTACAAATTTTATGAACTTAATTACATACCTAGCCATGTTAGGTTCATTAGGTCCCTTGACATAAACTTACTAGAAAACCCCACATTAAAGGCTTATAATATCTATGAAATTGAGGATGTTACAATTCTACCCACCTTAAAATAAATTTTGCCCTCAAAATTTTTCTAGGCTACTACCCACCTTAGGGTTCTGCTTACTTCTTAATTTATTAATAATTAACATATTAAGGTACACATGCTCAAAATTTTGCATGAAAAGAGATATGTATGTATTTTCATAAAATATTTATGTGAGCATTATTTATTACCTTGGCCTATTCAACTCATACTTAGGGTTTATGAAACTAAACTTGTCTCTATACTTAAGGCATCTACCTCAAGCTTGTAATAAATTTCTAACATTAGGTATAGTTTACCGTCTAACCTTAGGTCTTCCAGGTACCCCCTACATTTCTAGATATGTGGTGATCAAGCACATACCCAGAGATGTGAGATCCTCTCATGCTATCTCTCACTAACCTACTAATACATGTGTCCCATACCACAAGGACTAGTAAGAAATGAGAGATGCATCAAAGTCTAGTGCTTATGACATTCCTCTTCAATTCTCAATTGGCTGGCCATAATCATTGAGAATGGAGAAGCAACGTCATTAGCTACGGTTAGGTTGAAACTTGATACCTAGAATAGGTAAACATCTATATATGACATCTCTATTTCTTCTTAGGTGAAAACTCTTAGTCATTCTAGGTCATTGTATCTTTCTTTAGGAGTCTATCCATAAGACATAATCACTTATCTTCATCCTAGGGTGACTATGAGAATCATCTTTTCCTAGTGGCCATTTACCAAATTGCTCTGATACCATATTGTAACACCCAAATATTTGTAACACATGAGCGGAAGCTATATTTTTTTCTTCATCTGGGAGTGTCACAAACATGAATATCAATGCAATTAAAGTAAATGAAGCACTTTGCATAATTGAATAACTGATTCATACATAGTTTTGACAAAGAATAACAAGTCATCTAATATACTCTGATAAGAAGACTATGCATAAAAAGATGTCTAAACTCTGGATCATCTCGGTAGATGGCACCCCACTAGGCAAGCTTGAAAATATTCGAGACCTTTACTTGTTCCTTTGATCCTCAGCTGCTCTAAAACCTGTGGACATCGCGTCCCCAACCACACATTGGGAAAAAAGTCGTTAGAGTAAGTTGAATGGGTATTCTAAATTAAACATTGCTAAATAACTAAAGTAGATTTTATAAACATGAAACTAACATCAAACTCTGAGTAAAGTCTATAACATATTCTCTCTTATTACTTTATCTAAATTCTTATCTTTCTACCTTTTCTCTCTCTGGAGACATGTACCCTAGTACATGGATCTCAAGACTTGCAACACTGTGCATGGGTCATACTTAGCTTATATGATTCCCTCTCATCACACTCATGGATGAGGTTATGGGCATCTCTAATCTAAGGTATCTTTTACTTACAATTTTTATCTGACTATGGCCATCATTATACAATAAGTCCTCCTCTGTTGACACTGAAGTGTCCTCTATGGTGCAACACACCCTCTGTTGGCACAACGTGGCCTCTTTTGACACTGAAGTGTCCTCTATGGTGCAACACACCCTCTATTGGCATAACATGCCCTCTGTGACACCCACAGTGTTTGGCACAAGGTGCCCTCTAAATCATCCCGGGACTCTCTGGTGAGGACTTATCATATAATGTATTATGTGAAGGTTCTGAATTTATTATCTTAAGTCTAACTTTACTAAACTTTGAATCTGAACTTATCTGAAACTGAATACTGAGTACTGAACATGTACTGAATTCTGAATCTGAATCTCTGCTCTTAACTTCTTAATTGAAATTATATTTGCATGTGAATATGTATCTCAAATTACTACATAATTGAGATTGGGTCTGTAATCTGTATAATGTATCTTTATCAAAATCTGGCTAGCCACACAATGAGTAATCTAAGTCTAAATTTAAATATCTTATTCTTAAGTTCTAAACTGAATCCATTATTGTATTTGAACATGTATTTCATTATCTGGGTAAACTTTATTCTAAAACTCTGATTTAGTAAGATTACTTCATTATACCAATTATATCATAAATGAGTCTAATGTCTTATGAGAAAGCATATGAAATGAATATAGAAATACTAAGTATACAAAGTATCTTAAGTCATGCTTATGAAAGTATCACAAGTACAAAAATATCAATTCTGACAAGATGGTTCAATCCTTTTTATAAAATATAATGTTACTCTAAACCTTTACATATGAACTTACATATTAAACCTTAAATATCAGAATAAAAATCTTATAAAATGTTGTCTTGCAACCTAATCATAACTTAATGTGTCATTATCTCATTATGCCATCACAAACTCATTCTTTTCAATACATTGTGATCCCAAAAGTACCTTTACTTCCAAAAGCAGACCATGTCTTAATATTCTGATATTGATATTCTTACATTGTAATTAAATTCTACATATTATTCATTCTATGGAATCTAGTCTTAGATCTCTACAGATGTATGAAATCTTAATGGCATGTTTATACTTGAAATCTTACTACATAGTTATGCCTATAAAGATGGGAAATCCTAATAACATATATGTACTTACATTATTAATCCAAAGATAATTCAAATCATAAACTAAGTATGGATGCATTACTTCAATATCTTATCTTGAAATCTTATTCATTAGTTCCAAACATTTCTAAGATAACTGATAGGAACATGATTCTTCAACTTTCTCATGGACTTGGCCCATGAGTCACAACTATTTTGGGCAACATATCTCTACTCGATATTTTGGGTATCTAAGCTTATATAATGATAGAAATATGATAGTAATACTATTTGCACATATTAACCTTGAAGTCTTAGAACATTAAACCAAATAGATCATGAAAGTCTTATTAGGAGACATGAAAACATATTGAACATAAACTATGAGTACTCATGTGCATGGACCACTTACATGTGTCATAGAGTATAAAATCTTCATCTTGGATTCCTCTAATCAGGTCTATAAAACTTGTGGTGTAACACTTCCTTGAAGTTCAATGATGAGGTTCACACCCTTCACACAGGTTTAACAATTATTAACATATATGCACATAATCTACTTATCTAACTTTTCCAAAAATTAAATTACCTTATCTAATTCATTTAAGAGTTTGGAACCTCCTTCAAGATGTTCTTCATATCTCGAGCTTTCCAACGAACCCTTAAACACCCTATTTCGACAATCAAACCAATCTCTATGAATTCCTAAATATCTTAACAAATTAAAATGTTACCATTCATATTACCTTGAATTTGTGTTCATTTTAGGTTAATTGGGCCTCCAGATCGGTGGCCATGTAAGGAGGAGACTCGACCCCTCCGTCTCCCTCTCTTGCAATGCAACACAGGGTCATGAGCCCCTGTTTGTCTGTGGAAACAGAGTGGTGTTTCCTGGTCTCCTCTTTGGAAAAGTCCGACCGTATGAGACCGATCCGACAACCATCTCTGGGCCACATCGTAACTGCGACTCCCCTTGATGATGAGGCACACACAAACACGGAATCCAGGCAGTTGGGTACTCACCCACATGGTGTGACTAGAGGCGTCGCCTCCCATGTTTCCGCGGCAGGAGCAGGGCAGATCGCCCAGGGCTTTGGCAATCTATCTCAGCGCGGGCTGCTCAGAGAATGTCTATTGTCCACACAGTAGCGTCGCCCCCATGTATCTTGCTAATCTGTTGGTGCCCAGATTCATCCTTGGTGGGTTGGTCCTCTCGAAACCACCACAGTCAATACCCAAGCCGCCATCAAAGTTTTGGCACCACCTCACCTCTTCAACTTTTCTCTTCCTCTCTCTCTCTCTCGATTTTAAGTCAAATTATAGCCTTACTTTTAGCCAACCCTAGGCCTCCTAGATCCATGATTTATATAGAAACTGGACTCCAGATTGTGGGGGAAGAACCCCTCTTTGATGGACTCTCTTCATGAGTCATGTTTGGGGTGCACAGAGAGCGAACCCAACACTCCCCCCTTCTGTTATTTTATTTTTCTTTATGATAAAAGTCCACTTCCTATAAATAATCCTATATGCCACACCATGAGACCGTTTAGTCTCAAACTTTAGAAAGAACATTATATATACATTATATCTCCTTAGACAAGAGGTTAGGTCAAAGTTAATTAGATAAAGACTCTAAACCTATCTTTCAAGTACAAATTGGATAATTACTAATTTAATTACCTAGGCTACCAGACAAAGCAAAATTATATAAAATTTCTACCATGATCTTATACTTTAATTATCTATCTACTAACAATATTTTGAGAACTTATTATGAGAGTGAGATATTCCATCGCCTGTTTTGTATATAAATGACCCATGTGTAAACCTTAATTGATCCAAATCACTTGAATTCGATCCTAGGGCCAATGGCCCATTCCTTGGTCTTCCAAAGAGTCCATAAGTTTAACCATATTCTTAGTTATGAAACTAATTCTTGAACCAATATAATTTTCCAATGAAAACTTCCTTATGATACATTAGGTCAATATTACTTTACTTCCTTAATAAGGAGACCTAAGTTGGTCTAGAGCTCAAACCAGTAATTGAAGTCATCATATTAGATATTTGTCACATTATGGTTCACATGAATTATTCATTTATATTTATCTACCCCTGGCTACAATCATTCACATTGAATCCATTAAGTGTGCATTGGTTGACCATATAACTTGTATTAAAAATTTTGTGAACTTAATTACATACCTAGCCATGTTAGGTTCTTTAGGTCCCTTGACATACACTTACTAGAAAACCCCACATTAAAGGCTTACAATAACTATGAAATTGAGGATGTTACACCATGAGTGCAATATGTCATTCTCCTTCATCATATCTTGATCCACTTGAAGAGGATCCCTCCCAAGCCACACGAGTTGCATCCTTGCTCCGTTTGTCCTTCTTGTCCTTCCTATGGTACTTTGCTTACTTTTTGTAGTCGTCCTTCTTCTTGTGGCTGCTCTTATGGTAGGATTTCTTTTTCTTGGGGCATTCATTCTTGTAGTGCCCCTTTTGTCCATATTAATAGCATCTAGGAGTAGAGGATGAGGAAGACTTTCCCTTAAATTGTTTGCCCTTGGAGTAGTTTGCTTCATAATCACTAGGGCCATCATCTTCACTTGAGGAAGGTGGAGAGGATCAGAAAGCAAGTTATTTTTGTAGAATCATTGCCTCCACTTGAGATTTGAAGGCATTGTATTTGATCTTCTTTGATTCCTTCTCCTCTTACTTGTCAAATTCTTCTTGATGTCTAGCCTTGGCTCATGAGCTTGAAGTTTCCAATGAGCTCCTCAGTGTCTAAGTCACTAATACTTATAACTTCTTCAATAGAAGTCACATTGGGTTCCCATCTCTTTAGAAGAGACCTTAGGATCTTAGAATTGATGGTTTCTCTATCCAAGGTGTGGCCCAAAGAAGCAATCCCATTGACGATGGTGTTGATCCTTGTATACATCTTGACAACTTTTTCCTTCTTGCTCGTCATAAAGTTTTCAAGAAGTCCATCGAGCATGTAGATCTTTGACTCTTTGACTTAATGTGTGCCTTCATTGGTAATGCACAACTTGTTCTAAAACTCATGGGACATGTCCCAAGATGATATCCGATTGAACTCAGAGGGAGTGAGGGCAGCATATATTGCCTTGGAATTGAGCTGTGCCTTCTTAAGTGTAGCTTCATCCCAAGTAGCTACATCACCTGCCGACTCCTTGTATGGAAGGATCATCACCTTCCACATGTCATAATTCATACCTTGAAGGTAGAACTACATTCATTGTTTCCATTAAAGGAAATTTGTGTCGTCGAAGATCGGGGGTCTCATGGAGAAGCCTCCCTCTAGGTTGAGGGACCCAAGTAAGTCACACATCTTCTCATCTCATAGGAGATGTGTCGGATAAGAACGTGGCTTTGATTATACTTGTTGGATTGAAGGGATCCCCAGGGGGGTGAATAGAGATAAAAACATTTGCACAAAAATCATTAGACCTTCAAGATACTTCAACTAGGAACAATTGCAAATAGTGAATTTGATGGCAATTTAAACATGCATAGAAAGGATGAGAGAGATTGAAGCAAGCAATTGAACAAGCTATTTGGAGTGGTTCCACTCTCCAAACTAGGGGAGAGTCAGTCTACTACCTAGACAGGTCAAGCCCTAGCAACCTATGCACACTTATATTCCATATAAGACACATAATTGACCTTCCTTTTTTAGGAAAATGATACCCACCTTCCCTTTGAGGTCAAGGGATCCAATAACCTTACAACTAAGGTCTTACCTATTTGGATCTAGAGCCTTCTACCTCACCAAGGTTTTACCCACTCTTGCAAATAGTCGGATGCCTTCACCGAGGTGATCCCCTCTCTACAATGAGTATTTAGCCTTGAAGGATTTACCCACTCTACTCATGGATCTTCAACCTTGTCCTCCTCCTTCACTCGGAGAAGATTTTTACACCTTCTTCTATTCTTTAAGAAGCTTGCACCTCCTCCTTTAGTTGGATAAGCTTTCACCAACTTGATCTTGAAGAAAGGGGTTAGGAAAAGAGAAGATTTGAGAGCTTTACAAGTATACAATGAAGTATCTCTCTCACACAGATCCTATCTCACTCATATTGATGAATTGAAGTGTAATTAAGAGAGAGAAAGGGGCTTAAGTGGATTGTATGCACTCAACTATATCAAGGAGCTTAAATAGCATGAATGAGAAACCTTGTAATGAACTCCAAGAGGTCTTGTTTATAGTTGGGGGTGTCCACTAGAGAGTAGGAACACTTAAGAAAGTTTTCTAACTGTTTAGGGTGTTGTAACGAATATAATTTTGAGTTTTTCAACACTCCAATGGTTAGAATCACTTTTTTTGCATTTTTGTACATGCAGTCGATTGAGTTTTCATAAAGGTAACTCGGCCGATTGCACTATGTGCCAAAGTAAATTTGAAGCATCGCTCAAGTTTGTCCTGTGTGCAACTCGACCAATCGTTAGAAATTGATTTTGTTGATTACATGGATTGATCTAGTTTTGTGAGTGGCAAACTCAATTGAACCAAAGAATTCTCAAAATCCATCAAGGGATCGGTTGAGTTTCACTATCAATCAACAACCTATAATGAATTTTAGAAAATTCTTTTTGAGTGATCAAACGTTTGAATCAAGGGTTCTTGATTTTTTTGTCATCTTAGTTACAAGTCATATCATCAATACAAATAATTACAGAATTCATCTAAGGTGATGTGGAGTGTTTTCCACAAAAGTGAATTTGCATTGCTTTTGACTTGAACTAGAACAAGCTAGGACTTGATAGATTGATTATTTTCATGTACCCAATGCCTGAAATTAATCTCAAACAATAATATTAATACATATGAATGGAATGGTTAAGTCATTATCAAAATATGGACAATGTGTAACACTTAGGTCAACAATATGTTTATTTAATTCCAATTCAAATATGATGATTATGCGTATCACGTAATACATACTATGATATTCTGAACCTAGGGTTAGACATGTCAAGATGTAATACATATAAGTCAATGATGGAAAGAGAAATGAACATTCATTGGGTGTAATGACACTCATGGGTTTGAATATTCAAACCAAATAAACACACAATGATTTTTTATATCAAATAAAATAAAACTAGGACAAGGAAAGGACCAAAATCTCAAACACATAGTAGTAAATGACACAGGAGATGAGATGGTAGAATATGTTGAAGGCCCTCTGAATCCTTTTCAATAAGTCTGATTCACTACATGAGAGCCAAACTCTAGAAACCATGAACATAGTTTGAGCTCATCAGTGGGCATACACCTAACAAATAATAAATACTCACATCTCATGATCATGCCAAATCTATTTCAAGGAAATGAGGAAAATAATCACAACAGCAAGAAGTCGAGGAGGAAGCACAAGCTGGATAAGGGGAGGAGATACCCCACACCACTATTCCCTAATGATTTGGAACACACATGGTATTGTCATAAAGATACATGAACAACTCTAAAGAACCTGGTTAAAAAGTATCAACTTTTCATACTGGCAAATTTGGAACCTCAGGTAAGTGAAGGGCATGCAAATAAAAATATCAAAAGCATCAGTTTCAATCAATCTCATAGAGTCGAAGTGCAAGGCTTCTCAGAAGGAATCTGGGTGTTGTGTAATGAAGATATTCACAATGTGGAAATCTTGCAATCTCATAAACAATTTATTCATTATAGAATAGATAGGAGATCTTTCTTCACCTTAGCCTATGGGGGAATTCTATGTACATGGATACAACTAGTGTGGAATCGTCTTCTTCACTAAGCACCAAATGCAGTGCACATTATTGGGGATTTCATTGCTCATCTTCTACCACGCAAGAAGACAAGAGGTAAGAGTTTAAATTTATCCAATTGTAGGGAGTTTGGATCAATACTGGGGGATTGTGACCTGGTGGGTCTTGGAGCCAATCACTACCACATATATGAAATATGTTGTTGTTTTTCTTCCAAGGGAAATTGGTGCCATAATATCTCTCATCGGTTCTTTAAAAAAACCACAATTGACTGATAGAGGAAACACATGTGGCACTTTATTTATCCTATAGGTTGAGTCATAAAGAAACCAAAGACATAGATCGTTCCCTACAAAATTTTGAGAAATATTTCACTTCCCTACAAAAACCTTATCTCGTTGGTTTCTATTAAACTAACTGATGTGATAGAATCATAACCCTTAGATCTACATTGTTGGCTTTACATACAATAACTGATGAGAAAGGTTACACACCAAATTTCCCATGAAACTCCCCCTTCCCCAAATTGGAATATCTCATCAATTTTTGTTATAAAAATAGACAACGTAGGTGTTGTTGGGACACATCATTTTTCATCAATTTGGTCACAGAGGACCAACGATATAGGTTCACATGGATACATTTTTCATCATTGATTTTTTCCAAAGTAGTGACAATACAAGGTACGTAGCTGGTTGTTTTATAATAATTGATGACAATCATCTTACTTAACCCTGTGAGAAGCCTATCTTTCCCCTCTTTCCCCTACCCATGAGAAGCCCCTCCAGCCTCTCTGACCTCTTCATTATTCCACCACTGCTGATGACTCGAGCTCCTCTATTACTGATCAACAACCCGCGTTGTTGCTTCAACATCGTCATCCGCCCCCACCCACACCCACAGTTCCTCCATGCTTCCTTTGCCAGCCACCACTTCCGCATTCTCCAAACATTTCCTCCACTACCCCCTCTTCCACAAGTATGTCCTTCCTCCTTCCTCCTCTCTCATCCTTTGGTTATCTCCATCTCCCTTCCCCCTCTCCTCATTCCTATTTTGTCCTCTTCCCTTACCTTGTTATGGTTTCTTATCAACATTGAGAAGAAATCGTGTAGGGAAGGGGAAGGAGGAGAGAGGATAAAGGATGAGAGGGAGAAGAAATTGAAATGTGTGGAAATTTAACAATTTTTATGCTTTCAATTGTAATGAATTTGTGATGAAATTGAGAAGAAATTGTATGAATTGTGTGGAAATTGTGATGAATTTGTATGGATAATGTGATGAATTCTCTGATCCTGCAGATTTGCACAGCAAGTTTGGGAGAGAGCAAGGCCTCATCTAGCGTCCATACCTACAAACAAGAGTATGCTACCTGATGTGACCCAATACAAAGAAAAGCAGCTGATTTTACTCATGCTTTATCATCTCTGGAGTACAAGAAACAATGCAATATTTGAAGAAGAAACACATCTGCCGCCTCAAGTGTGGCAGAGGGTTTTCGCAGACTGGTGCTGCTGGCATAGATAGGATTTTGCATAGATAATTTCTATTTTGTTCTATCATAGCTTACTCATGTATAGCACCACTTGTACATGAAATGTTTTTTGGTAATGAAATAGAGGAGCACACTTAATGATAAAATAATATTGTGATGAATTGTATCAAAATTGTTATGGAAATGCATATATAATGGCTTATTACATGCTTATTATTGATTATTTGGATTTGTTAGGTCTCTAAGTTGTAATTATGTATTTAGTTAGAATTGAAAGTTATTTCTAAACCCTAATATGTAAATTCTAATGTATAAACTCGAATCTATAAATCCTAGATTCTAAATCATAATTTCTAAACCATGTTCTTGGCCTAGAAACCCTTCGAGATTCACTCATTAGGAGTAAATCTTAGATAGTCCATTATTTGGGACTATTCTTGAGAACTTCATTTCACTTAGGATGTAAGTGTATAACTTGTGTTCGATTTCAATAAATTTCAACAACATTTCCCCTTTTGTTCTCTAGGTACATATGTAGGATGGGTATTTTCCCATCTGCATTGGTGTACTTGGAGAAGTGTGGGGAAATGCTTTTGAAATTTGTTAAAATTAAACACGTGCATTATACAGTTACTAGTGAGATGAAGTGCTCATGAATGGGATAGGTGGTACACATGTAGGAGAATAGTATATTGTGGCTATTTGGGAAAAAGTTCCTAAGTCAAACTAGTGGATCCTTAGCTAGCTTCCCCTCTTCCTACATATCCATATACTCTTCCACTCTTAGATGTGATATCCAAGTGGCCAAAAGTGCCTCAAGTAATGTACTTAGCAAAGAGCATGATTACAGGTTGAATGGTGTCAAAGGAGATGAAATAACTTTCTCCTATACTCCATGTCACCCTTTTCCACTACTAAGTACATTGGGAGAATCACTCAAACCTAGATTAGTGAAACATGATTGAATTATACCTATACCTTAGTCAACTATGGTGACTTTGTAGATATGCCACAGTCAAATTTATATGATGCAAATATTTACCATTTGTATTATCAATATGTAAATTAAGTGTTGTGGTGATCAAGGAATTTAAAAAATATCTAGTGACAAAAGAATATGTAATAGTATGTGTGTTTGGATGCTTGAACATCAAGTTATATCTAGATGATTCTTTGTATATGCACCAATTGTACAAATTGATAGAAATGACATAAGAACAAGTGATGATCAGTTTAAAACCAACCTAAAAATAATTTTATACCTGTATACACCCTTTAGGATAGCGAGATAGGTATATGTTTTTCCAGATTCATTTGATCCATTTTCCAAATTTTAGGACATATTTGGACAAAGTGTTTTTTCAACCACATCTCTTTTTGACTGAAATGTGTCCCAGTCAAACTTTAGATCAACCGAGACATTAGTGTCAGACTAAAGGTGGTCTTGACAATGTTTTTCTTGAACTTCATTTTGACCGAGATGCATATCATTCAAACTTCTTTTTGACCGAGTTCTATAAACTTTGTATTTAGTGTGCAATTAACCTTTTTAATCCCATCGAACTATCATATAATGACTGCTTTCTCACTAAACTTGTCTTAAACGCCCCCAACAGCTATCTAAGCAATTTCTAAGTGTTTATTTTATATAGGAGTGCTTCATGGACACTTGTATAACACTTGAGCAAGCCAACTGCATGCTATCCTTACAAGCTTAATTTATCATATTGCTATCTCCAATTTCCTTCGATCTAGTCTAAGCTTTAGCTCACCTTCGTGCCCTGCTCCAGCAAACATAGCCTTTACTAAACCTATGTGGAGTGGATCATCACTTGTCAATTAGTGCTTCAATTGTATATCCTACGATATTGAGTTGTAATTTTCTTCTTCACTTCTTGTTCCCTATTTGGTTTGGTGCTTCCTAATTTTCTTACTAGAAAGCTGCAGTGATGTTCTTTAGAGCTATTTCTTGTGAGAAGGATGTGTGTAAAGATGGTGGAGGTAGATTAGAATATTCTCTAAAGAGGGTGGTATTCTGGAGTCTTGCAAAGAATACGATAACTATTCTTGAGCTAAAAAGGATGTTGGTCTTGAACCACAAAATAAACCCTCTACGAGTGAGGAGACAGAGAAGGTGAGATTGCAATTGATAAGAGTTAAGGGTCATCAAACCAGTTTGATGCTCTAAGTGACGCAGACAAGTAGAGGAGCTATTAGGAATGGGGCAACCCAAACATGACATGAATCAAAAAGGAAAAGGGTAGGAGAAGGAGACAGGTAGGCGAACCAAGAATAAAAAGTAGATACCCATGTCAATAATGGTATGTAATGTTAAGGCGATATGCAACCCGGATAAAGAAAGGGAGGTGAGGAACATGATCAATGCCAATGGAGTTTTGATGGTGGATGTAATATGAACTAAAATAAAAAGATGCAACTTAAGTTGTGCGGCTTTGATGTTCCCTAGTGGTTGGGTTCACACAACAAACCACGGGGAAGTGGAGTTAGGTAGAATCTTCTTGGGGTGGAACCCCAATGTCTGGGAAGTGGTGGTTCGATTTAAATCTGAATAGGTCATCACTTTAATCTATACTAATAGAGGAGGACTGAAGATATGGTTTTCAGCCATATACACTTTCAAGTTACACATACAACATCTGGACTTATGGAGATATCTTATGGCACAAGTGAGGGATATTAAGGAGGCATGGTTACTCATGGGAGACTTCAATAATGTGAGGCTCCAAGAGGAAAAAAGGGGTGGGAGATTAGTTCCAAATGCTGTGATAAAGTCCTTTAACCAGATGATCAATATGGAAGAACTCTGCGAGCTAGCCATGATAGGTGATGGTATTTTCACCTGGAACAATGAAGGAAAATTGAAGAAAAGAATAGCTTGTAAATTGGATCCAGGCTTGGCTAATAATGAATGGCCGAGTAGATTGGATGATGCTAGTATTAGGGTGGGCTATGCCGATATTAGTGACCATGCATCACTGATCATGCATGTTCAGGAGAAAATGAGGAAAAGCAGACCATTCAGGTTTGTGAATTTTTAGACTGGATGGCAGGGATACATGGATATTTTAGAGGAAGCATGGAGGGAACTGATTTAAGGCAACCCCGTATATGTGTTCACGAAGAAGATTATTGAGATTGAAGAGAAGCATGACGGTCTGGTCCAAGTAAAATGTGAATATTCCCAAATTATTAGAGGATACAAAGAAGGAACTGATCGAGATAAGAAACATGTTGTTGAGTGACCCACTGAATCGAGTGAGAGTATAAGAGGAGATCAAACTCAAAGCAATGTTGGGGGACTTGAAGAAGGCAGAAGAAAACTTCATGTGGCAAAGGAGTAGACAAAAGTGGATTTCATATGGGGATCGAAATATGAAATTATGTCACAATGCAGTTTGACTAAGGGAAGCTCAAAACACAACTGTAGAGTTGGTGAACAATGAAGGGGGCATAATCAAAAAATAGGACCTAGGAAACTGAGCAACAAACTTCTGTTCAGCACTGTACAATAAAGAGGAGCATGCAAAGTCAATCAAGAAGAGGAGGAGCTCAGATGGAGGTGTAAACTAACAACTTCTCACAATAATATCTTATGCAGGAAACCAATGAAGAAGAGGTTAAGGCAGCTCTATGGAGCATAGGGATTAATAAATCCCCTAGACTTGATAGATTTAACACACACTTTTATAGAGGTGCGTGGGATACCATAAAGCATGCCCTATGTGAATCAAGGGGCTGCTTTATGGAGAGAGGATGCATGCTAAGGTAAGTTAACCACGTGTTCCTAGTTCCTATACTGAAGAAGAAGACGACAACCTCCCTTGCCAACTTCAGACCGTCGCATGCTGCAATTTATAATAGAAAGTGATAGTGAAGCTGCTTGCTGAATGATTGAAGATGGTGCTGCCTTTGATCGTGTCAGACAACCAAGGGGCCTTCATTTCGGGCATGAGTATAAGTGATTGCGCCTTGCTGGCGAGTGAGTTGCTACTATGCTTCAACGTGAAGGGAGGATACAAGAAAAATCTATATGAAATTAGATGTCTCAAAAGCTTACAACAGTGTTAGGTGGAAGTTGTGGTGGGTGATGGAAGAAACAGGGTTTAAGGAGAAATGGATGTCCTTGATTAAACAATGCGTCGAAACAACTAGTTTCTCTATGTTGATGAATGGAACTCCAAACGCCATGTTTAGATATGTTAATGTCTTGAGGCAAGGGGAACCTCTATCCCCCCTTTTGTTCATGATTATCATGGATTACTACACTCAACTGATGAACAAGGCAAAGGAGAAGAAGAAAATCGGATGCTATATGGTGTAGGGAACCAAGGAATTGAGCCATCTCATATTAGTTGATGATGTTCTTGTATTCCTAGAAGCTAAATTGAGATATTTGTAGAATTTGAAAGAAATTTTGGGGCACTTCGGGTACCAAACATGTCTGAAGATCAATGTTCAGAAAACACAAGTCTTTACATCGATCAACCGTGAGGAAGTAATGGATACTATTGAGGAGATAATGGGAATTGAATGTAGTGCCTACCTACATGGTACCTGGGGTTCCCATTGGCAGGAGGCAACTTGAAGGTCGGTGACTTTACAGAATGCACTGATAAGCTGGAAGAGATGATTGGAAAGTGACCAATCACAAAAACTTCTCTGGCGGGCAGAATTACTCTGGCCAAAACTTTAGTCGCGGAGCTCCTAATCTTCTGTGTTTAGCAAGGGGAAATTCCCACAACCGTAATTGATAGGATGGAGATGACAATATCGAATTTCATCTGGACAGACACCAATCATCCAATGAAGGTTAACAGATTAGCAGTTTGTGATGGAGGGTTGGCTTGGAAACTCCAAGGGAAATAGCAGACTGGCAAACTACCAAACGAATTATCAAATACATGAGAGGTGAGCCCTTATGGGAAAGATGGATGAAATCTAGATATCCAGGGGCTTAGACTTTAAGCCCAACACTAGAGAAGGATATTCTCGAGCAATCAATAAAACGACAATTTTGGCATATCATCAAACTATCATTCCATGTCAATGGGGGAAGACCTTGGAGCTTGAATGAAATGGAGGACAAGACGTGGGAGTTGATCCTAGCCAGAGGAGACCACCAAAGCATAACTAGATTTATCTGGACTAAATTTGAAGTGCCTAAGTGGAGTCTGTGTATGTATCAAATAGCACATGAATCCCTATTTACACTGGGTAGGATCCAATGATGGTACATTGAAACAAATCCTACCTGCCTAAAATGCAAGGTGGAGCCCGAGTCACATGAACACCTATTCTGTAAATGCGACTACACAAAGTGAGTTTGGGAGCTAGTTAGAAAAGGGATGAAGCAGACCAGACGAAACCTGGTTAGTACAAAGAAGATGATCCTGTAGTTGTGGAAGTCCACATGATAATTGAAGGAGGAGTTGTCTTTGTTAGCCATCTATTTCTATGTGTGGAAGGAGAGGAATAATAAGAAGCACTGCAACAAGTCAAGGAATGAGGAGAGCTAGCTATTAAAAGCTATAAAGTTATTTCTAGTAGACTATGCATATAGAAAATAGTTTTCATGGACTGAGTATTATAGTGTTGTTGGACTACTGTGTATTTTGACCCAAAATTTTGGGGTTTAGAATATCATTTACCAATTCCGATGGATACATATATACATGTGTGTGTTTGACTTATTCTCAACTATTTCCGAATGGTTGAATGAACTTTGATCGAAATTTATCGATTTTTCACAATTTTTTCTAAGTTTTTTTGAAATCCAATTTTTTCTCCAGCCAGTCAAAAAATAGCCGAATCCCGCATTTCCAGTATGCTCCTTACTAAAGAGCCTTTGTGAGAAAGTCTTTTGTTCTTTCATTGCTTTTCATCATATATTGCTAATAGTGTTACTAAAAGTGATAATCATTGTACGGGGGATAGGGTACCGAATAGAGTGTATATGATGTACGGGGGTGTAAGTGGGAGAATAAGAGGTTTCTTAAAATTAATTATACAAATATATAAAATAAATTTCAATAATATACAAGTTTTATATTAGTCATATAAGTCATATTAAATTTGTAAAACAAAAATTGGTATAGAATCATATTATCATTCGATATTAGTCATGTCCTAAAGGTAGGAGCTAAACTTCATTTGGATTGTAATTAAGCTTAGATACTAACACAAGGAGTTGTTTATAAATAATCAATATAAAGAATATGCGTCTAAATTAATTATCAATATGGAGGAGCTAATATAAAAAATTAGTCACAGACTAATGTTGCTATAAATAAGTAATAAGAAACAATGATGATAGTTGAGAAGGTAACATCAATGGTAAGAAGCAACTCGATGCACATTAAACTATGTACATATCAAGAAAACAAGGGGGGAAAGACGAAATATGTGAAGAAGGGGAAGGGAATGTAACTGAATCACCAACAATAGATTTAAAAAAGTTACGACAAAAAATATTGTAGTTTTGGGATTTCAAAAGCGTCAATTAATTGACCTTGGTCAAATTAGAGGGCCCATTTGGTATATCCAAAGTGGGCCAATTAGAGGGCCCACTTGGTCCAATTAGAGGCCCTACTTGGTTCAATTAAAGGGCCCATAATCTCAATTGTAATTTATAGAAAAATACATATGACATAGTTTGATATTCTAAGTCCCGAGTATTTAGGGATGGGTTAGATCATGGAATGAAGAACAAATCTAATTAGGTTTTGATTTTTTTAGTCTCATTGATGCATATGTGCTTGGTGATGCTCATGATGGTGTTGTAATGAAGTTTTTAGGAGTATCAGAGTGGTAACAAATAGGCCATAGAATGTTGCAAAACTTAATTCCAAGGAATTAGGGAATATCACTGAGTTCCTTGAGAGAAAGTTAACAAAGAGGTGATTAAGGGAGCTTTCAAGTTTGATTTTGGACTTGTCGAGTTAGAGGTTATTGAAAAGTGGTCTATGTTGAGAGATATTTAGTTAATGGGTTTATGTGTGTTGAGTCCAAGTCTATGCTCTCCTATATATAGCATTTCCCGATTGTGACATATCTATTAACTATCTACTTGCTCTCTGACATGGTATGAGAGCATGAATCCAAAACCCTAACCTTCTTTTAGAAGGGAGAAAAAAGAGTCCTAGCCGGAGAGCTGCAACCCTTGCTTCTTTGGTGTGCAACACACATACTTTTGCTGCTACTAGCACATCCTATTGTTCATGTATGCTCTTTTATTCTTTTATCATTTCATATTTCCCTCTATCGCCCATCCAATGCTTCCCCTTTTACGATCCAAGGCAATGTCGATTGTGGCGCCCTATGTCCCTCCTATTGTCAATTCCTAGGATCTCCCAATTGACTATTCCAGTTTCTTCTCTCTATTGTTGATGTGGCCAACTTCATGTTCTAGTACAAGCTCTATTCCTGGTTGGCAGTAGATCTTCCACACTTAGTCCCTGGAAAACATAACGAGCAATGAGAGCAACCTTATGCATATCTTGTTCGTGATCATGGGTTTTCTGACCAATTGTTACATCCCTGCTCGTTCTTCTATGAAGTGCTGATGAAGTTGATTCTACAAAATATCTCATAAATTATCTACTACTACTTTTTGGTGAAAAATACTTTGTTATTTGTCAAACCTTCACTCTTATTTATATCAGTTTCCTAGTAGACTCGGTAGCGACAATTCATTTTTCATTAGCAGACAGGCTACTTACAATTTGTGGATTGATATTTGTTTATAATCAATTTCATGAGGTATTTCTACATCACTCACAAATAACCTATCTTATTAACCAAATTGAACTATCAAATAAACTTGACTCTGGATATCAGTTTTGTCCTCCACATAATGACCTTTCCTTATCTTTACCTATGTTGGTCCGAAAATCATAATTTCTTCCTTCACTCTTTTCATCCCATTTTTACCTATACTAGACCTAATTGCGGGCCACAACCTATGACCGATTTTCTGAGGAGTTCTTTTATTGTTGTCCACCCCACCACTATGTTGCTCTTCGTAGTTGTAGATGGGGAGTATAGAGGAGAGATGAGATGAAGATAGGAAATTATTTCTGGTACTGTCTATGAGGATCTTCCTCCACTCTATAATATGTGGATCTTCTCTGTTACAATGTGTGCTTCTGAAAGAGATTGAATTCTGGAGCTTAGTTTTTTGCTACTATACATCTTGAAGTGTATTTGATGCTTACTAATTTGTGCAAGAGGTGGTTCATTTTGGCTATGTCGTCTCTACCTCCTTGGTTTTCTGTGCCTTGTGCACATTGACTACTTTGTCTGTGTTCCAACACTTTCAGGCTTGTCTGTACTAAACTACTAACGTTGACTACTTCCTTTGTGGACCATCACTCTTAAGAGTCTACAACCCGTGTCCCAACATTCTCTGGACTATTTGACAATACCGGTGACTGAGATGATGTCACTTGCTCTGACTTGCAGCTATATAGTGCTGCTCTAGATAATGTTCATGCTCGACTTAGGATTGTCTATTAGCTTCCTATTGATGTGTGATATGATGCGCCTCTCTTGATGCTCGCATGTTATGTTGATCGCCTCAATACTGTCCTTGACTTTGTGTGTATCTGCTACTTGTTTCCTCACAACTCGCTCAAAGATTGATTATGATGATTGCTAATGCTAATGTTATATGATTGAGGGATAGTGCTTGACTGATTGATATTTGTATTTGAGATTCGGGTGGAGTATTTTCTTGATGGGATGTACTTGTCTGCTATTTCTGAATTCTGATTTTTATTTTCTTTTTTTACTATGTTTGAGTTTGTATGTCTGCAAGATGGGCTTGGGTTTCACCCATGCTCCAGCTTGAGGGGGAGTGTTGAGAGGTATCTTGTTAATGGATTTATTATCTACCTAGAAATTGGGCGTAAGTGTGTTGGCCCTTTAGGGTTGTGTCTAAGTCTGTAATTGTGTTTCCTCTCCTGCATGTTTAGGAGTAGGGTTTCTGTGATGTAACATATCTTATACCTGTCGTTTACTTTCTTTTAGACTATATAGATGCAATCTCGTCACTGTTCCCGAATGAAGAGAGGTGTTAGAGATACCACATTGGAAACCAGCCAATAGCTGGAAGGATCCCAGTAGGATGGATTAAAAAGTACACTATGCACTGTCATAATGTTGAGGATCAGTCAAGGCAAATTCCATTGGCTGTGACATTTCTCATATGTCCGAGGAGGTGTAGGTGACTGGGTGGTGGAGTGATGATAACATTGAAGAGGAGACTGAGGTATATGGGTTAGGTTGTGTTGAGAAAACTTGCGGCCACTTGATAACCCTGCTCCCACACACCTTATCATTATCATGTCCACCACAATGCCAGCCACCAATAGGGATCATGCTTCACGGTGAAGTTGGGTTTATGGTGAGGGAAGTGGTAGGCCAGTTTTGATGTCATAACAAAATGGTCCTAGGATTAGGAGGTTGCAGTAGAAAGAAGGGCTTCACCATGGAGTCTGTGAATGACTTTGTGTTTTGAGGGCATTCAGGAAGTACAACACAGTAAAACATGATGGAATGGTTGTAAACAATAGTACTGAATTGACTACTATGGAATTAGACGGGTTTAGACACTTTTTAAACATGCCCTTGACTTTCTAGAAGAGGAAATAGCTATAGTCAATAGATGACAAAGGATTGGAATCTTGTCATCTCCAATCAGACAAACTCAGTGAAGTTGTAGAAGAACGAGTGTCTTAGATATCTGTTGGAAATGAAGTAGTTGCTTCTACCAGTTGCCCACCATCCAATCTTTTCACTACACAAATATAGAGTAGTGTCGAATCGGTGATTGGAGGTATACATAACTTGGCTCTTGATCCAGACAAACACCTAGCTTAACATAGTAAATTGATGTTTGTGGTGTGCTAGAGTGATACAAAATCTACTTTATCTACTGTATATGGAAAGGGGTAGTGGAGCTTATTATTGGTGGCTTTGGACGAATCACTGTTGTTAGAGGAGCTAGGAGTGGGCTGTTGTTTTCATTCAAAGCTGTTTGGTGCCCAAGATGGTGCAACAGGACATAGGCCGGTGCATGGAATTTGAGAAGGCCTCGAGTAAATTTGCAAAAATCAACCATATTTCGAAGCACTCCTATAATTTTAGTCTAGGCTCTGATATCATAAAGACAAGTGTGTATGTAAACAAGTAACAATCACAAGTCTCATTTTCTAGGTTCATTGTATAAATAAAAGTTAATACACATTTAGATAGTCTATTGTATAGTCTTAAAAAAGATAATCTTCTGTATAATATGATATACATTGGCACAATTTAGGAGTTCGTGGTGAAAAATCCATCATGGGGATGCGTGGTATGTTGCCCACACAAGTGGATGACTAGTTTGGCATAGTGCCGGTGGTTGTCCATACTTCTCATTTAGGGGCATCCTTTATAACTTGAACTATGTTCATGCTTATTCATACTGCACGATTTCATGCTTTTAGGGCATCCCAGTGATCCAATTATTGTTGTAGGGCAATTCTTTTATCTGGAATTCTATTCATCCCATCCAGATGGGCATTATCAAATCTGCATCCTATGGGGTTTGAGCCCAACAACTTTTGTGCATCAACAATAAGGCAGACCACTTAGACTAGTCCGGTCTTTGCCTGTTGGTATGCAGTTGCATGTATGAGTGTGGCTCTCTAAGAAGCAATGTGTTGCAGCCTTCATAGCCACATTTCTGCCCCCACTGAGTGCACAATGAATAATATTCTGGTAGACTTGGAAGTAAGCTCTGCTTTTCATTTGAGCGTAGAATCTGTACGAGTTGTAGATTTCTTTTGATATAAATGAGTTGTAGAATTATGAGAGCTGAGGTTGGTAAGAAACAAGAACTAAAGTCTATGGCATCACTTGGTTTTTATATATGACCTGATGTAACCAGCAGATTTCATAAACTTGTTTCTGTTTTAAGGTATAGTGCGGCTATGCGGTTAGTGGTTTATTTTAGCAATCTCTCTAACTCACTTATTATGCCAGCTTAAGGGATGGCCTAAAAAAATAACCAACTAACTCACTTTCATCATTATATACCTTTTTCATTGTATGATAGACTTAAAGGGAAATCTCTAAACTTGCTGATATTTTCACCAGAATTTCAGATGAAAAACTTGGCCTACTTTAAGCAAAAATGTAAAACAATGCGATTTCTCCCAGAAAAGCCAGCCTATGTTAGTGCTCGTATGGCATAAGTGTTGTTTGTTTTGTGAGCTCCCCTTTGAGTGGGGCAGTAGTTTGTGTCTTCTGATGTATATTTAGCTTCAAGATATATAAACGCGGGGACTTTCCTTTAGCTACATTTGATGAAAATTCGGGATTTGAAGACTTGGGAGGAATTTTGCTAGTCATTGTTCTTTCGTGGACAAACTAGAGCAAACATGTAATAGCGAATTCAAAATTGTACCCGAGCATCCCCCATGGGTTCTATACCCGACTCATAACTAGAGAACTTCTCTGTTCCTTCATTAATCGGACCTAAAATTCCAGAAATTACAAATGCCCTGAGGAGATGAGGTATACCACTCATGCTCCAATTGACCACTGTTAAGTCAAAATCAGTGCTATACAAGATCAATGGAAGAGTCAGAATCCAATGATCTCTTCACAACCCCCGATCACTCTGAGTCTATTGCAGTGACATATACAGTTCGACTGTAAAATAGCATAGTCTACCTTGGTAGGCACGTCACTAGTGAAACTAAGTTACAACCACACTCTCACTCCTACTGAGGTATGAACAAAGTCATCCTCAAAAGATATCATATACATATATTGTATCACATCATTGAGATACAGTCTCGACCATTCTCTTACCAGGGTATGACCGCAACCAATCATGTGAAATGTATATACTCAACAATATACAACTCCGCACAAAGGGAGAACTTGTTTCACTATCCAGCAAGTACTGACGTTGAAGATGGACCTATATCATAGGAAAACTACACAATTAGAGTTTTACTTGATTAGTTAGTCTAATTGGGCATCTTTTAGCATCAATCAAGTTATAACGTATAAACCCTAAACAAGATTTAAAATGATAAGGGCATAATACAACCTCAAAAGACATAAAACATATAAGGTGTGAGCTTGTCACATCATCACATGATGCACTGCCAATCTTAAGGCCATCATCAATGTTACATCACTAGGGGATATCAATCCCTCAATCATCTCACTGGAGGATAACACCTCCTACTAGGCATTAAGCCTCTGCTAGGTCATAGGACCCATCACATCAATATGATCTCATCAAGGCTCATATCCATCACCATGTGCCATATGATCACCACTATAGCATACACAAGCTATGACATTCATTTCACCTGCAAGGTTATGGGTACACAAATAAGAGAGAGAAAACATCATAGTGTGGTAACCACTTTAAATTAGACAAGTAAACACAATATCATACTTTCCAACATTTGTGTTAGGGTTGCATGTATAGCCGATTAGAGTTCCATATCATAAATAAATCACAAAACCATAATTATGTCATCTCCCACTTTCTTGGATCACACTAAGGTTAGAACATAATCATTAACTTGGTTAATCCACTATCTAAATAGCATTATGTATTCACCAACAATTACATGTTCATAAGTAACAACCTTACAAAGTTCCCCATGTGTTTTGACCATGCACTCAAGTGAGTGTATCAAGCACCCATCAAACATGTTTCACGACCATAAAACAACCATGTGTCTTAACCAAAATAAAAAAAAGTGTCTCGACCAAAAACAAGAGCACATGTCTCGACCATGACAAAAAAACATGTCTTGACCAACACAAGAACATGTCTCGACCATGACAAAAGCATGTGTCACGACCAACACAAGAACATGTGTCATGACCACCCTAGGGTTAGGGTTTTAACCATGACACAAAACATATGTCTCGACACTCAAGTGTTACGACCATCAACCCATTAGGGATTGTGTAACGTCCCCAGATTCTGTCATCTCGAGACTTAGAAGGCTTGAGAAGACAAACTCGGAAACGTTAACTAATTGTTTCAGAGAGAGATGCGGAAGCACAATACGCATACATGAACATACAATCATAACATACTCAACATTCAACATGTATATTTTATAAAATATGAATTATTACAAAATGATTTACATTTACATATTGAATGAAAATTCTACAATCTATGAACATGTATGCTAATCAGGATCCTAGACAATAGGTAACCTGAACAACTTGCTCACACCCTGTTCTTTTTCTCCCATGCTATCTATGAACCTAAAACATACGTGAAACAAACGAATTAACAAAAGTTGGTACGTGGTAAAAGATACGCTAGTAAGGTTGCATAAAGGAAAATACTTGAAGAAGGAAGAAAGAGAGAAAAACCATTTCTTAAGACAAAAATTAGGTAAACATCCTTTTTATTACATTTATTTGATGCGGTTGTACTACACTTATCTGCACTTGACTTACATCCAGTATGAGAAAAAATTATATCATCATACATCTAACATGGGCCAAAGCATCATACATCCATGTTAGGCAACATACATCCATACGAGGCTAGGTGCACTAGTAGCTACAACCCATCCATATCCTTTTATGTTATATTAGATTTTGGCAAAGTATAACTCATAATAGTTCAACCAAGCAATGAATATCCAAATAATAGCATTCATGATATTACATATCATAAGCAACCAAGAAATCTAGTCTTATACTTATAAGACCATGTACCTGAGTTCAGAGATTCCTAATAATCCTCGATCATCTAGATATCCGGTCATCACCTGATTAATAATAAATATTCATCATTAATAAAATGTTCACCATTATTAGTGATATTTTAGGTCCAAAAAATAGGGTTTTGGTCAAACCTAGATCAATATGATGTCAGTATGGCCTCTAGTATTTTTAATCTGATCTATATGACATTATTAAGGTCTAGTACGAATTTCATATTTTTCTGATGGTTGGCCTATTTTCTAGAATTAAAATGAGGACTAAACATGTAATTAGGAAATAATGAGAAAATGTCTACAATGGCTCAATAATATTAAGATTGGAGTCCCCATTTAGTTGATAGATGATATCAGAGTTCAAATGTATTTTTTCCAGATTTAATATCAACCATTTTCTAATCATATCATTTAAATGAAGCATTCTCATCTAAATAAAATATCATGAGTAGTTGTGCTTTAAAAGTCTGATCTAAGGATCCAATAATGTAGAGAACATTTTTCTGAGTCTAGGGTTAGTTTTGGAGCATTTATAGGCCAAAGGATCTATTTTTAATTGTATTTCTAAGATTTATGTATTAACTAAGGTATTTACCTTTTTGAGAAAAGATCGGCCGTTGGATCTAATCTTCAGACTTTGGATGGCCACCACATAGCTCCAGGGAGGCTCATAAATCATTGCCTGATTCAAAGTGAACCAGCCGGTTCATGAGGGTGTCCGACCCAGTTTGTACACTAACTCCTCTCATTCTTGCCTCACGCCAGATCTCTCTGTTTCCAAGACAAAACAAGCGCCGCCGCCGATTAGTATCTCTGTTGAGATCCAACCTTCAGTGATCAAGGATGAAGCTTGCCCCAGATCCGATGATGATATGAGATCCACCATGATGCCAAAAGCTGCTCGATTGGGATCTACTTTCTGGTCTAACCTACATCCTCTTATCCCCTTTCTCACGATCTCCGTGTGGAAACATCCTTTCAGGGAAGCGCCGCCACAAGGAAGGAAGCGGTGCGGCATGGGTAGCAGCTGCAACCTCCTCAACATGGAAAGCCACCTTCTTTGGTTAACCTTGTGGTGGCAAGGAAGAAAGATCACAAGGTCTTAAACTGCTCTCTTCCACTTCTATCTGGGAGCCTTCCTCCCCGATTCATATCATGAGTCCTTGGTAGTGGCGCGCGTCGCTAGTGCCATGAGAGCTTCGCCCGGGTCTGCAGCGAGGAGCCCGATGGTTGGTATAACCATACCTTGACTTCGACACAGATCCAGGTGAACCACCAACACCTTGGCTCGTTGCACTGAGCTCTAAGATCTGCGGGTTACTTGTGGATGGTAGGCGGATGGTGTATCCTCTCTGTCGTCCGCCTCGATGACCCCGACCTCCGCCCAGAGCGATGTCACCATCTGCTCTATCATGGTCAAGGAGGTGGTGATCGGTGATTCATATGACACAACCTGGATGAAGGGAACTCTTCAACTCACAACGCATCAGGAAGATCATGCCACAGAGTCTGCCATCACACCCTACTGGCGGTGTAGTAGATGAAAAAAGGGGAAGAAGTTTGCCCTCATCAATGCTAGCGGAAAGCTCCTGGAGATCTAACAGAAGCTACACACCTAGATTTTGACGTTGGTTGTAATGGGAGACCTCAAAGCCTCCTCTTCGCCAGCCACAATGGATGATCTCCAAGGCCATGAAGACAGGATACGCAGACAGAGTGTCAACCTCCACCCACCACCTGTGAGTTGTAGAGGAGAGGCATAGGGAGATCCACCTACGATCATCCACCTACACACCACTATACACACACTGAGGAGAAGGGGTCATAGGGATCCTAAAAGTGTGGCGGACTTGGCCAGTTCAGCCTAGACTTTGATTCCTCCTAATGACTCCCTCCACCAACATCCTGAAGAATGGTCACATGCTCCTCAGTTTGCGGAGGTTCAAGAAGAGTTATTAAGGGTCGTCTAAGCTACAACCACGGTCAATCAGACCCGATGTTACCCAACTGGGATGGTGCCCGCATGAGTCGCGCCCCTCTCCACTTGACTGATCATGTATGACGATACTGGTGAATAAATCTTGGTCTAAGTCAATTGGTTTCAATTATTTGATCAATAATCAAGCAATACAAAAACTCTCACATGATAGGCATTAGTTTCCCCAGCACGTGGTCTAGCATTCAACCACATTTGACATCAAATACCCAACATTTGTTCATTCAAAACCATTCTTCACATAACCTCATAAATAACTATATAATCCTTGAATTCAATTTAAGAAGTCATCAAATATTGGTCCAACAAGTCCAACAACACTTGCTATGATCCTAAAATACCTCAAGGATCATCAATTGATCACTTGATTTCATTACGACTACTAAATTGACCTCTTGCACTCATAAGTACCCAAGTCGGTGAATAAAAATCTATTCATTGTAATAGATGTCAATTAGATCTAATAATCATTCGTTGCATCTATACCTACCCTTTTTTAAGTGAAAGAGTCCAAAATTGAATGATTAACTCCTCAATATGGCACTAAACATCTACATAACATTCATGGTGTTCAATTTCTATGTGGGGTATCTAAACCCAAAAATCCAGGTTATCACATTTACCCCACCTTAAAAGGAAATTTTCCCTGAAAATTCAGCTAATGTCATCCTTAAGAGGTTATTTAGGAGTTCAACTTCATATACATCATCATTGTTTAGGTTCTAAGACCACCATAATTGCATGCACTCTAAGTTGTCAGCTTAGGGTCTAGAGATTCTTGGGTGTATCCACCCCACCTTATATATATGTGGAAGCATCACTTAATGTCTTAGCCATAACATGACCTTATGATATCTTAGGATTACATCACCCCTAAGGGTACATGTTTTGTTCAAAATTTTAAAGTTCAAGAGGAATTTGTTTATATGCCATGGTATTCAGATCATTCAAATCTAACATCATTAACATCTTACAATGATTTAAGCATTAGAGGAGAGTTATCTTTATCCCTCATATTAGAATTTTTCTACTTAAGAAGGGCTTACGCAACATGTTTGACAATTAGGGTTTCACCCTATGGTGTGATATTCATACTCAACTTAGAAGCATACATTGAGAAGGATCAAAGTTACGAACTATATTTCTGATCATATATCATATGATCCAAAAATATCTTTATATCAAGTTCATGAGTTCAACTTTTTATGTCTTGCATGTATTATGTGAAGGGAAAAAGAGAATATACTAAGTTTATCCCATGATCTCAACATCATATCTTTCATGTTTCATATGAAGGGGAAATGAATATTTTAAATTCAAACTTATCATGATTTCAATCTTGGGTGCTACATGTATGATATAGGGGGGGAATATAGAATAGGTCAAGCTTATACGAGTGACTCCTCATATATAAATCATCTGTATAGATCAAGTGAGGTTTCTATCATCATATATTAAGAAAGATAAGAAGAAGGGAGAACATGTATGTTGAGTATCTTTTGCACAAAGCATCATACTCTCATAAGTAGAGTTCATATATTACCTCACTTGCAACTAATGATGAGATTCACAAAATATGTCACTCCATCTAGGACCTAACTCAGTAAAAGGATTGACTTTATCATATGGGTCATCTACCCATCCTTTTCTTTTACCCAATTCTCACATATAGATTTGAATCGTGCATAAGGACTCAACTCAACACTCAAGAGTAATCTAGTGTAGGCCATTTTTTTAACACATATCTCATATATTGGAGGCTAGGTCCTATGACCTTCTCCCTGTGGGTCTTACTCTCTCTAGAGTTCACCACATATCTCATCCTACCACTAGACATCCTCCTTGTATAAGAGCTTGAGGCTCATGCACACTCATATCAATCTTAACTTAGCTTATCTTAAGTAGGAAAAGGGAATGTACTTTCATCATCACGACTTAGCATAGATCCTCTAAGAGTGGATTCGGATCATATACAATTCAAATATGAATAAGGAAACTTATACCATCATGGATTAAAGTTAGATAAGATTCTATATGCTTATTTCCTTCATCTTTCTTTTGTCTATCTATGTATCACATAACCTTATGAGGCTCTAGACGTCTAATCTAGATGTATTCTCTCTTCTAGACTGATGTCACTCCCTTTCACTTAGATTGCATGAACACCCACTACTCTCCTGTGTGAGGGACACATTTTTATATTTACATATATCTAATAAATATTATATAGTTTTTCTCTGAGAAAGAAGGCGTCAGAGAAAACTGTCGAGGTGCAAGCCGTTTGGGAAACAAAACCAAACCAGCAAACTCGAGTGTCCAACACACTGTAGATAGACTGGTGCCATGTAACCTAGTGAAATGGTGAGAACATGGTGTAGACTAGTGTTGCTACCCAATACATATGAGCTCTATATGTAAAGGGTTTCAGACACTTATCTAACCTAGTTCTCGAACATCTAGGTTCTAACCTAGAGGCTAAGTCAAAACTTATTCCTATAGAGCAACTTACTAAGTTTCTAGGTTTTAAAGTGAAAGGTGAAATTTAACTTTATGTTTCATGGTGAGCAATTGTAAGGGTAACGTCCCCAGATTCTGCCACCTCGAGACTTAGAAGGCTCAAGAGGACAAATCCAAAAACGTTAGACACTCGTTTCAGAGAGCGATGTGGAAGCATAATATGCATACATGAACATACAACCATAACATACTCAACATTCAACATGTATATTTATACAATATGAATTATTATAAAATGATTTACATTTACATATGGAATGAAAATTCTACAATCTATGAACATGTATGCTAATCAGGATCCTAGACAATAGGCAACCCGAACAACTTGCTCACACCCTGTTCTTTTTCTCCCATGCTATCTCTGAACATAAAACATATGTGAAACAAATGAATCAACAAAAGTTGGTACGTGGTAAAAGATACACTAGTAAGGTTGCATAAAGGAAAATACTTGAAGAAGGAAGAAAGAGAGAAAAACCATTTCTTAAGGCAAAAATCAGGTAAACATCCTTTTTATTACATTTATTTGATGCGGTTGTACTACACTTATCTGCACTTGACTTACATCCAGTGTGGGCAAAAATTATATCATCATACATCTAACATGGGCCAAAGCATCATACATCCATGTTAGGCAACATACATCCATACCGGGCTAGGTGCACTAGTAGCTACAATCCATCCATATCCTTTTATGTTATATTAGATTTTGGCGAAGTATAACTCATAATAGTTCAACCAAGCAATGAATATCCAAATAATAGCATTCATGATATTACATATCATAAGCAACCAAGAAATCTAGTCTTATACTAATAAGACCACGTACCTGAGTTCAGAGATTTCTAATAATCCTCGATCATCTAGATATCCAGTCATCACCTGATTAATAATAAATATTCATCATTAATAAAATGTTCACCATTATTACTGATATTTTAGGTCCAAAAAATAGGGTTTTGGTCAAACCTAGGTCAATATGATGTAAATATGGTGTCTAGTATTTTTAATCTGATCTATATGACATTATTAAGGTCTAGTACAAATTTCATATTTTTCTTATGGTTGGCCTATTTTCTAGAATTAAAATGAGGACTAAACATGTAATTAGGCAATAATGAGAAAATGTCTACAATGGCTCAATAATATTAAGATTGGAGTCCCCATTTAGTTTATAGATGATATCAGAGTTCAAATGTATTTTTATCAGATTTAACCTCAACCATTTTCTAATCATATCATTTAAATGAAGCATTCTCATCTAAATAAAACATCATCAGTAGTTGTGCTTTAAAAGTCTAATCTAAGGATCCAATAATGTGGAGAACATTTTTCTGAGTCTAGGGATATTTTTGGAGCATTTATAGGCCAAGGGATCTATTTTTAATTGTATTTCTAAAATTTATGTATTAACTAAGGTATTTACCTTTTTGAGAAAAGATCGGCCGTTGGATCTAATCTTCAGAATTTGGATGGCCGCCACATAGCTCCAGGGAGGCTCATAAAGCATTGCCTGATTCAAAGTGAACCAGCCGGTTCACAAGGGTTCAGGCCCGATTTGTACATCGACTCCTCTCATTCTTGCCTCACGCCAGATCTCTCTATTTCCAAGACAAAATGAGCGCCACCGTCGATTAGTATCTCTGTTGAGATCCAACCTTCAGTGATCAAGGATGAAGCTTGCCCCAGATCCGATGATGATATGAGATCCACCATGATGCCAAAAGCTGCTTGATTGGGATCTACTTTATGGTCTAACCTACATCCTCCTATCCCCTTTCTCACGATCTCCGTGTGGAAACATCCTTCCAGGGAAGCGCCGCCACAAGGAAGGAAGCAGTGAGGCATGGGTAGCAGTTGCGACCTCCTCAACATGGAATAAGCCAACTTCTTTGGTTAACCTCATGGTGGCAAGGAAGAAAGATCACAAGGTCTTAAACTGCTCTCTTCTGCTTCTATCTGGGAGCCTTCCTCCCCGATTCATATCCTGAGTCATTGGCAGTGGCGCGTGTCACTAGGGCCATGAGAGCTTCGCCCGGGTCTGAAGTGAGGAGCCCGATGGTTGGTAGAACCCTACCTTGACTTCAACACAGATCCGGGTGAACCACCATCACTTTGGATCGTTGCACTGAGCTCTAAGATCTGCGGGTTACTTGTGGGTGGTAGGCAGATGGTGTATCCTCTCTGTCGTTCGCCTCGACGACCCCGACCTCCGCCCAGAGTGATGTCACCGTCTTCTCTATCATGGTCAAGGAGGTTGTGATCGGTGATTCGTATGACACAACCTGGATGAAGGGAACTCTTCAACTCACAACACATCAGAAAGATCCTGCCGCGGAGTCTGCCATCACACGCTACTGGCGGCGTAGTAGATGAAAAAAGGGGAAGAAGGTTGCCCTCATCAAGGCTAGAAGAAAGCTCCCAGAGATCTAACAGAAGCTACACACCTAGATTTTGACGTTGGTTGTAATGGGAGACCTCAAAGACTCCTCTTCCTCAGCCACAATGGATGATCTCCAAGGCCATGAAGACGGGAAATGCAGGCAGAGCGTCAATCTCCACCCACCACCTGTGAGTTGTAGAGGAGAGGTACATGGAGATCCACCTACGATCATCCGCCTACACACCACTATATGCACAATGAGGAGAGGGGGTCGTTGAGATCCTAAAAGTGTGGCGGACTTGGCCAGTTCAGCCTAGACTTTGATTCCTCCTAATGACTCCCTCCACCAACATCCTGAAGAATGGTCACCTGCTCCTCAGTTTGCGGAGGTTCAAGAAGAGTTATTAAGGGTCGTCTAAGCTACAACCACGGCCAATTAGACATGATGTTACCCAACTGGGATGGTGCCCGCATGAGTCGCGCCCCTCTCCAGTTGACTGATCATGTATGATGATACTGGTGAATCAATCTTGGTCTAAAGTCAATTGGTTCCAATTATTTGATCAATAATAAAGCAATACAAAAACTCTTACATGATATGCATTAGTTTCCCCAGCACGTGGTCTAGCATTTAGCCACATTTGACATCAAATACCCAACATTTGTTCATTCAAAATCATTCTTCACATAACCTCATAAATAAGTATATAATCCTTGAATTCAATTCAAGCAGTCATCAAATATTGGTCCAATAAGTCCAACAACACTTGTTATGATCCTAAAATACCTCAAGGCTCATCAATTGATCACTTGATTTCATTACGACTACTAAATCGACCTCTTGCACTCGTAAGTACCCAAGTCAGTGATAGATGTCAAATAGATATAATAATCATTCATTGCATCTATACCTACCCTTTCTAAGTGAAAGAGTCCAAAATTGAATGATTAACTCCTCAATATGGCACTAAACATCTACATAACATTCATGGTTTTCAATTTCTACGTGGGGTATCTAAACCCAAAAATCTGAGTTCTTTAATGTTTTGCAGAGCATATACTACTAATACACATCCAAGAATTTATATGCAAACACAAGCATCCAAAGTACATCATATCATTTTGCATTCATGAAAACTAGTCTTATACTTAATAAAACCCACGTACACAACACCTTGTGTGTTGATTCGTTGTTTCACGTATGTTTTAGGTTCAGAGCTAGTGTGGGATAAAAGACGGGAAGTGAGCAGTTATCCAGGTTGTACCTATTGTGTAGATCTTGTTAGCATACATGTTTAGACTTGTGTAAAATTTTCTATTCAAGCTGGAAATGTAATCTGTAATAATTCATGTTGTAATTAATATACATGTTGAATGTTGAGAATGTTATGGTGTACGCATTATAGTTGTATGTTCATGTATGCACATATTGCTTTCACAATGCACTCTGATACTTGCCTAACGTTTTTGGATTTTGTCTTCTCATCTCCATGGGTTTTGAGAAGGTGAACATTTAGGGACGTTACAGATTTGGTTACGACCATGACACAAGGTCATGTGTTTCGACTGAAACCAAGCAAAACATCTCAACCATCATTCTAAAGTCAAAGTGTGTCGACCAAGGAAAAAACAAAGGGTAGCGACCACCAAGGTAAAGCTACCACAAGGCGAACAACCATCCTCAAAATAGGGATAGACCATAACCAAAATAGAAGTATACCACGGTCAAAATAGAAGATTAACATCAAGGGAAAATCATTGAGATGGAAAAATCCAAACTAAGGTGAACATCAAGACCTTGAAATCCAAAATTTAACATGAACCTTCAAGAAACCAACTAGGTGGAATAATACCAAGCTTCAACCTCAAGAAAACCAACTCAAAAACCTCAAGCAAACACAAAGGCAGAACCAAAAGTCTTAAACCTTATATCATGATAACCTCATCTAGCACATTAGCATCAAATTTAGAGATCAAAATAGTAGAATGAAAGCAATATTATGATGCAAGTAATAGAATAAGGTAGAGAGTTATAGAGTGTGTCTTAAGGTAGAGAACCAAGCTTCCAAGATCACAAGCTCCAAGGAAGAAGATGAAGATCCAATCAAGGTCAACACTTGCCACAAGATCACCCCAAAAGAGAAGAACACCATGGTTAAGAGAATGCTCAAGAAGGAGGGTGAAAAACCCTAGGCCAAACCAAGAAGAAAGAAGGAAGAAGAGAGCTCCTTCTCACTTGGGTATCACCATATTAAAACATAGTCTATAACCTTTGTGAGGAGAAGATCTCAGGGTATCCACTGTGTCAAAACATGGTCTAATGGCTGAGAAGAGAATATGGAAGGTAGGGTTCCAAAGGAAAAACGTGATCAACAAGGTAGAACCTCTTACCAAGAAAAGAAACCACCAAGAAGGTGATTAAGCTCCAAAGCACGACATGCAAGGTTGATCGACCTCGAAAGCACCTAAGACCAGTCCTTTTTTCTCCTCAAAGCTCCAAGGACGAACAAAAGAGAGAGGATAAGAAGGATGGCCAAAACGATTACTTGCATGAAGGAGAAAGGGGTTATATACTCGAAGGAGGAGGGATGTAAGATAGGTGTGAGGAATCAACACAAGAGAGCACCAAAGGGACACTTGTCCACCAAGAAAATAGCCATGCAACCACTATATGCATTCATGAAACCTATGGTGATAAAACTAGGTGGGGTTTTGACCACATGGGTCACCACCACCCTAGAGGTCAAAACAAACATCAAGGTACCTTGTCTCAACCACGACAAAAGATCACCATATCAACATGGTCGAAACACATCACAAGAAGGCCAACCATCACGACCAAACCACACCAAGACCTCCATGGTCGAAACAAAACCCATCCCATAGGAGGTGATTTGGTCAAAACACACCCAAAGCACATCAACAAGGTCGAGACATAGGTCGCAACACTCAACAAATCTCAACATGTCAACACCATGCTCATAAACTAGAATGCTACAAGCCCTAGCATCACCACATGATGCCACCTCATCAACCAATGTTCAACAAGGCATCCCATAGAATCATTTTCTCTCTTATGATGCTAAAGCACTGTTGGCTATTTAGGCTAACAAGTTTCAATCATATAATGATCTTTTACTCAACTAGCTATTTCCCGCAAGCATACGAGAGTAGTTGTAGTCAAAATCAAACACAAGGAGCATTGGTTAGCTAGGCGCAAGACTTATGATTTTCAATAATCTAGATGGTTGTACACAAGATGATTGGATTAGAACAACTAAATTACAAATTTAAAACAAAACAATAAATTATCACTTAAGAAAGTTTAAGATTCAGATTTAAGAGGATCTTAGACTTGGGATTTCACTATCACATCATAGCTTATATTAAAATATGAATTTAAACATGTTAATTAACTTACAAAGGAGGTTTGTAGTCATCACTCACCTCCCGGTGAAGTGATGATGATTCTAACTCCATACATCACTCTCATGCATGTATTTCATTTTGAATCACAAACCTTGCTCCTCGTCTTAATCCCAGTCACTCTCGCGGTCAAGGACAAGTTGCCAAAAGAGTAACACCATACTCTCAAACACATATTCTCATATTATGAAAGAAAGCATAAAACATGCAATTATGATGGCCAATCACACAAACAAGCATCTCAGATCTGAAACAACTCTTGGAAAATGTAAAAAACTAACATTTAGTACGAAATTCATATATTCATATAAGCTATGACATGGGAGTTACCCTCCCATGTCCAAAGAAAGGAAACTACTCATCCATGATAGTGTACAACAGAAAATGTGCATAATTTTCAGAATTCAACATGGTTTAGAGAAGGAAAAGCTAAGTAATCCCAAGGTGTAACCCAGCAAAGGTAGAATTCTGGCTTGAGGACGAAATCCCACTCCTGTAGCTGCTCCAAACTGGACAAACTTCCCTCCTAAGAAGCTTTGTGGAGTGAAGAAGCTCTGTTGCACCTCCGGAGAAGAAAATGGAGAAGAAGAATGGGGGTTCTTTGGCAAAGAAACCACCTTCTTCCACCCAAAATCGCCTTCCTCTGCTCTCCTCTTGCTCTGGGACGAGGGAACTATCACAAATGATCGGACATAACCACCCATTAAGTTCCCACTTTGTTTTAAACAAAAACTCATATTTTTTAAAATGCTGAAACTGTAAGGTGCGCGCCGTGCACCCAAAGTGCACGCCGTGCAACTTTCCAAAAACTTTCAGTCTGCTCCAGAATGCACTGCGCACGACATGCGCTGAAGTAATGCACGCCGTGCAACTTTATAGAAACTTTGGTCTACTTGAGCTCCCAGGTGCACGACGTGTCTTTTTAAGACACGACGTGCACCTGGCTATTCTGGGCTGTTGTGTATTATGCTCATAACTTTCAGTGTGTAGGTCCGATTTACATGCTGTAAAAAGTGGTATTTGCGCACTATCGAACCCCAAAACATGTAGATACTTGAGGAGTGATCCAATAAGTGATAATATGATATATTCCTCATCATTTCATTGCAAAATATAGTGTCTACAATCCAAACCATGAGACAAGTAAGAGTAGCTAATAAAATTATGAATCTAGCATGAATGAGAGTGATAATTGAGTCAAAATAACACGGATATGCAACCAAACATGATTCAAAAGATGATACGATTTGTGTACATCAAGAACCAACAACACACTCAACATGTGACAAATTGTAAGATAACTCCTCAACTTGGGTAAATTACAACTTGGTCCAAGACAAGCATATAAAGCTCAAACATCATCAAAATAGGACCAAACTGGAAACATAAGATTGTCACATCTAAGACAAGCATCTCAAAGGGTTAGATTAAGGTTCTGAGCATCTTATTAAGCAAAGTAGGGATACTCAAGCACTAAAGATTTTTTAGGGTCGTTACAACCATAAACCCCTAACAAGGATTTTGCTCTCAACATCCTATGCAAAAAGGGGTGGTACTTCCTACACATCTCTTATTCAAGCTCCCATGTGGCTTCTTGAACACCATGGTGATGCCACATAACCTTAAACAAAATGATATACTCCTTCAACTTCTTGATCCTCTTGTCCAGGATTAACACATGACCTTCTACATAAGACATATCCTCATTTAGCTCAACCTCCACTGGCTGAAAACCCAACTCGGTATCTGGGTGGCACTTCCTCAACATGGACACATGGAACACTGGGTGCAACCTGTGCAACTCATGTGGCAACTCCGACTTATATGCCACCTTCCCAACGCATGCCCCCACAGGGTTAGGTCCCATATACCTGGGAGCCAACTTACCCTTCTTCCCAAACCTCAAAACACCTTTCTAAGGAAAAACCTTGAGATACACTTCGTCTCCCACTTGGAACTCTAAGTGCCTATGACAATTATAGTACATCTTAGTTAAGGTTATGGTACATCATGGTGCTATCTAGGTGCATAGCATATGTGAGCCTCTTCCAAAACCATCTTCCTCATATTATCAACATCAGGAACCACGACTATGTTGTGGTAACACATTGTTGCATCCTCTGTATCATGGAAACCATCATGCTTCTCGCCGCCAAGCTCTACTTGGATCTATTGTATCACAGTATTGCTCTACTGTGCATCTCTAATATGCAGCCTCAACATAGGATTCACTTAAAACTATGCCAATAAACCCACCAATATAGATACCTCTAGCTATACATTCATCTTACGCAAGGAGACCAACATGTCTCTCTTATGGCACACCAAGGAGTACAACTATGCCTTATCTACAAATGATGATGAAGAAGACTAGCTTCCTGCTCAATGCATCATCCATGCCATTCACCTTCCTGGGATGGTAATCAATATTGCAGTCATAGTCCTTGATTACATACTCATATTCAGTTCTTGTTATGAGAAGATGCACTTCAAGTTCTGGTGTTCTATGAAGATCTAACATTGTCCATTGGCTCACTGGCCACAACCTATACATATGATAACATGTCACATATACATACATGCAATATCTAGTACAACAAAGACATATAGCCAAAACATCATCTCAATATACAATAGATACAAAACTCTACCAAGGACTTAAGAGTACATGGAGGACACATAGGACTCTACTACAAACACAAGCAACACATTCAACCTTTACTTAATAACTACTACTCTTTCTACTCAGCCTCAACAACACGATCTCTACCTCATCGTGCATGACCACCTAAAAGATGTGGAAACCCACAGGGTGAGACTAAACATCCCAGCGAGAGATATAACCCTCCGCCAACATCTATTAAAATCACAGGGTAGATAACATATTTAACAGGCTGAGTAGATTCAGCTAAATGATATGTATTAAACAGATAGTACAGATTAAGCAAACTAAGAAGTTACCACTAAGTAGTAGAGAAATTAATACTTTAAGAAGGAATATGAATAACATGTATAACAATTGGTTTCTCTTACCACATTATAATTCAAGAAATCGGTATAAAGATAAGGCAAAGTAGTCATCCAATCTTATTTGTATTTGACCCTAAGAAAATACACTACACAGCTTTGTTACATATTTTATTATGTCCTGAGGAGATGAGGTATACCACTCATGCTCCAACTGACCACTGCTAAGTCAAAATCAGTGTCATACAAAATCAATGAAAGAGTCAAAATCCAACGATCTCTCCACACCCCTCTATTAGTCCAAGTACGATGCAGTGACATATAGAGTCCAACTGCAAAATAGCCTAGTCTGCCTTAGTATATAAGCACAACGCTAGTGAAATTGCGTTACGACCGTAGCCACACTCCTATTGAGGTATGACTACACCCATCCTCAAAAGATATCATATACATATAATGTATCACATCATTGAGATACGACCTTGACCGTTCTCCTACCAGAGTATGACTGCAAACAATCTTATGAAATGCATATACTCAACTGCATACGACTCCGAGCTTCCATTAAGGGAGAACATGTTTCACCATATAGAAAGTATTGACGCTGAAGATAGATCTATGGCACAGGGCAACTACATGATTAGAGTTTCACTTGATTAGTTAGTCCAATTGGTCATATTTTAGCATCAATCAAGTTACGACATATAAACCCTAAACAATCTTTACAAAGATATAATACAACCTCAGTAGATATAAAATGTATAATGTGTGAAGTAGTCACGTCACCACATGACACTTGTAGCACTGCCAATCTCAATGCCATCATCAATGTTACATCACTAGGGGATATCAATCCCTCAATCATCACACTGGAGGATAATACCTCCTACTAGGCATTAAGCCTTTGCCATGTCGTAGGACCCGTCACATCAATATGATCTCATCAAGGCTCATAGCCATCACCCTGTGTCATTTGATTACCACTATAGCATACACAAGCTATGTAATTCATTTCACCTTCAAGGTTAGGTGTTCATAAACAAGAGAGAGAAAACATCATAATGTGGTAACCACTTCAAAGGAGACAAGCAATCACATCATGTTTCCCAATATTAGGTTTAGGATTGTGTGTATAGCCGGTTAGAGTTCCATATTATAAATCAATCATCAAACCCTAATTATCTCATCTCCCACTTTCTTGTATAGTACTAGGGTTAGAACATCATCATTAACTTGGTTAATCCACTACCTAAATATCATTAGGTATCCACCAACATTTACATGTTCATAAGTAACAACCTGATAAAGTTCCACATGTGTTTCGACCATGCACTCAAGTGAGTGTATCGACCACCCATCAAACATGTGTCATGACCATAAGCCAACCATGTGTCTCAATCAAAAGCCAAAAAAAGTGTCTCGACCATGAATAAGAGCACATGTCTCGACCATGACAAAAGCACATGGGTTGACCAACACAAGAATGTGTCTCAACCATGACAGAAGCATGTGTCACGGCCAACACAAGAACATGTGTCTTGACCACCCTAGGGTTAGGGTTATGACTGTTACACAAAACATATGTCTCGACCCTCAAGTGTTACGACCATCAACCCATTAGGGATTCGATTACGATCATGACACAAGGCCATGTGTTTCAACCGAAACCAAGCAAAATATATCGACCATCATTCCATAGTCAAAGTTTGTCGACCAAGACATGAACAAAGGGGTAGTGACCACCAAGGTCAAGCTACCACAAGGAAAATAACCATCCTCAAATCAGGATAAACCATAACCAAAATAGAAGTATACCACGGTCAAAATAAAAGATTAACATCAAGGGAAATTATCATCATCAAGATGGAAAACTCCAAACTAAGATGAACATAAAAACCTTGAAATATGAACTTCAACATGAACCTTCAAGAAACCAACTAGGTGGAAGAAGACCAAGCTTCAACCTCAAGAAAACCAACTCAAAAACCTCAAGCAAACACAAAGGCCAAACCAAGACATAGTGATAGATCCAAGAGTCGTGTTGCATGTAACAACTTTAGTTCATCCATCACTTAGAAATTGAGTTCATGGAATTAGGGTTAAGAAAGAGAGCAATCTATAAGAGAATACTACAAAGTCTTAAACCTTAGATCATGATAACCTCATCTATCACATTAGCATAAAATTTAGATATCCAAATAGTAGCATGAAAGAAATATTATGATGCAAGTAATAGAAGAAGGCAGAGAGTTATATAACCAACCTTAAGGTAGAGAACCAAGCTTCCAATATCACGAGCCCCGAGGAAGAGGATGAAGCTCCAACCAAGATCAACACTTCAGAAAAAAGATCACCTAAAAGAGAAGAACACCATGGGAAAAAGAACGTTCAAGGAGGAGGGTGAAAAATGCTAGGCTGAACCAAGAAGAAATAAGAAAGAAGAGAGCTTCTTCTCACTTGGGTATCACCATGTTAAAACATAGTCAATAACCTTTGTAAGGAGAAGATCTTTAAGGTAGACACCATGTCAAAACATTATCTAATGGACGAGAAGGAGAAGACGGAAGGTAGGGTTCTAAAGGGAAAATGTGATCAAGAAGGTAGAACCACTTACCAAGAAGAGAAACCACCAAGAATCACCACAAAGAAGGTGATTAAGCTCCAAAGAACCACATGTAAGGTGGATCGACCTCCAAAGCACCCAAGATCAATCCTTGCTCCTCAAAGATCCAAGGATGAACCCAAAAGAAGGGACAAGAAGGAGGGATGAAAAGATCACTTGCATGAAGGAGAAATGGTTATATACTCAAAGGAGGGGGGAAGTAAGGTAGGCATGAGGTGTCACCAAAGGGACACTTGTCCACCAAGAAAACAACCATGCAGCCACTATATGCATGCATACAATGTATGGTGATAAAAACTAGGTGGGGTTTCGACCACATGGGTTACCACCACCCTAGAGGTCGAAATAAACATTAAGGTACCTTGTCTCAGCCACAACAAAAGGTCACCAAACCAATAGGGTCAAAACACATCATAAGAAGGCCAACCATCATGACCATACCACGTCAAGACCTCCATGGTTGAAACAAAACCCATCTATAGGAGGTGTTTTGGTTGAGACACACCCAAAGCACATCAACAAGTTTAAAACACAAGTCGCAACACTCAACCAAGCTCAACATGGTTGGCACCATGCTCATCAACCAGAATCTTGTAAACCTTAGCATCACTACATGATGCCACCTCATCAACCATGGTCCAACAAGGTGCCCCATAGCATAATTCTCTCTCTTATGATGATAAAGCACCAAGGGCACACTCAACATGTGATAAATTGCAATATAACCCCTCAACTTGGGTAAATTGCAACTTGGTCCAAAATAAGCATATAAAGCTTAAACATCATCAAAACATGACCAAACTGGAAATATAAGATTGTCACATGTTAGATAAGCATATGAAAGGGTTAGATTAAGGTTCTAGGCATCTTATCAAGCAAAGTAGGCATACTCGAGCACTAAGCTAGGTTAGTGGCCTTTCAAGTAAATCATTTCATGTCTATCGGGTCTGGCCTGCTAATCCAAATACCAAGAGAACAATTTAAAAATTGATATGATTTTTCTAATCACTGATAATTTCCAAGTGTAACCAACAAAATCATTGTGACAAAATTTCAATGTGATTGAGAAACGTATAGAAAGCTTTTGTAGTTTGTTTGAGTGTTTTAAACACAAATTTGTGAGACAATAACATAATAAATCATACAAACTAATACAAAACCATGTATAAATAAACTCCAATATCATAATAAATTATACAAACTAATACAAAATCATGTATAATTTTCAAAATAAACTCCATGACCGATGGATTAGTAATATAATATGCCATTGGATGTCTTAAAGTTTATTATTTCTAATTTATTGGAATACATTATGAATTTCGGGTCAATTCAGGTCTGAAGTATAACCCAGACCTCGATCCTAAATTATTTTTGGTTCTTCGAGTTCGGGTAAATTTCGAGTTGGGTCGAAAAACCTTAGACCCTAACCTACCTAAAAATTCTAGGTTTAGACGAGTCTTGTTTTGCTAGCCCTAGGCCCGTGTTAGGGAGAACAACCCACACTCAAGTCCCCTAACCAAAATCATGCTGCCCAACACGAATGTATTACCAGCCTCTAAAAATTTATCCTCCACCATAGTTATTCCCACTTCACCACCACAAACATTTTCTTCCCACCTGAATACTTCACCTCTCCACCACCACAGTCATTCTTCCCAGAACGACTGTGCTGCCAGCAAATTATGGTACATTTTCCACTGATTTTCCTATTCTACCCCACTCAACCCTATGCTTCCCAAGCCACTATATATACCTTAATTGAGCCTGGGAGCTAGGATTAGCACTTATTGCCACCCATCCTAGCATTCATTGAGCCACCTACTCCTTCCCACCTACTCCCACCTCATTTCCATTGTCTTCCACCTCAAAACCCTAGTTCTTTAGGGTTTTGACCACTTCCACCCACCATTCCATTCTTGATATCCATGAAGGAGGAAGGAGGACATGCACCTAAAGTTGGGGGGAACAAGGAAGGGTCTTCATTGTGTTTCTATGGCTTTTCACTCCTCTATTGATTCTTCTTTTCTTTTGTTATGAGTAGTTAAGCCCCCAAGGTGGGTTGTTTGGGTTAAAAAGTGACTTTGATACCATGTTGGGGGAACGATATGTCAACTCTATAAATTTCTTTGTTAATGATTACGTTCTTCGTCCTTCTCATTTTCCATGGATTGCTTGTTGATTTGTTCTAGAAACAACCCAGGTTCTAGGAGAAATGGCCTATATGGGGCCATTTTGGGATTTTCTCCTAGGTCCAACTAGTGAATCCCTAGCTAGCTACCCATCTTACCACATATATATCCACTCTTCTAATCCTAAGTGTGAGATCTAAGTAGCTAGTTTAGAAGCACCTAGTGTAATTGGCTTGGAGCTACCTAAAGGCTATATGATAGGTGACATGAGGTAAAATACCTTCATTTCCACCCTCCATTACTACCCTTGACCCCCAATTTCCCTAAGAGCTTCTATCCTAGAAACATAGACTTGATTAGATCCTAGTTGAATTCCACCTAAACCTAATTAAAATGATCCTTGCAAGGTTGGATAGGGGGTTGTAGGGAGTAGTTTCCCTACACACACCCTATTCCACCATGGCCCATTAGTAGTTTAGGGTAATTCTCTAGCATCTAACTTGTTGTTTTGTTTGATGATCTACATGAATGAATATTGCTTACATGTTATGATCCCTCAACCTAGGTGATAATCACATTACCCCAAATGACGCACACTTCAATTAATTAATCTAATCCCTAATATCTCTCATGATTAGTTAATGCTTGCTTAGATAATGTCTTTACTTACTCAGTTGGTTGTTTTCCTTTTTATTGGTAGTTAGATCTTTCTAGTTTAGCTAGTGTCACATTGGGATTCATTTTTCTTACTTTATCTAGTTAGTTTCTAATCCAGCCCTGCGCCTGCTCTAGTTGGCTAATTTCTAGTCTAATGTAGTTTCTCACCTAGTGTATCTAGTTTCCATCTCTATGTTGATAATTAGGATTGCTTTGCTAGTCTAGTCTTTATTGTTAACTTGATCTTGCTTGCCTTAGTCTAATTGCCTCTTTTATAGGAGAAACTATCACTTGTATGTGAATGTGGTCTTTCCTAAATGGTATAAGAATACATTGGTGCATTTCTGCTAGTGCTGGTTGAATGGCAATAACTAGCGCTAACCATAGTATGCGTGGATAAGGGTTGTTCAATATACATCATATGATGATATTAGTGCATTGTCTAGAGCATTACTTCATCACATTGACTATATTGAAAGACTCTTTGACAACATATAAGGATAGGTTGATATTAGAAATTTATACTCCTAAAAGAAGACATGATTACCTACATGAATGACTTAACCTCTCAAAATATAGTGGTACATCCACAGACAAGAAGGGATTGAATATTACCTTGTGTCTCATGCATTGTCACTATCGTTGTATGAGACAAAATTGGGTCATTTCCTTTAACACATCTACACTAAATATACCAAGTTTAACTAATAAAAGAACAACTTAAGTATGTTACTATTGTTATGTGGTGTAGATGACCACAATTGATACTGCTCATGTGTGTAGTTGCTTGTGTAGAAAATTAGCTACAATAAAGAAGAAAATGGAGGGTGTAGGTTTATGGAAATTTAATATCTTGAGTGAATGATTGGGGAAATTTTTATATTTTTTTCACCCAAAAAGATAGATAATAAAATTGTGATATTGTTTGATATATGTTTATTTTTCTAATCACAATTAATAATAATTCCATTATCATGATAAATAATAATGCCACCTCTTTCATTGGAATTTCAATCTACCTCCTACTTGGGAGTCACTCCAGGATGAAATCAAGTTACTAAATAAGGAATGCAAGTAGTCTCGGGCCAAGAAATAACTTAAAGGACATTATTGATAATGAATCATGATGCTTAAAACATTTACCGATTGTGTCATATAGAATATAATGCACTTTATTAGGAAGTCAATAGGTTATAGGCTTGCAATCACATTTTTGATCTTCCATTGCCTTGACTTGATCCAAATTAATTATAAGAGGACTACTTTGACCTAATGTAATGTAGTTTTCCAAAAATTACCTAATTTATCTTTATATTAAAAAATGTAGTGCATTCACTATTTTTTTTATTGAACTGCATATTTCCTAGACTATTGGCATCTAAGTTGTAAACCTATTATACATTTAGTGAAATCATTTGATCATGAATAAAATTTGGGCCATGAATGTGTGAACTTCTACTTAGTCCAACATAATTTATTTCTACCTTCGAAAACTAATTTGGTAATCTTTGCTTTATTTTCTCTCACACAAACTCTATTTAGGGGATTGTATTTTTCAGACAGTGGGTTACTATTTGTTATGCATCTATAAAAGTTTCGTGGTCTTGTAATTCAACCTAGATCAACCATTAATTGTGCCAAAATGGGAGTCACTTAAGACCAACTATAGCTTCAACATGAAATGTACACAATATTAGTTGGTTTTGAGGTTTGAGGTTCTTCTTGTATCCCATCCTAACCTTTTGTTGTAGACCATGTGATCTTCTTGAGTTTCTTGGGAGGGGAGTTGTTCCTATTGTTTTTATATTTGTCATCAGAGGCACTATTAATGAATGATGATATCTCCACTTGTAAGCACCTATAATGATTAATACACATAGAATGAATAAAATAATGAAAACGGTTGTTGGGCTGATGAGCTTTATTAATTCTTCTTCTTTGAAGGAATCAGAGACAAGGATTTTGGTTTGAGAATCATCACAAGGTCCTCATGAATGACATCCAAAAGCTTTTGAGGAGTAGGTTGTCCTCCATTTTTGAGGAATTCTCATAGCATATTCTCCTTTCCTATCAAACCTAGTTTCCACAATCACTGATTGATCATGAAATTAGGGATAAATTAAGTTCAAGAAAACTAAAAACCATCCTTAGTCCTTTTTTTCTTCTTAAACTGAACCATATATGAAACACAACCACATGAAATTGAATGTATAAGAAACAAAACCTTTATTATTTGATTTGATTGCAAACATAAAGAATATATTAAGTTACATACCATCTTTCAAGATTTCATGATTGTTGGCTTGACTATTAAATACAATTTTGTATGATCATACATTATTGCAACTTCACTAATATACATCTCTTTGAACTTCTAAACAAGGACGTAGAGTGACAGTGACTGACTACTTGAACTTTTCTAGCATCCAACTTGTGGAAAGACTCATTTTATGCCTTTAGATCTCCAATTATTGAGGGAGTTCCCAAACGTTTGTGAGTAAAGTGGTGAGATACTTGCTTAGTGAATGAATACTTCAATGAAATAGTTTAAAGCACCAAAGTAGTCAAATATATAACCTTGAGCATATGAATTTAAAGTATAATAGTAATAAAATATAAAGGAATGACTCATTCACAAACATATAAATGAAAGGATTACTCTAGATAACTACGAGAAGTAAATTAAAAAACTTGAACATACTTGATTAATCTCAAGGGGAACTAGTCGATCAAAACGTACAAATGGTAGATTACTCTAGATAACTACAAAGAGTAAATCAATAACTAAACATACTTGAATATTTTCTTGTTCATCTTATTGTGCCATGAACCCACTGAACAAAGTGTACCACGACACGTGAAAGCATCACAAAAAGCTATGGTCTCACCATACAAGACTTAGAGTGGACATGGCACTCTATGTCTACTAACTAGCTAGCCAGTCAACAATGGGATTCCCCATGTCTGGCTTGGTGGCTAAATAGTTGGTCATTGAAAGTGGACTCCTCCTCTAAACCTGACACTCATGTGTAGAGACAAAAATTTTATAGATAAAATTGTATTCTCTATAGTGGTTCTGCAAAGGTTGACTCACTAAGTAATAACTGAACTGGTTACCACTAGGATCTCTGATAAAGTTCGGGTATCTAATTGAATTATAGTCAACTTGATGCCATCAGGATCTTCGATTAATGTTGGATACCATCATTTCGAGTTGGGATTGAAAACACTGATTAATTCCTACACTATGGAACTATGGGCTAGTAACTATAGAAAAAGAAAGAATTAAAAAACCATCTTATTGCTTTGTGTTGTCAATATCCAACAAAAGTCTGAAATTGATGTTGGATACCCTACTATTAATCAAGAGGTCATACACAATGACCTTAACCCCTCGTGTCCCACTGGCATGCTCCCACTTCCTCTCCTGGACACTGCCAGTGGGTAAAGATGTTTCATCCACTACGGTGTAGACCTCCATAGGGAATCTACAATTTTCAAGGAACGTAGTGTCAAACTCACTCTTTGATTTCATTTTACAATCATCTAATCAAGATTTGTTAACTTAACCTTGTATTTAGTTCTTTTCATAGTTTTTCTATAATCTTTATTGTCCTATGAATTGAGACACTCCACTTACCATATTGAGGAACATTGGAATGAAAATAATTAATTTATTGAATATCCTACTCTAAGAGTTTCATTCGCCTCATTCACAATAACATGTATCACATATATGAATTTACTCATCGTAAAATTTACCTAGTAAAAGATGATTTATACTAGCTTATATACAACTAAACATGTATATGAAACCATGGTATGAAACTGAACCAAGATTTCCACACCATTTTTTGAAATATCATGCATCAAGAATAGAGTGATTAAATAATACTAAAATATTCAAGTGTATCATTTTTACTGATTTTCATTCTATATATTGACAAACTCCCAAACGTTCACTCATCTAGGATTTCATCCTATTTACTGAGATATCAAGCAACATTGATAACTCCAATCAAATCCCAAACTAATATTTTCCATATATGTACTAAAGATTCAGATAAAACAATTATATAATATGTATGAGATTTGGGTCGATAATGTTTTAACTTACCTATATAATATAAATTCAGCTATAACTGGAAACCCTAAGTTTCATTATTTTTTCTCTAAGTTATGCAATAACTTTAGGAGTCTGTTCTAGATGATTTTTATCCATTTCTAATATGATTTCATCATCTGAATTTTATCACATTGGGAAATAATTCATTTCCAAATCATCTTGTAAAAGATAGATGTGAAAGGAAAATTTAGGGTTTATTGACACATGTGGAAGAATTGAAGATTTTAGTAGTTTCGATCCAATTTAGTGCAATCTACTGTTAAATGGAAGTACCCACTCGCCTAAGGTTTGAAACACCTTAAAACATAGCTCAAGAAATGATCTCATTGAATTCATATCAAACTTCAAGCAATCCAGTGTTTTCTTCTTCCTTCCAACTCAGAACTTCTAGGAATAGCGAATTGCAGAGAAAGAATGAGAAAAAAGGAAGATTTGATACCATCTTGAATCAAATCATAGGAGGCACGTAATAAAGACATGAAAGAGAAGATTCTCCATGAAAACCCTATCTAAAGAAGGTAAATTTACTTGCTTTCATCACTCCTCAGATGATAAAACCCTATGTCAACATCTCCACCTCCTTCCTAACTCAATCCCTAATTATCCATCTCTCTGTAGAGTTTTGTTTATATCGAATGAATCACAAAATATGGGAGCTACTAGTGCATTAGGTTACTCATATAGATAAATAAAGTTGCTTGGTACAATTGCAAATTATCCCTACCTTATATTTTCTTTTATTTCAGCTAAATTTTCTATCATAAAATGTTACTAGAAAAAAGTTATATAAATCAGTAAAAACTCCTCCAAAAAGTATGCAAAAATTAGTATGTTGCTTGAAATAAAGTTTCAGATCTCCTGGTAAAAATTTAAGATCATTCAGAGTTACCAATAAATAAATAAAAATCAAACACTACACTATCATACTACAGTCTGCAAAATAGTCAGTCAAAATGCAATTTAATTGGCTAACATATTTAAAGAACATATAAATAATCTAAAAATTTGCAGTAACACGCATAAGTAAGTTATAAATATTATATATGGATTTCAAATAAATCAAAGCTACCTATAAAATATTTAAAAATAATTAACTAGATTATTGTATTTATCAAATTCTATAATTACATACTACTAAAATCTTAATTTTGGTAGACTAGGGTTTACACTTCTCAGACCCCAATTACTCAAAAGAAAAATACAATTGAAGTTACTTACTAGTATAAAACGTCCCAATTAGACCATTATTAATCAGACTTAAACAGTGATCATTCTAGTTAAGCATGTAATCATATACGTAAGTGTTAATTAGATGACTAAGTTGAAATTGGATCACTACAATCTCTCCTTCTTAAAAAAATTTGTCCTCGAAACATAAATATGCAATTGAGGTACATTCAAGGTTTTCTTTAAAATGTTGAAATCTTATATGTTACTTGCTCTTGTATTTCTTATTTGAATACTCACTTAAACATTGAGTCCTTTGTTTCTCTTCTAATCAAAATAGATTTGAAACAAGGCCTTTCAATGATGAAGAAAGATTTTTCGATACCACAAAATATTACTAGCTAAGAGAAAGAGAAACAAACTATCTTCAAACTATCACACTCTTTTGAGGTGTTACCTTACTATGACAATCCAATATAACTACATAAATTTATACAGTTCAATCTGTAACATTATTTTGTATCACATTGGAGTTACTAAACATAGTTCACTCTGTTGTTTTAAAGTTTACTAATGTCCTATTCCAAAATCAAATCACTCGTAAGCTATAAGACTAGGATCGACAACAATTGTACATTATCGAGATGGATTACTAGTATGAATGACTAAAATTATAACTAACTATATTTTTAAATTAATATATTTCTTGTAAATGTACAATTGAAATCATATGTAAATAGATTTACATCTTTTGGTATGGAATATATTATATATTACTGAAAACCACTTACTTTTTGTTATTTCTTTCTTATTTATTATAACTTGTTTCTTATTATCTACCCTTCTCCTTTTTATTTTAAAGAAAATAAACATTTCTAACAGTTAAATATCTGAGGTCGGAATGGGTTATCCATCATCCTTGCTATCACTAGAAGAATTTATTCCAGATTACACTTTACTCATATCACACATATCCTTATGTTCAAATCACACTTACTACATTACAATTTTATTTATTATCCTTTGTTCTTAGTCATTTCCATGTTTATCAAACCCATTTGCTACCTTTAAACCTAGAATTACTATCATTTCTAGTTTAGTTCTCATATTCCTAACTCTCAGGGTCTTGTTCTTGTAATATGGCTATTACTCAAATTCAAATCACTGCTGACATCCCTTGAACTACAAAAACCCCCAACAATCTAAGATTTATTCCTTATTATTAGCCTAACCACATTGTAACATGATTTTTTCTTTCTTAATTCAAAATTCAGACTTTAGCTCTCTTGAAGTTGAATAAAGTCTCCCTTATCTTTATTGCTTGAATTTCTTTCCTCTTATTCAACACTTCTAGTAAGTTGCCTTCCTTATTTACTTTGTAGGGGCTTCATCATTCCATAATGTGTCATCATTACATTTGATAGATGTATCTATCATTGTGGTTATGCATCATTTAAAATTCATTTTGTTGTCGCTTCATCCCCGTGTTACTCTCAATAAGGAGAGATTACAAATAGAAAATGATTTTGAGATTTATAATTCTATTTTTAAAGTGTTCATTTAACACATTTCTCATTACCAGACTTAATTAGTTATCCTCAAGGAAACTTGATTATTTAGTATTTTCTCACATCTCACAAACTCCTTTTTTTGGTATATTTGTCTATCATGTTCTAAATCTTTATGTATTTTCCATCATTTTTTCTATGTATGCTACTCTTCCATATGTCATCTTTAATATCTATGCATCTCTCAAGATCATTCATGAGTATGAGTCTATATTCAATGTCATTCATTTCCTATTATCCTTTTACTTTGTCAAGTTGAATTTCTGATAAACATTCTCCCTACTAGTTTAATTTATACCTATGAGTTACATGTCCTTCAATTCGATTCAAAAGGATGAAGCAATGGTAAAAAAATCTTTTTATCCAGCTTTTCTATTCAACATGTAAATCGTATTGCTATGACTCATTGACCTTATTTGCATCATATATGTTCTTTTCATAAAAAAATGTTTCATTTCACCATCGGGAACCTATTGAGTACATTTAATTGAAACCAAGTAATTACTCTATAGAGAATTTAAATTCAAACAATAGTAAGGATGAATGCAGTAGACTTCATATAAGTACACATTTAATATTACTTATTACAACATGTAACCCTTTTTCCTTAATCATGATCATTATTTTCATCATTTCCTCTTGTTTCATCTAAGTTCTTATATTGAACTTATATTTTCCATGTTCATCTAGTCCACTTTACTTTAATTCTTGTAAAAATTCTCCACTTCTATGTACTTATTGTATACTTTAACTGTTTTCTTCTATTTTTTGTTTGTTTGAATTGTATAAATGCATTTTACTCAATTATGTGATTCATTCCTCAGATTTGATTCTTTCTATCTTGGCCTTCTATGTATTTTCTCTTATCTTTCCCTTGTTTCATATTTAAAGACTTCATGTGGTTCTAATCATTAAGCCTTAATCCCAACCTTATATCATTTCCTTTTCATTTCTTTCTATTTGTATCTTTATTTGACATACTTTACTAACATGAGGCTTTCACAATTGATCCATCTCTTGTGTGTATTTCCCAATTCTTAACCCCTTATTCTTTACTTTCCTTTGTTTCAAATTGAATAAAATGCCTCAATTAATTATATAATTCATTTCTTTTTATCCGTTGTTTTTTCTTCATTTTGTGTGATATATACTAACTCATGTTTTGAATTTATATTCCTTCTTTCTTTATCCTCAAATTAGGGTTTGTGGTCTAATCCCTAAACCTTTACCATAGTTATTAATTCCAACTGATTATTAGTAAATCTATCTTTCCCTTATATTTCAATATCTTAGTGTATGTACATTCACATTGCATTGTTGCTACCTCTCCATAGTTTACTCTTATCAATTTATTTATAGGAATTATTACCTCCTAGTAACACATCTTGCCAGGCGGACCAGGACAAACCTACAGTTCCATATCTAATAGTTACTTAGGATTAAGAAACTCCTATTTGTCTCAAACATGTGAAAAAGAATATCCACTTAGGACAAACTCATTTCAAGATAATTTTCGGTCTACTTGATGCAAAGAATATAAATAATATCTAATGTAACTTCATAGTGTACAACAATCTTACAGAATCATATGCATTATGAAAACTTAATATCTAGATTCATATAGATAAGACCATTTCTATTCATCTCAAGTCAAAACAACAATATACAAAAAGTTGTAACACATTCTATCTTTGTGCTCTTACTCTTTTTTTACTTTTTGGTCTTTTAACCCTAACACATAGGGTTTCTCTCTACCCCATCCTCCCTTTGGATACTTGGCTAGGGCATCCACAGAAGAATATACATAGTAGCTTGATACTAGTCAAACTAAGTATTCAGGTACTGGGATAGGGTATTCAAATACTCAGAGTTTCCAGAGCTATAGCCACATCACCTCTTAATTATCACACTTATGACTCTAAATTACTAACTTAGTGATCCCTAACAACTCAGACTAAGCTTTGATACCAAGTTGTCATGCCCGTGTTTCAAAATCACTGATAGATCATGAAATTAGGTCATAACCTGAGTTCAAGTAAACTAAACACCGCTCTTGACCCTTTTTCTTCTAAAAATGAACTGTATATGAAACAAAACCACATGAAACAACATGTATAAGAAAAAAACCTTTATTCTTTGATCTGATTGCAAACATATAATAGAATAAGTTATTTATACAATCTTTAAAGATTTCATAATTTTTGGCTTGACTATTAATACATACATTGTCATAATCAAACATTATTACAACTTCATTCATATACAAATGTCTAAACTTGCAAACAAGGACCTAGAGTGATAGGGACCGACTATATGAACTTCTCCAGCATCTAACTTGCAGAAGGACTTCTATTGTACTTTTAGATCTCCATATGTTGAGGGTGTATCTAATTTTTGTTGAGTAGTGTGGTGAGATACTCGTCTAGTATTTGAGTACTTTAATGAAACAATTTAAAGCACTAAAATAGTAAAGGGTACAATCTTGAGTAACTAAATTTTAAGTAGAACAATAATGGACTGTAAGGGAACAAGTCATTCACAAACATATAAAAGAAAGAATTGCTTTACTACAAGAAGTAAACCAATGTATGAACACACTTGATTAACCTCGAATGGAACTAGTCACTTAGAAACATACAAATGGCAAGTTATACCAAACAACTAGAAAGATTAAATCAATAATTGAAAATGCTTGATTAATCTCTTATCGTCTTATTATGTCTTCAACCCACATGAAGTATAAGACTACATGTAAAAACATCATAGCAAGCTACAATATCACCATACAGGACTTACAGTATCCTTGGGACTCTATGTTTTCAAATTAGCTACTTAGTCTATAACTGGCATCACAACGTCTAGCGTTGATGGCTAAACAACTGGCTTGTAAAATTGGACTCGTCCTCTAAAAATGGGTACTTAAGTAGATAGTCAAAATACTCTTGTTGACCTTGAGGTTATACATTGTCCATATTTTGATAATGACTTAACCATTCCATTCATATGTATATAATATGTGTATTCAAGATTGATTTCAGGTGAAGTGAGAATGGAGGAAGAACCTGTTACAAAAGTTATTGAAAAAGTACCCGAGAGACCAAAGAAAGTATGGAGGTAGAAAAATTCTCAAACATCGGAGGGTGATAACTCAAAGGGAGGAAATATTCTAAGAGATACCACGAATACTTGCAATGGATCAGGGGATACCACCAAGCACAACGGAAGATCGACACAACAAGCCAAAGAGAAGCATACTGCGATAGACCCAGAAGTCAATCAAGTGATGATCATAGCTGAAAACAATGTATCAAAAGATATCGAGGTGGCTATGGATGATGATCCTTCACATAATTTGAGCCCAACAAGCATAGCTACCGATAATTGCCCAAGAAAAGAGAAAGGTATGAAAGAGAATCAAAGGAAGACTCAGGCCTTGGGTCCACAAAAGTTGACCTCAGACAATGGCCTAAACATGAAAAGAAAAGGCGGACTCAAGCCTCCTAACATTGAGACCCCTAGGAGATGAAGCCCATGACTCAAAGAACTTTAACTGATTTTGAAGGCAACCCAAATGTAAGCACTCGTGTACCAGATTTTAGGGGCGAGTTGACCTGAATAGAAGCTTGTAGTGCGGAGGAAGCTTCTGGAGGAATCATGGAGGGATCAGTCGATATCAACAGCAGTGTTATTAACGAGTGCTAGTAGGTACCAGAGCTCATACCTCACCCAATCTCTGTGAATACCTCAGCTGTGTTGGAACGTAAGAGGAATCAGATGCAAAGATTGCCAGTCTGCACTATCAAACATGATATGTGAGCAGAGATCGGAAGTAGTAACAATCTTGGAGCTGAGAATTAGTGGAAGACAAGCTACCCAAACCATTAAAACTTTGGGTTTTACTCACTCGCATAGAGTGGAGGCACGAGGTTATGCGGGAGGCATATGGATTTGTTGGAGAGGAGAAGATACAAAGATGGAGATTTTCAACTGTCATAGACAGTTCATACTATGCAAAATCACCGGAAGCACCAATGCCACCTTCGTGTATGCCAACCCACTCATTGGAGTGCGGAAGCTTTTGTGGAAACATCTGATCGAGACCAGTGAGCAGATTAATGGTCCCTGGATTGTGATGGGGGACTTCAACACTACTTTGACACCATCTGAGAAGTCGGGAAGCGAAAGATATGATTTTATAGAAGCAAACTCTTTAAAGACACCCTTATGGAATCCGGTCTGTCTGATCTAGGATTCTCAGGCGTCCCGTACACTTATAAACATGGTCATTTGCAGGAAAGGCTAGATCGTGCCCTGGCCAATGATGAGTTTACATAGAATTTTCCTGGGGTGGTTATTGAACACCTCCCTCACTATTCTTCATATCATTTTCCATTATTGTTAAAACCTCTCTAGGGACATCCTAAAGATTGAAGGTTTGTGGCTAAGGCCTCATGGAATAAGAATGAGGATATGAGATGACTGGTTAGTGAGAAATGAACCAGCTCTACAAATTTATATGCTTCTCTTCAGTTGTCCAGAGCTGACATGATGAAGTTGGAGGATATGCAGAGGTAGACCTCTAATTGGGACAAGAAAAAATTACAAAGGAATATTACAACTCTTCAACATATGCTAGCTAACAAGTATGATGCAACCACAGATAATTTATCGACTGACATGCAGGCTGATCTCCAGAAAATTGTTAATAAGGAGGAAAAAGACTGGAAACAATAGGCTCACATCAAGTGGATACAAAATGGGGACAATAATATGAAATTCTTCCAGGCCTGGGTAAACCAACGATGACGACAGAGTACTATCACCAGTCTTAAAGACTCGAGTGGACAATGGGTATGTAACGATGTAGTTATTCTTGACCTGGTGGTTCAACATTTCAAAGGAATTCTGACTGAACCTCTAGTGACTTCTTCACGAAGAGAACTGAATGTCCCGAGGACGTTTAGCAAACTAAGCACCTCTGAACTCGACAACTTAAGATCACTGCCACTAGGAGATGAGATCCATAACACCCTACAACTCATGAAACCCTTCAAGGCAGCAGGGCCAGATGGGATTACAGTTGAGTTCCTATAAGGAAATTGGAGGGTGGTGGGCAATTCGATGATTCTAACGATACAGAAAATGACAACGGGGGAACCGATCAGCGAGGAAGCTTATGACACTACCATTATCCTGATCCCAAAAGTGCAACATCTGAAGAAGTGTGAACACTTAAGGCCTATCTCTCTAGACAACACACTGCTCAAGCTTACATCGAAGGTGATTGTGGAAAGGCTTAAGAAGCACATGCCTGTATGGATTTTACAAGAACAAAGTAGCTTTGTCCCGGGGAGGAAAATCACAGATAATATCACACTAGTACAGGAGATTATTTATGGGATGAAAAGTAGGAGAGGATCAAAGACTATGGCAATTAAAATTGACCTCTCTAAATCCTACGACAGGATGTCATGGCGATTCATTGAAGAAACGCTACTAAAAGTTGGGTTACATCTCAACATATGATACTTCATTATGCATTCCATTACTGGAGGACAATCTACCATCGTGTGGAATGGGAAGCAAGAAAAGCCTTTCAAAGCCAGCAGAAGACAGCAAGGAGATCCCCTATATATCGCCATATATTTTTGTGTTGTGCCTTGAACGTCTGTCTCAAATGATCCAGGAGAGAGTGTCGAGCAAAAGATGGAAACCACTAAAATTGGGAAGGACAGGCATGTGTATTGCACATGTATATTTTGCGGATGATCTTATTCTTTTTGTTGGAGCAAGCAAGGACCAGATGAGGGTAATCCATTTCGAGGAGTTTGAACAGGCATATGGACAATCCATTTCGGCTACAAAATCCCATATCTTCTTCGCTAGAAGTGTTCCACGTTCAGTTAGAAAGGATAGTCAATAGCAGTGTAACTTTGTTTAACTGAGAACCTGGGAAGATACATGGGCATTCCCATCTTGCATGATAGAGTCACCAAAACTACTTGTTTTGAGGTCATTGACAAAGTGGAGGGTAAAGTTCAATGTTGGGCAGTGAAAAACTTATCTATGGCGGGACAAGCTTTCCTAGTTAAGTCCACCTTATTGACCATTCTGACCTATGTCATGCAGACAATAAATTTTCTTCTTAGTATCTATGATAGAATCGACAGTACGATAAGGCAATTCCTATAGGGTGGAGGCCATAAACAAAAACCCATCTCACTCATTGCTTGGAATAAGGTGACGAGCTCTAAGAAACATGGAGGCCTAGGAATCAGGTCGATGCATGATTGGAACCAAGATCTGGTTCTCAAGAACTCATGGTACCTGGCCACCAACAGAGAGTCTGTCTGGTGTAGGATGCTCAAGAGAAAATTAGAACATGCTAGTCCTGGCAAAGCAATTAATGTATCAAGATTGGGTAAAGTAGCTATTGAAGGTAAAGATTTTATCTTGGAGAACTCTACAATCTGCCAGGTTGGCAGAGTTTCAACCAATTTCTGGGATGACATATGGGTAAAACCAGGCCTCAAGTTACGTAACCTAACCAAGCATCAAATCCCAGCAGACTTGGAGGATTTATTGGTTAAGAGCCTAGTGTTGGAAATGGGGGAATGGGATACTGATTTCCTTGAATACTGGTTTGAGGAGGATGTGGTCCAGCTGATCCTACAAAAGCCCACACCTTTAGGGGAACCCCATGGCAATCACAGAGTATGGAATCATACTACTGAAGGCTCGTATACGTCAAGCACGTCGTATCGTCTCATTCGGCAACATAAGGAGGTAATAAATGTTGGTACCTGGGAGAACATATGGAAGTTAAGGGTCCCAGCGAGAATGAAGATGTTTGTCTGGATGGTCTTACACTCATCCCTCCTCAAAAATTAATGTAGATAGCAGAGGCACTTATCAGACACAAGAAGCTGTCCACGATGTATGAAGGCAATCGAGACACTCACTCACACTTTGCATGACCGTCAGAAAGTTACCTGCGTTTGGAAATCCCTTCTGACCATAGAGGAACACAGAGTCTTTACTCAACCACCTAATGTTGAAGGCTTCCTGAAGGTGGTTCGTAGACAATTATCGATATCTATTAAAGGGTTATGGACTACATGTCACACAATTTGGAAATTCATAAATGGCAAGGTGTTTAAAGGAGAAGCCAAGCAGCTAAATCACCAATGTCACCGGATCAGGAAAGCTTTGGAATTAAACTTATAACTCTGGTCACCTAGCACGATTGCGAGTGGCCCGACAAGTTCTGTTCATTGGAGGAGACCGAGGAATGTATCAGTGAAGCTTAACGTCGATGCAACAGTGAAAGGGCATGATGCAGCAGTCACAACTACAGAAATGGCTTACAACATCACTTTTAATGGTGTCGGTTGTAATAATACACCGACACCTAAACTATACAGTGTCGGTGTATAAAATAAGCTGACATCAATCTGTGAAGGACGACCAGACACGGGTATCACTTTTATTCAGTGTCGGTTCCTTAATAAGAAAACGACGCCTAAAAGTAACCGCCAAAACCAAAATTTCTAGCAAAAAAAATTACCTCCAAAAATTAACATACATCGCCGATTTTTGAAACAGAAATCGACGACTAAAGTTTTTATGCGAAACAGAAATATGCCCAATTTTTATTGTCGGTTGTGTGACAATAACTGACGCCATTGTGTTTTCGTGTGCATAACCGTGAAAATTTTCACCTCCCTTTAGTGTCGGTGTTTTGTTGCAAACCGACACGTATAGTTTTTATTGTCGGTTGTTGTTAACAACCGACACCTATTGTTAACTTAACATCGCGAGGCAGACTCTTCCCCTTCTGTTTCATTCATTTTCACTGTGAGGGTTTGCTCCGACAATTCCTCTGCTCCGACGATTCCGCTGCTGCTTTGCCTCCGCCTCCGCCTCTGCCACCGTTTGCTGGCCATGCTTTGGTCGCCGACACCGCCGCCACTGATCTGCCGTCGCACCTCTTCTGCCTCTGCCGCCTCTGCTTCCGCCAGCCGCTGCCGGCGACCACAGCTCTCCACCCGACCACAGTTCTCCGCCCGGCGACCTTCTTCCTAACGTCGGCGACCAGCTCTCCACCCAGAGCCCTTTTGCTCGAAGACCAGCCCTCCACCCACTGCCTGTAGCTGGACGCTTCCCTCTTCTCACAGGCACACCCATTATTAGGTTTTCCCCTGACCTTCCCCCCTATTCTTGCTTTTCCTATATCACAGGCACGCCCATTAATCCTATGGCTGTGGTTGTGTGCAATTTTTCTTCAATTGTTATTGTGGTGTAGAGTTGCTATGCGATTTATTTATTTGAACAACATTATTTGAGGTGCACTGCCTTCTTGTTTATTAGACACCCAATCTTATTGTGGCTCTCCAATTTGCAAACTTGTCTCTGATTCACATTAATATTACCATGTTGTATATGGTTTTGATCAGATTAATGCGTAGATTGTGAATAAAATATACTTAAAGCTCTATTATTCTTCTTGTTACAAAGGTATAGTTAGTACACGAATATTAGATGATATTCAAGAAAACCCTAGTTTGATGAGCATGTTGTTAATCATGTTAATTATGATTCTTTTATTTATTCTGATGTCAGTATATAATTATACGATCCCAACATCTTAAATTGAATTAGAATGATTTCAATGAATTATAGGGTTTTAAAGTTGATAATCATGTACGTACATGCGGAAATAGGGTTATTAAACCAATAGTTATAACATAGTATGATCTTAATCTGATCTGGATGTTAATAATAACGTAGTATGTTAAATATGATGATTAGGGCTATATATATAATGTCTAGTAAAGATTCCTAGACTTTTTGTCATTAGGGTAATTTTTTTAAGGTTAGTCTGTCTACTAGAGATTGCATGTTTGAAACTATTGATTTCTTGATTTATTATTTAATAATGCTCTATAGATTAGGATTAACCATGTTGCCTGTAGTTTATACACATTTATTATACATAAGAATGACAACACATGAATTTGTTGGCCTAGAAACCCATCCAAGATTTACTCATTAGGAGTAAATCTTGGATAGTCCCCAGTTTGGGACTGTTCTTGAACACCTAATCTCACTTAGGATGTAAGTGTATAATATGTATTGGATTTTCAAGAAAATTTCGGTAGCATTACCCCGTTTGTTCTCTAAGTACATATGTAATTAGAGAACAGCGGGGAAATTCTGCCGAAATTTTCTTGAAAACCCAATACACATTATACACTTACTAGTGAGATTAGGTGTTCAAGAATGGGATAGGTGGTACACATTTATTATATATAAGAATGACAACACATGGGATGTCCATTCGCAATCGCTGGACCCCTGTGAATGTTTACTTTACAATGTGAACTTTAAAATTAGTGTTACTTTACAATGTGAAATTTATAATTTGAAGGTGAACTTTCAGATGGCTGATCAGGACCGTGCTGATGATCGCCGTGAGGGTGAGGACGTGCTTGCACCGCCTGACAATGTAAGTTTTAAGAATATATCCCTGAGGTTTCTATCTATATGTTCATTTATAATTATATTATGTAAGTGTGTTTTTTATCAAAATTTAGGTTGGTGATGTACCCCCTGAAGAAGTAACAGCACTTGATGAGCAGCAAAAGAAAATTGAGAAAGTGAGGGGCATAACAATGATGAACAAGTTAATACAGCAAAGGGGCAATGGACCCAAATTGGCTATGGATTTCGATCAGGCAGGAAATCCATATGGAGTGAACCGCAACTCATTTGTTTCATATCTTGGGGCTCTTACTCGCAGCCATTGCAGTCTTATCCTAAAATTATGGCATAGAGTTCCTAAGGAGAAGAAAGACCACATATGGAAGGAACTATGCGTGAGTTATTATTATTTGTAATTCTATTTGTGTAGATTACTAATTTTTAGGATACTAGTTAATAGCAATTGTATTTAATTTGCAGAGCATATTTGATCTGGATAAAAAGTTGCATCTTAAATGTGTGATGCAACGTTGTGGGAGGGTCCTAAGGAACTATAGGACCAATCTCACCCGAAATTACATACACGATGCTGAGAATAGGTTCTTGATAGATTCCAATTCTAGACATTGATCAGTATTTCGCTAACTTTACACTAATAATTTTTGTTTGTATTCTCTTTAAAAAATAAATATAGGAAGAAGGAAGCCACACAACAATGGAACTACTTGGACCCTAGAGAATGGGAGGAGTTTGTTACCCAAAGAAAAATAGATGAATTCAAGGTATTAAGCGCCGCCACTCCCAATTTAATTAATATATGTTTTTATGTATTCACCTATTCAAGATTAACCTTTAGTGTTACCAACCAAATCAATGTGCTAACTAACTAGGTTAAGAGAGATGCTCAATGAGCAAGGCGTGCACTAAATGTGCACGACCACACAATGGGTCCAAGAGGATATGCAGGCGTTCGCCAAAGACTACAGGCTGAGTTCACTCAGCCTACTGCTACTCAGGAGACTACAGAGTCCTCTACTGCTGCTCCCATACCTCTGCCTCGTCATGTTATGTGGATAGCTGGGAGGCAAAACAAGAAGGGAGAGATACCGAAGCCCGCAACTGCTGAGGCAACTACAAAAATGGTAAAAATCAAACTCTTAGAGCAATCTATCGATATTGATTATTGTTATGTTTACTTATGAATTTTTGTTGATGGTGCTTAGCGGGAGCTGCACGAGCAGAGGATGGAAGGCAAGTTCATCCCTCAGGGTACAAGGGATGAACTGACAGTTGCTCTGGGTAACCCATAGCATCCTGGACGTGTAAGGGGTGCATGTGCTGGTATGGGCATCAAAGCGTTCTTTGGGCCATCCCAACGTAAACTTGTCCCACAAGTGGGACTTTCACAAGCTGAGGTAACTTATTCTTATTTTGGAACATTATTGCGAAAGGGAATTCAATAATAACAAACTAACATTTCTTTTACCCATGTATAGGTAGATTCCTTAATTCAAAAAGGACTCCAGGAAGGATTTCACAAGTGGCAGGTGTCTTAGACTGCCACTCAGACAGTACCTGTGGCGAACCTCTCTTCTCCTACTCCTGGTACTACAGAGGTTGGGAGTAATCCTATAGACCCACCTAGCACGTCCTCTGTAAGTATTTTTATGGCATATATAATAGGTAGTCTGTTCAAGATGATACATTTGTGTATATATGTATATAACATTCTTTATATAAATTTGTAGGGGTTGAAGCCATGCCAACTACAACGTAAAGGATATATCGTTGTAGATGCATCGGCTTACCCACCCCTTAAAGGGTGCATGTTTCATGGGAGTCCAGTACCATATGGCATGGTACGTGTGAGCCCCATACATATACTCGCTGGCTGGATGAATCTTGCACTTCCTCATGCACACCTAGATACTGAAACACTTGGTGAGGCAGTAGGCGAAGTGATACTGTGGCCCGAAGTGGATGTCCTCTATACTGATATTGTATGATAAATTTTCATTACTTTACTTTATTAGTGTGTATATATATGAGTCAATTGATATGGCAATTATATATACAGGTCAAAAAGATGAGACCCACTACATCTCGGCCTCCACCTCCTCGACTACCGAGTTGTCCTACACGCCTCGATAGGTCCTAATTGTAGGAGTGTGGCAGTATGGATCGGCGAACATAATCCAAATTTCCCTATAAATGTTACTATTCCAGAGAATATGCTGCAGGTAAATCATACGATAACAATCTATTTATACAAGTTTAGCATACATATTAATGCATACGTAATAGAAATTCTGGATACGTATTAATGCAGGTCAAACATTCAGAAACAACATATTTATACAAGATATTTTGGAGTTGTTTAAGTATGAATGGCTGAACACATCTATGATAGAGCTGTGGATATGGTGAGATTAATGCATACGGCAATGTGATTTATACATCCATATACCTTGTTTTATATACGACAATCTGGTTTCTTATATATTAATGCATACATAATACATGTTTTGCAGCCACTTATACAAGACATGTAAATATTTTGGGTTTTCCCATGTGGGATTTTTAGTTCCATCTTTGATTAGTCTTGTAGATACAGACTCTGGTTCAGTTACTTCATACTGATGTGATGCTTTTGAATATTTTGGTAAAAATAATAAGACGGTGATAATAGCTCCATTCAATGTCAAGTAAGTTTACTTTACTTGTAATTTGGACTTAAGAAAATTACATTTTTATTATGGATATTGAGTTATTAATTTTCTACTTTCTTACCTGTAGTTCTAAGCATTGGGAGTTATTAGTTATTGTCCCCAAGACATTCACCGTCTATTATCTAGATCCTGCGGGAAGTGAGTTGGATGTATATGGACATGCAATTAAAAGGCTATTATTCTCGTGAGAAATATTTTATTTTTTATATCTGTTAACATCTGTTACTGCATTACTATTTAATTATGCAATTTAATGTGTTACATTAACATATATAGGGCTTTACAAAAGTACAAAAAAGCCGGAGGAAAGGTCCCCGGGAAAAAAATCTGACATTCATTTGGAAGAATGTGAAAGTAATTTCCTGACTCCAATGTATATATTATTTATGTGAAGTGTGCTTATTTGTATTTTTTTAATATTTTGTATGTTTCAATTTATAGTGTGCTACACAAGATAATGGCTGGGCATGTGCCTACTATGTGATGCGATTTATGGACCTTATCATCAAACATGCTGTATTGGAAATTGATAACATACAACAAGTATTATACATAGTCTCGTTAGATAATATGAAATATATGAATCTTATTATAGAATATTATAATTATGTATGTACGTCATTCTCTTTGTAGGTCTTTAAAACTGAGGACTTAAACACAAGTGCAAAGCGTTTCGATGTACATGCTCCCTATACGAGAGATGAATTAGATGATGTAAGAGAAGATTGGGCAAAAGCCCTGCAAAGAGTGGGAATTTATCAATATGATTTTGATGACAATGATGACAATGATGATGATGAATAAAGAATAACTTTGTTCTCATAATTAATTTTGTGTGAATGTGAATGATTTTTACGAATTGTCATATGTGTGTGAAAATCATCAATACATGAATGTTTCTACATGTGTCTGAATGTGAAAAGAGATGAAATAAATGGAACTGCAGGTTGCTACTGGTTTCTACATGCGTGTGATGAAAAAATAAATTAAATTAAATTTCTTATACATGAGTGTGAATCACATATATAATAATTTATCCATCATGTTAATTTTGTAGGTTTGTGGCCTGTTGTTGGCTGATATCAATGGATGTCGTAAAACCTGTAGTTCATAACTGAACTGCATGTTTCTCATCCTGCGACCAGCCACAACAGGTCTGTAGACTGATAGAAAAAAAATCAAATCATAGACGTCGGTTATTTGTATAAAACTGACGACATACAGTTACAGTGTCGGTTTCCATACTAGTACCGACGTCTATTTCCCTAATGACGCCAGACACCACGGCCGTGTTGGCCAGCACGGCCGTGGAAAATCAAAAGCGTCGGTTATTTGTATAAAACCGACGACATACGGTTACAGTGTCAGCTTCCATACTAGTACCGACGTCGATTTCCCTAATGATGCCAGACACCACGGCCGTGCTGGCCAGCACGGCCGTGGAAATACATGTCGGATATTTGTATAAAACCGACGATATAGTCGTGTAAGTGGGTGATTCAGTGTCGGTTTCAAAGCGGATAACCGACACCTATACCCCTTGCTGGTGCATTTTCGATGCGTTTTCTGTGGTGCGCGAAGGGTTGTGGCATCAGTTTGAGAACCGACGCGTAAAGGTTGGGCTTTCAGCGGTGCCCACATAGGTGTCACTTAGAAACCGACACTAAAGGCCTTAAATAACTGACACTAAAGGCCGGTTATGTACTAGTGAGTGGCGGTGGTAGCCAGAAATATCGAAGGCAACTGGCTAGGAGGCTGGGCAAGGAAGATACAAACAATCTTCGTGGTTGTGGCATAATTAGTCGGGATTCAGCTAGCATGCGAGCAGATCCAAAGAAGTGGATGGACTTGGGTGATTGTTGAATCGGACAGTTCACTGGCGACCCAGATGATCAATGCGAAAGATAAAAGATAGCCGAGTTGTACTTATTGGCTAACCAAAATTCTGTTGGGCATGCGAAATATTGCCAGAATTGAGTTTAACAGGAGGGGAGGCAATAAGGTAGCTGATGGACTTGCAAAAATGCATCTAAAAAGCCATTTAAACCAAGCCCACTTTACAGAATCCCTGATGTGTACTGTGAGAGACTATCTTAGTGATAAACAAATTTGTAATAATCACTCGAACTTGAGACAATGTCATGAACCGAGTGATACTTGTAACAGACTACAAAATGAATAAATAAAGTCTAGTTTTGTGAAAAAAAGATTGATTTCAGGTGTTAGGTACATGAAAAGGATCAAATTACACAAGCCCTAGCTTGTCAAAGTTCAAGTCAAAAGTTATGCAAGTGTGCTAATTAGGAAATCCATGTAAATGACCTTAGAAAATTTTTGTAATCACTTGTATTGATGATATGACTTGTAACTAAGATGAGAAAATTATGTGGGACACTTAGCACCAAGTTTTAATCACCTTTTAAGCACTCTAGAAAATCAATCACGGGTTGTTGATCGGTCGAATTCCAATCTCAACCGACCGATTGGATCCATTTTTTGGAGAGTGCATCAGTCGAGTTGTGCATTCACAGAACTCGAACGATCGGGTTATTGACCAAATGTTATTTTCATTGGTCGGTCAAGTTTCCCCAAGACAAACTCGACCGATGGTTTGAAATTTGAGTTTGTCTTTTAGTCGATTGATCGAGTTACCTTTATTGAATCTCGAACAAATGTACTGTACAAAAAATAAATAAAAAGTGATTCTAATCGTTGGTGACTTGTTTGGACAAAAACAGATATGTTTCCTTGTGCAAAAACTGCTATAATTTGGCCATAAGTGTTCCCCAACTCAAAGGGGCACCCCCAACCATAAGTTTTAATCACCTTTTAAGCACTCTAGAAAATCAATCACGGGTTGTTGATCGGTCGAATTCCAATCTCAACCGACCGATTGGATCCATTTTTTGGAGAGTGCATCAGTCGAGTTGTGCATTCACAGAACTCGAACGATCGGGTTATTGACCAAATGTTATTTTCATTGGTCGGTCAAGTTTCCCCAAGACAAACTCGACCGATGGTTTGAAATTTGAGTTTGTCTTTTAGTCGATTGATCGAGTTACCTTTATTGAATCTCGAACAAATGTACTGTACAAAAAAAAATAAAAAGTGATTCTAATCATTGGTGACTTGTTTGGACAAAAACAGATATGTTTCCTTGTGCAAAAACTGCTATAATTTGGCCATAAGTGTTCCCCAACTCAAAGGGGCACCCCCAACTATAAATAGGACCACTTGGAGTTCATTCCAAGGTTGCTCATTCAATATATGCTTGGTTCTAGCTTAGCTGAGAGTGTTGCACACCTTTGAGCCCCTTTCTCTCTCTACTTTCAATTCAAATCCGTGAATATGAGTGAGTTAGGATTTGTTGTAAAGAGCTATCCCTTGTATCCATGTAAAGCTCTCCGCCTCCATCATCCTACCCCCTTTCCTTATTGAATAAAAGGCTTGAAGATCTTCTCTGAGTGAAGGAGAAGGCGTTACTGTTCTTCAAGGTTGAAGAAAGCATGGTGATCAAGATCTCCGAGTGAAGGAGATAGGCAAGGCGGACGTTCAAGAAGGATAGGTAATTCCTGGAAGGCCAAAGACTTGAAGATGAAGTGGGTAAGTCCTTGTTCAAGGTTGAAGACTCACTGGTTCAAGTAAGTAAGTAAGTTCCTTCGGTAGGTTGAAGATCCTTTCTTGAGGTATTAAGTCCTTGGATGAATGTGGTTTTGTCTTGTAACCTTATGAATGAATATAAGAGCACCAAGATTGCAAAGTCTTAGAGACTAACCACCTCTAGGTAGTGGACTGACTCACTTCTGGTTTGAAGTGTGGAACCGCTCTAAACCACTTTATCCAAGTGTATGCTATCTTTGTCTCTCATCCTTGCTATGCTTGTTAGTTAGGCTTCAAATTGTATGTATGCTTACACTTTTGCAGTTATAGAATTTGAAGTTCTAATTCGTTTTGTGAGATTTGTGAAGCTCTATTCACCCCCGTCTAGAGCCCTTGATTCAAAAAGTGGTATCAGAGTAGGTCTTCTCCAAGATACTTCCACAAGTAGGAGAAGATGATTGATTTAGCACTTGGATCTCTCAACGTGGAGGGAAGCTTCTCCATGCAACCTTTAGTCTTTGACAACACCAACTTCCTGTATTAGAAGAGAAGAATATAGTTCTACCTCCAAGGAGTAAGCTACGATATGTAGAAGGTGGTGAATATAAAGTATGAAGATCCAAAGGGGGGGATATCCACATGGATGGAAGCCCAAATGAAGCAACCTGAGCTCAATATCAAAGCCATGAGCATCATCTATGCAACCCTCACCCTATCTGAGATCAACCAGATCTCCTCATGGGACACCGCACATGATATTTGGAACAAGCTATGTGTCACCTATGAGGGAACAAAGCAAGTGAAGGAGGCTAATATCTACATGCTTGGTGGTCTCGTTGAGAACTTCAAGATGGGCAAGAATGAAAGAATGGCTAACATTTATACAAGGCTTAATGTCATCATCAATGGATTGGCAGTTCTTGGTAGTGTGATGGATAAAGGTACAATCAACTCAAAGATCTTGAGATCTCTTCCAAAGAGATGGGAGCCCAAGGTGACATCCATTGAAGAAGTGTAAAAGCTTAGTGAATTATCAACTGAGGAGATAGTTGGCAACCTCCAAGCTTAAGAGCCAAGGCTTGACAAGCAAGAAGAAGAAGAGAAGAGAGAAGAGAAGAAGTCCAAGAAGATCAAGGACACATCCTTCAAAGCTCAAATTGAAGAGATGGTTCGGCAGCAACAACTTGCTCTCAAGTCCCCTACTCCTTGCTCAAGTGAAGATGAATGCTCAAATGAGTATGAAGCGAACTACTCCAAGGGCAAACACTTCAAATGGAAGTCTTCTTCATCTACTCCTAGGTGCTATGAATGTGGCCAAAAGGGCCATTACAAGAGTGACTTCCCCAAGGCCAAGAATAGCCATCACAAGAGCAACCACAAGAAGGACAAGGAGTATAAGAAGGAAGGCAAATACAAGAGAAAGGAGAAGAAAGAAAGAAGAAGCAAGGATGCAACTCATGCAAATTGGGAGGAGTCTTCCTCAAGTTCTTCTAGCTCCGAAGATGGAGAATGATACCTTGCTCTCATGGCCTCTACAAGTGATGATGTAGGCGAGGTAAGTGAGGTAAGCGAAGTTAATTTGCATGAGTTTTCTAAAGAAACTCTTATTGATATGCTTAATACTAGCCGATCATCTTTTACTAAATGCAAAGCTAAAAAGAAAAGGTTAGGAAAGATAATAGATGATCTTTATGCTAAGATTGAGATTCTAGTTCAAAATGAAAAGCTACATCTTGATAGTATTGATACTTTCAAGGGCAATTTCTTGATCTTGAGCTCCAATAAAATGAAGTTGAAGTTGAGAATGGTGCCTGCCTTAAGACCATTGCTAATCTTAAGGAAGAAAACAAAAAATGCCAAGATGAGATTGATGTCTTAAAACTAAAAATGTAGAACTTAACCTCCTTTATGAAGCTAGGAAGCAAGAAACTCATGCTTGTCAAAAAGAAAAATCTTTTGCTTAAATATGAAAATGCCAAGTTGCTTGCTCAAGTTAATGATCTATCCTCTAGACCTATCTTGTAAAGTAATGAGGTATCTAGCCTTACTCTAGAACATGATTTTTTTCATTCTAAAGCCCTCTGTTTAGAGGCCAACCTGTTTCATACTAGATATGATCTCTCTAGCTTATCTTCTATTGTCATTAATCTTAGTGATGATAATGAAAAATGAAGAGCTTCTTTGTAAAAGTTTCATACGGGAAAGAAATCTTTTAATGCTGTCCTAGAACACTCTACCAAACAAATTGGTACTAGTGGTTTAGGATATGATGGAACTACTCCTAAGGGTAAGAATAAGAATAAGAGTAAGGGTAAGAAAAAGAGTGTGGAACCTCCTTTCTTTCATGGAGAGACTTCTGACTCTAAGAACCCAATGGTGTGTGCTTATTGTAAATGTAATGATCATTATTCAACTTATTGTCCTTACAAGTCAAAGGAGACCAACTCAAAGATGAAATGGGTCCCCCAGCTAATCCCGGATCCCAATGTTTGAGTTGGGCACCGACATCCTTCTTTCATGCAGGTCAAAAGAAGGTGGATTGTTGATAGTGGATGATCAAAGCATATGACAGGTGAAATCAGCCATTTCAACAAATTCATAAAGAAGAAAGGAGGATCGCTGACCTTCGGGGACAACAAAAAGGGAAAGGTAATAGGTGAGGGTGATGTAGGCAATGATCTTTGTATTAAAAATGTTTGATTTTTGATGGTCTACATAACAATTTGATAAGTGCAAGCCAACTTTGTGATAATAGTTATCTTGTTCTATTTACTTCTTTAGAATGTTTGCTTCTAGATTCCCTCACTTATAATGTTATATATAAGGGAACTAGAAATGATAATCTATATGTTATTGTGCTTGATGCTCTAAAGCCCGTACTTGAAAGATGCTTAGTTGTGGATAAAAATGGCATATCTCTTTGGCATCTCTAGTTGGGTCATGTGAATATGCATCAAATGAAGAAATTGAGCAAAGAGGAATTGGTTAGGGGACTTTCAAAATTGGATTTTGAAAAGGATGAGGAATGCCAACCTTGCACACAAGGCAAGCAAACCAAATCCTCCATCAAATCTAAAGGAGTCCATATTACCAAAAGAGCTCTTGAGCTTCTTCATATTTATCTATTTGGACCTATGAGAACACAAACACTTCGTGGTTCCAAGTATTGTCTTGTGATTGTCGATGATTTCTCTCGCTATACTTAGACATTCTTTGTCATATCTAAAAGTGATACTCTAGATGTTTTCTCAATCTTTTGTAAACGAGTTGAAAATGAAGCTTCTTGCCAAATTATTTCCATCCGTAGTGACCATGGGGGAGAGTTTGAAAATGATCTTTTTGAGTACTTTTATGAAAAATCTAGTTACTCGCACAATTTCTCTTCTCCTCGTACACCTCAACAAAATTGGGTAGTAGAGAGAAAGAATAGGTCTGGCTAGGACCATGCTTCTAGAGTATGGCACTCTAAAGAAGTTTTGGGATGAAGCTATTAGCACCTCATGCTTTGTGTAGAATTGAGCTTTACGCATCCATCTTTGAAGAAAACCCCCTATGAGTTATGGCATGGTAGAAAGCCATCCATCGACTTCTTTCACATTTTCAGATGTCCTTGTTTTGTTTTGGACACATAGGATTCTCTCGACAAGTTTGATCCGAAATCGTACAAGGCTTTGTTCCTAGGCTATATTACCACAAGCAAGGCTTATAGAGTTTTCAATATTGAACTGTATAAAATTGAAGAATCCATTAATGTAAAGTTTATTGAATCTAACCCTATTGTAGGAAAGAATGTTGTTGATAATGATGTTGCAGATGACTTAATTCCAGTCTTAAAAGATCTCAACATCGACAATAAAGGTAAGCATGTGGTTGAAGCAAAAGATGAAGAGAAGAATGATCCCACTCCTCGCTTCGCAAAGAATCATCCCAAAGAGCTAATCATTGGTAATCCTTTTGAGAGGATGAAAACACGAGTTGCCTACAACAAAGAATAAGTAGACAGTGCCTTCATCTCACAGCTGGAGCCAAAGAACATCAAGGAAGCTCTTGGAGATGGCGAGTGGATCCTAGCCATGTAGGAGGAACTAGAGCAGTTTGAGAAGAACCGAGTGTGGACTCTAGTGCCAAGACCAAACGACAAGAAAATCATTAGCACCAAATGGGTCTACCGCAACAAGCTTGATGAAAATGGCAAGGTGGTAAGGAACAAAGCAAGGTTAGTGGCTCAAGGCTACAATCAGCAGGAAGGTATTGCTTTTAATGAAATTTATGCTCCTGTTGCTGGACTTGAATCTATTAGAATGCTACTTGCCTTTACTAGTTATAAGAATTTTCTGCTATATCAAATGGATGTTAAAAGTGTGTTTTTGAATGGTACAATTGAGGAGGAAGTATTTGTTGCTCAACCTCTGGGCTTTAAAAATGATAAGCTACCTAACCATGTTTATTTACTACAAAAAGCTCTCTATGGACTCAAACAAGCACTTCGAGCTTGGTATGAGAAATTAAATAACTTTTTGTTAGACAATAGCTATGTCATGGGCAAAGTTGATTCTACTTTATTTCTAAAACACACTTCTAGCAATTTCCTTATCATTCAAATTTATGTTGATGACATCATATTTGGAAAAACTAATCTTGATCTTTGAAAGGAGTTTAGTTGTCTTATGTAGAGTGAGTTTGAGATGAGCATGATGGGTGAGCTTACTTTCTTCCTCGACTTCCAAATCAAGCAAACCAAAGATGGAAACTTCATCAACCAAGACAAGTACACCAATGAGCTACTCAAATGCTTTGGAATGGAGAACATAAAGCCGATGGACACACCCATGTCCAACACTGCCAAACTTGATAGAGATGAGGAAGGTGAGAAGGTAGATGAGAAGCTCTATAGAGGTATGATTGGAAGTTTACTTTACTTAACTGCCTCAAGACCTGACATAATGTTTAGTGTTGGCTTGTGTGCTCACTTTCAATCAAGTACTAGAAAATCACATCTTATTGTTGTTAAGAGGATTTTGAGGTACTTAGCCAAAACTCAAAATTTTGGACTATGGTACCCTAAGTCAATGGACTTTACTCTTATAGCATATAGTGATGCTAATTACACGGGTTATTTGATTGATAGAAAGTGCACAAGTAGCACTTGCTTCCGCCTACGACCATGCTTGGTGTCTTGGTTTTCCAATAAACAGAGCATCGTGGCATTATCAACTATCGAGGCTGAGTACATTGCATCAAGAACTTGTTGTGCCTAGGTCCTATGGATGAAGCAAATGATCCTAGACTTTAACATACATTTTGATGCTTCTCCTATCTTTTGTGATAATACTAGTGTAATCAATCTATCTTATAATCCTATCTTGCATAGTAGAGCTAAACATATAGAGGACTGTCATCACTTTCTTCGTGATCACATTGCCAAAAAGGATATTTATATCACACATGTGGACACAAAAAATCGGCTGGCGGACATTTTCACCAAACCTCTAGCTAGAGAGCAATTTAACTTCATTAGATCTAAACTACTCGTAATTGCTTCAGATGATATTGACATGTTATCTAGCTAGTTGCTTTTATTCTATATGTCTTGCTCATGCTTAAATCACCTTGCTTGCCTAAAATTGATAAAATTTGCTTGTTGTACCCAATGATGAGTGATATGTGCCTAAGTATGTTCAATATACATAATAAAATTGAAAAATAAATTTAATTAGTATTCAAATGGCTAGAAATTAAGTTTGATGGTTTTAGGTCAGGTTGACCATCGATCGAGTTTCCCCCAGGACAAACTCGATCGATCTGTGGTCGAGAGTTGTTCTGAAATGGATCAATTGGTCGAGTTTTAGACTCTCAGAACTTGATCGATCAGCGGGCTGAAGCCAACTTAAGTTGGGTTCAGCCGACTATTCTACCTCTCAAGTAGAGAATAGCTGATTGATTCCCCTTCTTTTAGCCCTAAGCTCTCAACCCCTCGACCTTACCTTCCCTATCCTATAGGATGCCCTAGACCTTCCCCCTTGCTCACCTGTGGTGTGTGAACAGTTTTGGTGGTTTGTTTTGTGCATTTTCTCTCTTCTTATCCTTCTTTTTGCCTCCATGGCTTCTCATAGAAGAAACAGACATGCCCCTAGCAATGCACCTTCATCCTCTTCGTCTTCTCACTTGGTTCCTTTTGATGATACCTTGTTTGTCTCAATAGAGGCTATAAATAGGTATAAGGACCTTCTTCCTAGGAGTCCTTTTCCATTTAGAACCTTGTTTGAGCCTAGACCTAGGCATCAAGCTATCATATACCATGTGGCGAGGTTGCTAGCCATTCATCACCTATCTGCCCTGGCTTTCAAACGTGAGTGCTTTCATAATTCTATGATAAGCACAAAAGTAGTTCATGCATTCTACGCTAACTTGCATTGGAATTATGACTCCCTTATACCCCAGCCGAATAGTCAAGTGATCCTTACATCTATGATCGGAGGGAAGAAATTCCAAATCTCTAAAGATATCCTGAATGTTTTCTTTTTAGGAGATGATGAGAATGACACCTGGCGTAAGGATTACATGGAGTATTTTGACCTTTTGGATCCTGAGAGTTTCTGCAAGCAGAATGATATCACTCTTCCTGATATCCATCGCTACCTGAAGAAACCCGATGTTCCTTACAAGAAGAAGAGCACCCTACCCTCCTCCTCCCTTGATCTCAGAAAGCATATATTATCCCTAGTGGTCAACTACAACATCCATCTAAAGTAAAATCAAACAGATATTGCAGAGAGCACTGCAGTCATAATGTACTACATTCTTGAGAATGTCAGAGTCAAATGGTCAAGATACATTCTCCACCATATGACCTATTTTGACTGGCAAGAACACCCACGACACCCATCCACCTTATCCAACCGTGATATGTAGCCTGTTTCAATTCACCACTGAGAAAGCACTCTTTTCTGACTTCCATTACAAACTTGCCAGAAAGGGTGTGTGTATTAGTGAGACTACAATTCAGAAGTTCATGCCCGTCTTTGCCTCCACCACACCCGACGCTTCACCCTCAGCCTCTGCCTCTACAGCCCCTGCCTCTACCTCTACCCGAGCTACTCCTCCTCAGCCACCTCGACCTAGTCGTGCCTTGTTTTGTGTGTATAATGAAACCCTCATGGGCTACATGATGCACCAACAGGCATACAATCTTCAGGTTTAGGAGCACCTACATCTCAATTTATGTTCAATCATGTCAAACATGAACTTATCATGTACACACCCATTCCCCACCTACCAACCTTTCCGTGGTAATGATTATGCTTCCTATGCATACCATCATTACTACCCTACCCCTGAGCCTTCCGATGCTTCTCCCACACTCTCTGCTGCTGGTGGTTTTGCTCCCATCTACCTGTCATTACCTAATGCCCCCCTGGACACTCTGCTTGCCAGTCTTGGCAATTCTACTCCTTCCTTCCCTCAGGTCAATGGGCTCTATGCTCTTGGTATGGCCTGGGATGAGCAGAATGCACATTGGCCCGGTCATGGTTTTGATCCTTTTGTGGACAAGGAGATGCTTGACCAGGCTGATGCTAAGATTGCTATTGTTGATGATGATGATGGTGGTCATGGTGAGGATGCTTATGATGATGGTGATGTTGATGGCTCTGGTGCTGATTCCGATGATGAAGGCACTGTTGTTGCACCTTTAGATGGAGACGAGGACTATGAGCCTAGAGATGATGATTATGATGATGTGGACATAAATAGTCTAGATGTCTAGTTGTTTCTTAGTTTTTGGTCTAGTTTGTTGATCATATATATTTTTCTAGGCTATTTTGTATTAGAAACATCTGGGCATATTATCTGAGATGTACTATTTTTATCTTTGATTTTCTTCACTTCTTGTTTGTAGCTCCTTTTATGAGAACATGCTTCTGAGTTGTAATCTATGTTATGTGCACTCTTGCTCTTTGATCAGTTATATCCTATGAGTTGGTGTAATATTTCACCATATTTTGATTATGACTTAGCTTGTGTGTTTCTTTCTTCTCTGGTTGATATATGATATGAGATTGCTTGTTTGAATATCTGCTTGGTTGTGTTTGGAGAAGACATGATTATATGCTTTTCTACCCCCTCACTTTTTGATAATGTCAAAAGGGGGAGAGAACTTCAATGTCTTGAAACTCAATCATATTGCTATTCTTTGTCATACTATTTCTTATTTCTTATGAGATCCTTTTCTTGTTCATTATATGCTTTATCATGTGACTTGCAAGGGACCATATAGTACATGTATGCTATAATTGGTCTGTGTAGATAGACTAACTATGCAGGTTAGAGTAAGCATAGATTGAGGGGGAGCAATTCACATTGTTCAAATCTTCAATCTCCCTAATTCACAAGGCAAAGGTATAATTTCTATATCCTTTTCAATATGTTTGAGGAATGGTTTGTCATTGCCAAAAAGGGGGAGGATATTGACCTTGAGGTTATACATTGTCCATATTTTGATATTGACTAACCATTCCATTCATATGTATCTAATATGTGTATTCAAGATTGATTTCAAGTGTTAGGTACATGAAAAGGATCAAATTACACAAGCCCTAGCTTGTCAAAGTTCAAGTCAAAAGCTATGCAAGTGTGCTAATTAGGAAATCCAAGTAAATGACCTTAGAAGATTTTTGTAATCACTTGTATTGATGATATGACTTGTAACTAAGATGAAAAAATTATGTGGGACAATTACTACCTAGTTTTAATCACCTTTTAAGAACTTTAGAAAATCAATCACATGTTGTTGATCGGTTGAGTTACAATCTTGATCGATCTACTGGATCCATTTTCTAGAGAGTGCATCGGTTGAGTTGTGCATTCATAGAACTTGATCGATCGCGTTACTGACCAAATGCTATTTTCATTGGCCGGTCGAGTTTTCCCAGGACAAACTCAACTGATGGTTTCAAAATTGGGTTTGTCTATCAGCCGATTGGTCAAGTTACATTTATTGAATCTTGACTGAATGTATTATACGAAAAATGTAGAAAAAATGATTCTAACCGTTGGTGACTTATTTGGACGAAAATAGATCCGTTGCCATGTCCAAAAAAGGGCTATTATTTGGCCCTAAGTGTTCCCCAACTCAAAGGGGCACCCCCATCTATAAATAGGACCACTTGGAGTTCATTCCAAGGTTGCTCATTCAATATATGTTTGGTTCTAACTTACTTGAGAGTGTTGCACACCTTTGAGCCCCTTTCTCCCTCTACTTTCAATTCAAATATGCGAGTGAGTTAGGATCTATAGTAAGAGAGATATCCCTTGTATCCATGTAAAGATCTCCACCTCCATCTTCCTACCCCCTTTCCTTATTGAAGAAAAGGTTTTAAGATCTTCTCCAAGTGAAGGAGAAGGAGTTGTTGTTCTTCAAGGTTGAAGAAAGCATGGTGATCAGGATCTCTGACTGTCGGAGATAGGCAAGGCGGACGTTCAAGAAGGATAGGTAATTCTTGGAAGGCCAACGACTTGAAGATAGAGTGGGTAAGTCCTTATTGAAGGCTGAAGACTCCCTGGTTCAAGTGGGTAAGTTCCTTCGGTAGGTTGAAGATCCTTTCTTGAGGTATTAAGTCCTTGGATGAATGTAGCTTTGTCTTATAATCTTATGAATGAATATAAGAGTACCAAGATTGCAAAGTCTTAGAGACTAACCACCCGTAGGTAGTGGACTAACTCACTTCTAGTTTGAAGTGTGGAACCACTCTAAACCACTTTGTCCAAGTGTATGCTATCTTTGTCTCCCATCCTTACTATGCTTGTTAGTTAGGACTTCAAATTGGATGTATGCTTAATCTTTTGCACTTAATATAATTTGAAGGTCTAATTTGTTTTGTGAGATTTGTGAAGCTCTATTCATCCCCCCTCTAGAGCCCTTGATCCAACAACTCTAACCAAAACTGTTTACTCCAACAATTCCACAAGGACTAACTCACTGAGTAGCAACTGAATTAGTTACCATCGGAACCTCCAGTAAATGTTGGGCACCTAACTGGAATTAAACTAAACTTATTACCTTTGATATCTCCAGTTAATGTTGGGTATTACTGGGATTCATGTGAAAACTGTAGTTAATGTTGGATACCCCCAACTACTAATTAAGAGGTTGTCCCAACTGGTCTTAACCCACGATGCCCCATAGGCACGCTCTAATTTCCTCTCTTGGATACTGTTAGTGGGTAAATCGCTTACCCCACTATGAATCTATGGTGTTTAGGGCATCTTGTGTCTAATTCAATTTTTAGTTTCATTATACAATCATCTAATCAACATTTCTTAACTTAACCTTGCATTAAGTTCTTTTCCTATATTTCTTGTAATCTTTACTATATTGTAAACTGAGCTACTCCACTTATCATATTGAAGAACACTCAAATAAAAGTACTTAATTTACTGAATACCCTATTCTTGGGGTTTCATTTTCTTCAATCACATACAATATGTATCTTATATATGAATATACTGCATCATAAACTTTAACTGGTAAAAGACTATTTGTACTATCTCACATACAAATAAACATGTATAAGAAACCCTAGTATGAAATTGAACTATATTCTCTACACCATTCACTGGACTATCACACTTCAAGAATAAATTGATTAAACAAAAATAAAATATTCAAATAAATCATTACTGACCACCATTCTGTCTATTTAGAAACTCCCAAATTTTCAGTCATCTAGAGTTTCCCTATTTATTGAGATATCAAGCAACAGTGATAACTTCAACTAAATACACAACTAATATTTGGTGTATCTGTCCTAAACATTGAAATAAATAAATCTAATAATACATAATAAGTTTTAGATAGACAATGTTATTTACTTAGCTATATACGGCTAATTCAAATCTAATTGGAAACCTTAAGTTTTGGTATTTTCTTCTAACTTTTACAGACCCAATCTTTAGATCAAATGTTTACAAGATTGCATCAGAACTATAAATAAACTTCTTACAATCATGTTTTACATTAGAGTCTTGTAAGCTTATTTATTCACAAGACTACAAAGTAAGAATATGAATAAGTCCTATCTACTCTTTGACATGGGACATATCTTGCACATTTCTTATAGGTCTCCTTTGATCACCTGTCCATGACTTCCCAGAGGGAACAAAACCACACATGGTGTAACATACTAGATCTCAGACCCTACCCTAGAAGTTGACATTTTGGACTTGGACAAACAACGTTGAAGGTTAGACCTAAATAGATGTTTAGTATAACCCCAATGATATAATTCATGTATAGATCACCTTAATGTAACCTAATGTTCGAATATTATTCTTAGATTTATAATGGATACATAAAACATGCCACATAACTCATTTTGGTGGTAATATGAAGATAAGAAACTTAATTGGATAAATAATTTAGATAATGGTCCGTTAATGGGCCATATGAAACATCTCATAAAAAGAAGTCTCAAAAGTGGAAACAAACTTCAAATTCGAAATCTACATATTAAAATTAGCCTACATGTCAAATTTCATCTAATTTGGACAACCTTGAAATATTAGGAAAGTTTAGGAGAGAGAAAATGAGTAAAATGTGTAAGTAATGAATATTGTGATTATATAACTTCAAAATATGAAAATAATAGCAACTTTGTATTCAAAACATCAAAGATAACTTATGGATGAAGTTTGGTCCAATTTGGATGTTGTCTTTGCAAGTTATGCAATTTTAAGTATATTCTGGACTTTTCTATAATTTACCCAATTGGGAGGTTTTCTTTGTAAATTATCATATGCATTATAATCCTTATATATTCCCTTACCATTCTCTAGTTTTTGAACCATAGGGATCCTAGTTGCACCTTGGTTTGAAGGTGTTTCTTTCCAAGGGCATTTCAGGGATTACTCTCTTTATAAATGAGCTTATCTTTAGAAGCTATCAAGCAATGGGGTTATTTCTTTGATTGGAGGTTGGTTGGGACGTCCTATATGTGTCCATAAATCTAAATTTGATATTCAAGAATCCTCTATGAGTAGCCCTCTTGCATGGCCATGAAATCCCTAGGCTAAGGACACATGGAAAGCTCCATGGACACCTCATGCTTGACTTCTTCCTTATCCATAAAGGTTTGCATGTCCATAGGCACCCTTAGCATTGGACACATAAAAATTAACTTGACACCTCGTGCTTGACTTATTCCTTATCCATAAAGGCTTGCATGTCCATGGACACCCTTATATATGACAGATGGAAAGTCACATAGACAACTCATACTTGACCTCTTTCTTTATATAGCCATATCTACCCCTTCCCAACTCCCAATTCAAAAAATCTTGATCTCTTTTATTTTCTCTAGCTTAGAGCATCTTTTCTACTCTATTTTTCCGTGAAGGTGTTATCCCAAGGTAAAAGGAGGTGCCTACCTTGGTGAAGAAGGCTCCTAGGGTCCCAAATTTCTCTATTTAGAATTTCTTAATCTCCTCCTTGGTGATTTTAACCAAAACTAGTAAGTATCCTCCTTTCCTTCACTATTTTCATCTTGTTAGTCTTCCTTCCACCTTCCTCTAGGTTAGAACCATGGCCTTCCATGGTGAAACACCGCCTAGAACCCATAAACACCTCCTCTCCATGTTCTTTTGTTAGGGTTTTTCACATCTAAAGTGGAGAAGGTGCTTCTTCCTCGAGATAGGAGCTTTGTTGGAGAAACTAGCCTCTCTAAGCTTGGGAACCTTACTTATTGGACCTACCACCTTCCCAAGAGGTTCTTTGGAGGCATAGGCTTGACTTGGACTATTTAGACTCTGAAGTTGAGGTATGATGTATCCCCTATTCTTCTATGTTGAGCAATTCACCTATGCTTATTCATTCTCTTTGTCCTATGGACATTGGCCTATACACAATGTCTTTTCTTTTAAAAATCATGGTTCATGTGAACTAACTTATTTGATATTTATCATGTCATGGATATTCTTTTTAACTCTTATCTTATGTTTTGTTCATGATGGAACTCTAAAAGATGACATGTGATGTCTTTTTATCCACTTATGAGGTGGATGTATATGTTGGTCACTTATGTGGTGACTAGTTTATATATTCTGAATATACTTTCTACTTGCCTTTACATTTAACATTCTATGTGATTCAGTAGCACCAAAGTAGTGTAATTGCATTGATTTTTATGGAAGATGTCTTATTTCCTGCCGAGCAGGTGTGATATTTCTTGCTCTTTTGGGATGGAAAGGAACCTCATACCCATGGTAAGATGTGTGTTTCTTGGCCCATGTTTTATATATTTGGGAGATTGGCAGTATTCCTTTCTCAATCAAGTTTTAAGTTTATGAGACTTGGCCGCCTTTGTGTTTATATTGTTCTACGGCTATGTTTATGTCACATGCATGTAGGCTGATGATATGGGGTGTGTGCCCTGATTTTTTACATGTGCTTGTGTGGCACACTCTTTTTTTGGGACAAATTACTACTGCTTAAACACTAGGAATCGGATACAAATTGTTCAGATTTTCCTCTGCTCCTCCTGGACATACCCAGGGAGGTTTATTAGGGTACCGTTCACTGAGATAGATAATGGTTAACTCTTGCGGAAAGGAATGAAAACTAATATTAGGGGCAGGTTTCTTGAGGAACCATTTAGCCAGGGCGTCAACTAGGCGATTAAACTCCCGATGACAATGGACTAATCTACATTCTCTAACTTTCTGTAGTTTCCTAAGTATTTCTCGCTTCAGGCTGGATAAATATGTTGGTGTCTCGATCCCATCTTGGATAATCTGCTTCGAGAGTTGTGAGTCCATCAACACACATGTGGCAGCTGTCCCACTCTCGAATAACATGTCAAGTCCCAATGAGATGGCCTGCATTTCTCCTTCCAATGGGTCACTCCCTCTCAGGATGCGTGCACCACCATACTTCCAAGAGCCTTGGTGGTCTCGTAGTATCTGCTTCCTGTTATCCACCACCACATCAACGTTTAGGTAAAGATCATCTTGTGGGGTAAGCTATCTTATTTAATGCCTACCCGGTTGTTCATCTGTGGCATTCTGCTGGTTTTCTGATGCTTCAAGGAATGGGTGGACCCCGCTTTGGATTCGAACGCATGTCGCTTTGGCTGTGAGGGTTCTGTTTTGAAAAAACAAACTCATTTCTTTGCTTCCACAGTATCCAGCAAGCCATAAGAAAGGTGTTGTGCCAATTATCTCCTTCCTGTCGGGGGCTAAGATTTAAGGCAATCCATTCCCTGATGTCTGTAATGGAGAAGAAGTCGTCAGTTAATTGCGGCCTAATAAGTTGCCATGTTATGTGGCTCCAGTGACAGTCACGGACTGTGTGTAGCGTGGATTCCTCCCCATCCCGCATCGGCTGCACTCTGTGGAGGTAGTCATCTCTCGGATGTAGCGTAGCTGATTAGTGAGCAGTCTATCGTGTCCCATAAGCCACCCAAAGACTCGGATGCGCTGGGACACCTTGGGCTTAGCAATGATCCTCCATTTTCCTTCAGTTGACTAATCTTTCATTCCAATCAGCTTTGTGTAAGTGCTTCTCGTGGAAAAACGTTCGTGCTGGCCTCCATCCTAGAACCATTCATCCGGTCCACACTCAGGGTGTGAGATGCCCGTCAGAAGGATATCCTATACCATTTCTAACGTAAACCATTCAGTTAAGAAAGCCTTGTCCCACTCCCCCTCATAAGTGACCATGCTGCTCACAGTGAGGTCCTATAGTTTGGGGGGAACTACCTTCCCAGGTATGAGTGTTGGTGGATGGATGCTTCTAATCCAGGCATCAAACCAGACATTTATTCTTTGGCCGTCACCCAATGTACGCCTCGCTTCTTGCTCGATATCCAATATGAGAGGTCGAATAGCCCGCCACGTGGGGGACCCATGTTCGGCGAGGTTGGCACCTCTGCTGTATTTATGAGTCATCATGCTAACCCATTGGGTTGGTCTACGGTTAATGAATTCCCATGCAATTTTCATGAGTAAGGCTCTGTTTTGTTCCCTTGCAGGCCTAATTCCCATGCCACCTTGTGAGACGTCTGCAATGACTTTGTTTCATTTTACTAGGGGGATGCCCCTTCCATCAGAATTACCAGCCCAAACAAACCTCCTGATCAATTGATCAATGCTATCACATATAGTCAAGGGGATTGCCGATGTGTGCATCAGGTAGGTAGCTGAATGAGTAAGTACTGATTTTGCCAGGGTGATTCTTCCAGCTAGTGACATGTATTTATTCACCCATCCAGCAACTTTGTTTTCAATTGCGTTTGTTGTTGAGAGGTAAAGCTCTTTCTTCTTCCTTTGGTGGATAATAGGTACCCCCAGGTGTTTGATGAGGTTGGTCGTTTCTACCATTCCTAGTTTCCTGCAGATGTGTCGTCGAATGGATTTCAATTCCTTTTCTCTTGATACCCATTTGGGTGGTCCTTATCCTTTCTATGGGAAGCCTTTTATATTTGATGTCCCTTATTTCATATATTGCTCAATTTCCTATTTAGTATGCACATACCAGCCTTTGCAGCTGTCATCTATTTTCTCTTCTTGTTGGGGTATGCTTCCAAGCCTAGGTGAAGGACTTGGATGACAAGGCATGGAGTTTTGGACTAGATTAAGGAGTTAAAGCTTGGTGACAAAGTTGCTATGGATTAGATTTCCGTCTACTTAGATCCTTATGTTGTATCATACATGTAAATCCTTATGGGATATTATGTTGTACTTTTGTAATCTTTTATGAAAATTGAATATAGTCCTTATTTTTATTCTACTTCTACACTTTGATCTTTTGTATACGATTATAATAAATTTGGAAAATTTATATCTATTCCAACATACCTTTGAGTGTGTTTTGAATGGATATTAATTCTTTAAAAAAAAACTAAGGGGGTAATCCCACACTCCTTACAACATGGTATCATAGCCCATGGTAGTCGGAATCTGACTATTTCAATTTTATCTCCCTAGTTAGAATCCTTGCCATACCTTTAAGTGACATGTTTTCCCTAGAGTTGATCAATAGATGATGAAGGGTTGATTTAGGATCATATAGTTTTACTTTAGAATAATGATGAATAGATCCTTAAAATATTTACAAGTAAAAGATGCATAAGTAACCATAGTAACTTGAGATTGTTTAGCTTGGCCTTTAGGCAGCTACTAGGACATGAAGTTGAAAGAAAAGGAGTCTAGAAAGGATTAGGATTTGGGGGCTGGTAAGATTTTCCTCCGCACCACTAGCTTGGTTTACGAGGACTCTCGAATCCATGTGATACCAGCCTGGCCTGAGCTGATATGAATTGTTGAAAATAGCATTCTTTTAGGCAATAGTAGCCATAGAAATCTATATGATTTATCTTTAGGGACCCTAATATGTTGAACTAGTCTCCGAGGTGTAAAGACTTGTTTGAGGATTGACAAGATCAAGTTAACCCATAGTTCATAGTTGGTCTTTACAAGTTATGTTTTTTTTTTGCATGATGCTTATGTAGTTGGATGTAAGGAGGTGTAGGTGAACCTTTTGAACCTAAAGAATAGTTTTGACTTAATAAGATGAATCCTTTAAGGGTTGGTGAATAAGTTGTTTTCTCATACATGGATGTTTTGATTTCAAGGACGAAATCCCTTTAAGGGGTGGTGGGCTGTAACATACTAGATCTCAGACCCTACCCTGAAAGTTGACATTTTGGACTTAGACAAACAAGGTTGAAGGTTAGACCTAAATAGATATCTAGTATAACCCCAATGAGATAATGCATGTATATATCACCTTAATGTAACCTAATGTTCTAACATTAATCTTAGGTTTATAATGGATGCATAAAATATGCCACATAACTCATTTTGATGGTAATATGAAGATAAGAAAATTAATTGGATGAATAATTTAGATAATGGGCCATCAATGGGCCATATGAAATATTTAATAAAAATAAGTTTCAAAATTGGAAACAAACTTTAAATTTGAAATCTACATATCAAAATTAGCCTACATGTCAAATTTCATCAAATTTGGACAACCTTGAAATATTAGGATAAGTTTAGGAGAGGGAAAATGAGCAAAAGGCATAAGTAATGAATAATGTGATTATATAACTTCAAAATATGGAAATAATAGAAAATTCATATTCAACACATCAAATATAACTTGTGGATGAAATTTGGTCCAATTTGGATGTTGTTTGTGCAAGTTATGCAATTTTAAGTACATTATAGACTTTTATGCAATTTACCCAATTGGGAGGTTTTCTTTGAAAATTGTCACATGCATTATAATCCTTATATATTCCCTTACCATTCTCGAGTTTTTGAACAATAGGGATCTTAGTTACACCTTGGTTTGAAGGTGTTTCTTTCCAAGGGCATTTTAGGGATTACTCTCTTTATAAATGAGCTTATCTTTAGAAGCTATCAACCAATGGGGTCATTTATTTGATTGGAGGTCGGTTGGGATGGCCTATAAGTGTCCATAGACTGACATTTGATATTCAAGAAGCCTCTATGAGTTGTCCTCTTGCATGGCCATGAAATCCCTAGGCTAAGGACACATGGAAATCTCCATGGACACCTCATGCTTGACTTCTTTCTTATCCATAAAGGTTTACATATTCATAGGCACACTTAGCATTGAACATGTGGATTGTAACTTGAAAACTCGTTCTTGACTTCTTCCTTATCCATAAAGGCTTGCATGTCCATGGAAACCCTTATACATGACACATGGAAAGTCTCATAGACACCTCATACTTGACCTCTTTCTTTATATAGCCATATCTACCCCTTCCCAACTCCCAATTCAAAAACTCTTGCTCTCATTTATTTCCTATAGCTTAGAGAATCATTTCTACTCTATTTTTCCATGAAGCTGTTGTCCCAAGGTAAAAGGAGGTGCCTACCTTGGTGAAGAAGGCCCCTAGGGTTCCAAATTTCCCTATTTAGGATTTCTTACACTCCTCCTTGGTGTTTTTGACCAAAACTAGTAAGTATCCTACTTTCCTTCCCTATTTTCATGTTGTTAGTCTTCTTTCCACCTTCCTCTAGGTAATAACCATGGACTTCCATGGTTAAACCCCACCTAGAACCCATAAACACCTCATCTCCATGTTCTTCTGTTAGGGGTTTTCACCTCTAAAGTGGAGAAGGTGCTTCTTGCTCGAGATAGGAGCTTTGTTGGAGAAACCAACTTCTCTAAGGTTGGGAACCTTACTTTTTGGACCTTTCCACCTTCCTTAGAGGTTCTTTGGAGACCTAGGCTTGACTTGGACTATTTAGACTCTGCAGTTGAGGTATGATGTATCCCCTATTCATCTATGTTGAGCAATTCACCTATGCTTATTCATTCTCTTTGTCCTATGGACATTAGCCTATACATAATGTATTTTCTTTTAAAAATCATGATTCATGTGAAATACCTTATTTGATATTGATCATGTAATCATGGATATTCTTTTGAACTCTTATCTTATGCTTTGTTCATAATGGAACTCTAAAAGATGACATGTGATGTCTTTTGCCCACTTATGAGGTGGATGTATATGTTGGTCACTTATGTGTGACTAGTTTATATATTCTAACTATACTTTCTACTTTCCTCTACATTTAACATGCTATGTGATTTAGTAGTACTAGAGTAGTGTAATTGCATTGATTTTTATGGCAGATGTGTTATTTCCTATCGAGCAAATGTGATATTTTCTCCTCTTTTAAGATGGAAAGGAACTTGATACCCATGGCAAGATGTGTGATTCTTGGCCCATGCTTTATATATTTGGGAGATTGGCAGTATTCCTTTCTTATCAGGTTTCAAGTTTATGAGACTTGGCCGCCTTTATGTTTATATTGTTCTAGGGCTATGTTTATCTCACATGCATGTAGGCTGATGATATGGGGTGTGTGCCCTAATTCTTTACATGTGCTTGTGTGGAACAATCTTTATGTTTTATTAATGGCAAGTATTCTTTTGTTATCATATGATATCAATTCCTTTTCTCTTGATACCCATTTGGGTGGTCCATATCCTTTTTATGGGAAGCCTTTTATATTTTATGTCCTTTATTACATATATTGCTCATTTTCCTATTTAGTATGCACATACCAACCTTTGTTGATGTCATCTATTTTCTCTTCTTGTTGGGGTATGCTTCGAACCCTAGATGAAGGACTTGGATGATAAGGCATGAATTTTTTGACTATCTTAAGGAGTTAAACCTTGGAGACAAAGTTGTTATGGTTTAGATTTTCTTCTACTTAGATCCTTATGTTGTATCATACATGTAAACCCTTATGTGATATTATGATGTACTTTTGTAATCTTTTGTGAAAATTGAATATAGTCCTTACTTTTATTCTGCTGCTACACTTTAGTCTTTTTCATACCATTATAATAAATTTGGAAAAATTTATATCTATTCTAACATACCTTTGGGTGTGTTTGGAATGGATGTTAATTCTTAAAAAAATAATTAACTAAGGGGGTGATCCCACACTCCTTACACATGGACCCCTAAAGGGGAAACATAAGTTAACAAAGCTAGTACTTAATTAAATTATTGAGTTATTTAAAAATATAAAGAGTGGCGAAGTCAAATATAGGTAAGTTTGCTTGATGGACCAGGGAAGTAACAAGGGTATGATCCTATTACCATGCTAATTTCAAAAGGGTATAGCAATTCAAAGTAGTAACTAGAAATAATAAGGAGATTCTTAAACTAATATCGAGATATCAATATTTTTAAAACAAAATGACTTATCCATATTGGCACAGACAATCTAATATTTTGTGTTTTTAGTGGTTAGGTGTCTAGTGTTCTCTCCTCTATGTGAGAGCAACATTTTGGCATGTGGGGGTAACCAGTACTGAGGGACCTCTAGTTGTCCATTATCCACTATGCAAGGTTGGGGGATATGACCCATCGAATCTAGTGAGCAAAAGCTCTTAGTCAATATTTTGAGTTTTTGTGACAATATCAGATCAACCAATTGTTCAATTGCTCAACAATGTTCAACATTCAATGTGGTCGTGGTGACCTTCAACAAGATGGAAAGTCTATTAACAAATTGGTTCATCACTTTTGCAAAATTTTATAAACAAAATTCAAGAAAGAGATGAACAGATCAATAACAAATTGAGAACTTAGTCCCTTTATCTCAAGAAACATTATAGGTTATTTCACACTCAAGGTTCCACGAGCTCTAAAGTTTAGAGATCCAATAGGAAAATGAATTTCTATGTCATCACATGGTTATTGCCTTGGAATTAAAGGTTGTTAGTGGTTTTTCACTTAGGGTTATTATTTGATAGTTTATCCATCATTATGGCTCCTATATTTCTTTCTAGGTTCCATACCTAGACATGTAATTATTTTATCTATAATCCCTCTTTCTAGGGCTTTGAGGCTTATGAATGTCCATATGGGAATACAGTACATGCATACATATGTATTAGCTGGGGTATGGTCTGACATTGCTACACCTTCCCATCTTTGTTATATATTCGTTACTAAATATATTGGTGACTACATTCAAAGTAGGTAACTATATATATAACAATAAAGATCAATATCTAAACTAATGCTAATAATTATTCATAATTTGACTTTTAGATCTACTTTACTTTATTAAAATATGTTCATATTATCATTTTAGAACTCATAGGTATCAATAGAATATAGATCCCTCATAAAGCACTTATATCATATTACATTTTACTCAAAAATAAGTTGTTAGATCCAATTTGCCCTATTACCATATTATACCCTATTAGTGTGATATCAAAGAGTGTTATCACCTCTAATTAAAAGTATACCACCAAAATTCTTGACTCATAGTTACTTAAACTTTTGATTTTAATATTGCTAATTTATATGCGGATAACAACTTGGTAGATTAGAGTTATTTCATTAGGTTATAATTTGTAAATATTATTAGTTGGGTTAGTAGACATAGTTTATTCGATAGTTTATAGACTAAGCCATTGACCTATTTCAGGTTGATTTTTCCCAATCTAGGATGATTGGTCGAAGATGAACAATAGATTGAGGTGTTGTCGAGACTCTGCTGGCTTGGTCAGTGATGAATCGGGTAGCACCTTGGTCGATGGCCATGGATGAGGGAGAAATTATATCGCTGGCTAACGTGGCTTCAACATACTAAGTTGGGGATATTGTGTATGGGGCTTTGATCTAGTTATGTGCATATTTTTAAAATAGTGTAAAGGAGGAGTGGGCCTAGAATTGTTTACTGCTCCCTAGTTTGTGAGGCGCAACATGTTGTTCCCATGGGATCTAGATGGAGCAATTAGAAGGAGTTTGTAGTAGGCGACTGTGATCTGGGAGGAGTTTCTAAAGATTACAGAGGAAACAATGGTGAACCGAGAGTTGCTTGCATTGAGGATGACAGACTGAAGATTGTGATTACCAACATCAGGTCAAGGAGGACGGAGCAGGAGTTGCATGTCTGATTAGTTCTGGCAGGGCATCTACCGATGTTGGTGTAGCAAGTCTCTTTGTTATTCATGGTTGAGGTATTGGAAAGGATCCAAGAGGATGCAAGGAGGGTGAAAGGTAGAGATACAGATGTGGCGACTGATCTATAACTCTCTATAGGTCTATGATGGTGTTGCCAACATGTTACTGGCGAGCTAGTAGAATATACAGTTGGGGCGCTAGGTTTTCAGGGAGTTTGAGTGAATATGAGATGAGGAAGAAGACATCAATCATGAAGTTGATTGTGATGGTGTGACATGAGTCAAGAATGGACCGATTGTTGTTTTCATATTAATAGAGAGGGATCTTCCATGGAAGCATTTCTCTAGGATTAGGGCAATCGGTGTGGGTGTTGTTTTGAGGAGGAAGAGTGTGACAGGTCATGTGGATGCACCATTAAGGGAGAAAGGAGAGAGAAATAAGATGAGAAGGGGGTTCCTGGTCATTGTCGATCAACATTTGAGTAATGGCCATCGAGTCCTCCAGAGAAGATGACCTGCACGCTACCAATGTCATGTGCATTATTGTTTTTTTTTTTGATATAATGGTTTTTAAGTTAGTCAATTGATGTCCTTATGTGATCCATTTCTTTCAAGTACATTGAAGTCCTAATTACTCTAGAACTTCTACCATGAGCCTACATTAATGTTTAGAATGATAAAAATGTTGTATTTCAATTTTATAAATTCTAGACCCCATATTTATCATCCTCACAATAATATTAAATATTAATGCAAATTACTTTGCAATATGTTTTTTTGTGTGATTCCATTACCAAGATCTCATAATTAGCTCCAACTATTCAATTGTGGGTCCCAGGTGAGATGACTAGATAAGAATGAGGAAAAGATGCATTTTAGTGCTTGAATTTCATGACATTTTAATGAAGTGCAGATATGTATTGAATTTTAGCAAAGCAAGTTTTCTATTTGACAAACTTACGCAAAATAGCTCAAAATTGATTCTAGTACCAAAATTCAGTATGTTACAAATTTATGCCCCTTACAATTATTTCATCCTCAAAATTGACACCATTAAGGTCTAGTATGGTACTATTCTCCACCCCTTAAAATGATTTAACTAGAGATATAAATAAATATGTCAACTACAACATAGTATCCTTTACTATTTTAAGCCTTACCTTGCTCCTTACTCTAGATTTGAAGGATTTTCTTATATCTCCATGATTGTGACTTAGATCAAGAAATCATCAACAAATTCCATAAAATATTTTTTTGTACATACAATATTCTATCTCTCGCTGGCCGCATCTGTCTAGCCAAGAATGTCCTCACGGCACTACCTACTTATGTTATGCAAACGGCTAAAGTCCCTGCCAACGTGTGTGCTAAACTCGATAAGACTATACGAAGATTCATTTGGGGAGGTGGGCATAAGGAAAAATCACTGAACCTGATCTCCTGGAAGAAGGTTTGTGCCAATATGTAGGAAGGAGGATTGGGCATACGATCTATGGCCGACTGGAATAAAGCTCTTCTGTGGAAGCAGTCCTGGAGATATATCAATAGCACTACCGAGCTATGGAAGGAGATATTACAATGAAATACAAGGGGTATAATACTCTGAAAAGTACAAATGCTACTCCCTTCTGGCGTCAGCTTCATAAGGGATTATCTTTTGTCAAAAGTCATTGCTATAAAAATATTAATAATGGCGAGTCGTCTTTGGTGTGGTTTGATCTTTGGGTGCCAGATATTGGGCGTCTGGAAGACCATAAAATTTGGGCGGTTGACGAAGACATCACTGATCTCCGGGTCTCGAGCTTAACTGGCCTGGATGGGAAGTGGAACACAGAGTTCCTTAGTTTTTATTTACAACGGGATGTTGTTGATAAGATCCTTATGTTACCTGAACCGCACCCATCTAAAGGGGAGGATGTTTGGAGCTGGAGGCATGACGATACAGGCAATTATAATACGAGTTCGGCCTACAGGTTCATTCAAGAGAATGATAGCAATCTAAATGATGATTTATGGATCAAGATATGGACTCTTAAGCTCCCGAGAAAGATAAAGGTTTTCCTTTGGTTAACTGCACACGGTGCTATTATGACTAATGCTAAGAGGAAACAGAGAACCTTCACTGATAATGAGGTGTGCCCTCGTTGTGAGACCGAGGTGGAAACCACCATGCACACTCTCCTTTTCGGCCTGCATGCCATGGAGATTTGACAGAATAACAAGTATACTATGCAGACCTATACCAATCGTGATATGGATGTTCACGACTGGCTTGATAGTGAGCTAAAAGGATCACAAGCTAATCAAGCATTATTGGGCATAACATGTTGGACCATCTGGAAAGCTCGGAACTCGTGGGTGTTTGAAAACAAGATCACCACCCAAGAAAGACAACTTAGGGATATCTATCACCTCATACACCTCATTGATGAAGGGAGGAAGATAAAGACCAGGATAGAGAAGGCTGCAAAGTCTACACATACCAGTGATATTACTATACCGCCAGATGGAACTATTGTCCTAGTTGATGCTGCTGTTAAAGATAAGAATGCTGCTCTAGCTGCCATTTATCTGGAAAGCAATGGCCGATGGCGTTTTGGAAGAGCTGAGACGACTCCGGTGAGCTATACGACGGTCGCTGAAATAAAGGCTATTGCAATGGCTTTACTGAGTCCAAACAATGACTATAGTAAACCACTCATTATCCTCACAGATTGCCAAAATGTTGTGGAAGCAATTGAGGACATTTCTGGGAAGTTTCCAAACTGGGATGTCTGGACCAAACCTATCAAGGAGTGCCTAGATAACTACGATAAAGTGAAGATCCTGAAGGTTCTAAGAGATGATATTAGCCCTGCTGATGCGCTTTCTAAACACCATCTAAAAACCTACTCGGATGTTTGTTTCTATACAGACACCCCTCTCGACCCTGTGGGTCATCCTCTACCCCTTCTCTGTTGTAATGGTGGGTTACCCACCATATTTCAGTTTTCAGTAGGACAAATATGTAATCCTTTTTGTCTACCTGCAAGAGGAGAGCGGGATGAATAAATGAATCTTCTGACTTATACATATATATATATATATATATATAAAGTAATATCTCGATGGGAAACATTTCAATCCAAAGCTAAAAATGACCAAAATCGATGCTTGAACTAAGTGACAATCACCTCTTACCAACATTCACCGTACTAACTACTTGACTCAATAGTATAAAGAAAATTACATGGAACCTAAAGGGTCACTAAAATAACTCACTTATGATAGGGAAGAAGGATATTATTTTTAACCAAAGGAGATTCACAAATTCAGAATTGGAGCTTGTAGTATCATTATTCTCCTTCCAACTACTAGATTTTCCTCATTCTCTATTTTGGGTAAATAAATTTATTAAGATTTTTCCAAGTAATAGGAATTGCATTGGCGCAGTCAGTATGTAATGTGAGGAAACCCCACCACCACCTAAGTGGATAGGGAGTAAATAAGCCAGAACTTTCAGTAAACATCCTTCTTTATATACCTTAGCTCAATCCACTTACATGGTTATGTTAATAAGTGGTGCATTAGACAACGACTTTAACGTAAGTTATGTATTTCTATCTTCTGTAGGTAGGGTTAGCAAAATCTAGGTGTTGCATCCAACTCAGAAAAACATGATTAACTTAAGCGGAAGAGAATTATTTGCAGCAGATTACTGAAAATCACCAAAAATTAAAACTTTTTGCAAAGAGATCCTCACATAGGAAATCTTTTCCAACAAGAACCATTGCATAAAATTTACATTCTGGTTCAAACGTACTTAACCCATACCATCATTTTTTAGAGATTACATCATCAACTGTCTTATAAACATTATATACAGACAATATATGAATCTCGAGCCATCAAGACAAAACCTCAAATTGATTCATAAAACACTGACTAAAAACTCTGAGGACCTGAGAGTACAGAGATGACACATAGGACTTTCTAACTACATAATTTGACAGACAATATCTCCACCTGAGAGATTACTGCTGTCCTTGGTGTCACTACTGTTGTCTATTCCCTATAATGAGATTATGCTTCTTTGTCTGTGTCCACCTAAAAAGTCAGATCCCACGGGGGTGAGACAATTGTAAATTGTCCCAGTGGGAGATCTAACTCTCCGCCAAAACATTGTTATAGCAGTTTATTAAATAAACTAAATAGAAGAATTTATATATTAAATCAACAACATGTAAGTCACTTGTATGAACAAAGTGAAGTAATCTCCTTATTCAAGGATAACATTGCATCTACTCATGGTAGACTCATAGTTCATCCATCTACTTGTAATGAATACAATAGATATGAACAACATCAATGAAATACAGATATATAACAGAAATGTAACATCAGCCAATGAATTTCCGTATTCAATCCTTAAGCAAACACGCTATACGACTGATTTCATTTTACAAACACACTTATGCCCTGAGGAGATGAGGTATACCGCTCATACTCCAACCGACCACTGTGAAGTCAAAATCGGTACCATACACGGTCAATGGTAGAGCCGGCTACCAAGACCTCCCTTATCTCGGTCAGTACGATATCACATGCAGGACATCTTGTGTCTCTGCTAAATATAGCTTTCCAGGGTATACTAGCAACTTTGCTATCAGAGTTACAGTGGCGTGCTACACTCTCTTCGCGATCGTGAGATTTTGTGTTTATCTCCACCGATCTGACATTAACATTATTGGGAGATGTGTACGACATCTAAGCCAATCATCAAGAGATTCGTGATACATCCATCCCGGTACATATAATGAAGGATTGAGAGGTTTGATGTTTACCTTCCCTCAAATCACTTCACTGGACGTAAGGATATTTTTCGCCCATTTACCCCCACATATTCAAAATATGCGCTCTGGGTTTTGCCGCGGGCACCCGTTTCACCATCCAGCAAGTTCTGACACTGATGGTTATATGGTCAGGGCTCTACATGATATGATTTCACTTGATTAATTAAGTACATTAGTGTATTCTTTTAGCATCAGTCAAGTTCTCAAACATAACTTATTCAGACAAATTCTATAAAGAAACATGTACTACTTTCATCAGATATTTATCAGTCTTTCAAAGACCTTGGGAACTCAGTCCTTTAGTTCAAAACTAGGAATTCTCATCCCTTCATATTCTCATCACCATAATCATATGGTTTTGGGTATTCAAACCCTTAACTCATCATTGAGCATTATTACACCTTTTTCAGGTAACTATCACCTTCAGGTCATCTGACCAAGGCATTCATGATACTTTGTTACTCAAGCATCACACCTGGCTCACAAGGCCACAGAATATCTTGTCACCTTTTTCTAGGCAACAACTTACTCATGTGACTTATAAAAGTCCATGCACATTGCTACTTTTATTAAGCAATAACAACATCAAGGCACAAAAGGCCAAACATTTATTATATAGATGTCATAGCTCAAATCTAGCTATATTCATCATCTCATCATACCTGCATGGTTATTATGCATGATAACAATCATACAAGATATTCATCAGATCATGTGATACAATAGTAACACCATTATTCCTTTTCTAGGAATTAGGGTTTACTATCAAACAAGGCTTATCATTCCCTTTACCCAAGTCAGGGTTAGGGTTCCCCTTTTCTCATTAATTAGGGTTTCATGATTATATAATCTGTCCAACCCTTAATTCATTAATCCATACCTCTGGGGCATTCAAAGGTATCATATTTTATTATTCAAGAACATTACTTTCATCATATAACATTAATAATCATCAATTCAAGGTATGAGTTCATTTCTCATCCTCATCATGGTATGATTATATCATACACATCATTTGGGCTTAACCCCATTCTCAAGGTACATTAATTAACACTCATCAAGTGCAACAACTCATTACATTTCATTGTAATAGTTTCATAACACACTTCATATGTTTCTTACCCAATTATATTGTATTTAGAGTGAATTAAGGTATATAAACCCTGAAGTACAGAATGTGATAACTATCATATCTTGATGTATCACTTTCTCATCATTTCTGACTCTCTTGAGTTAACCAACTTATCTTGTATTAAGGTATTTCCCCTCTTAATACAACACATCACTAAACTCTCACCTTTAGCATATAATGCATAGGCCACAAATTAGAATTGTCCAATTATCTTGAATGATATGGACTTATCTAATGCTAAAGACATTGCTTACAATAAGGTTGCTTATAATCAACCACATGAAATGTTCCACCTTTATAAGGCCATTCCTCTTGTTTCATCATTAGGGTTTCTCTATACCCTTACCTAAGATTAGGATTATGATTCATTGTCACATTGCCCAAGATTAGGGCTTTATGTAATATGACTTCACATTAGAGTCCCATTTACCTTCACCCTTCATAGGGCCTCTCATCACAACATAACATTGGAGCTTCATGTGATGTCAAATCTTAATTAGGGTTTCTCATGGAATCACCCTCAACTAGGGTTTCACATGGAATCACCCTCAACTAGGGTTTCACATGGAATCACCCTCAACTAGGGTTTCACATGGAATCACCCACAATTTGGGTTTACTATTCATCTCCTTTAGGATTTCATTCAATTATCCATACTTAGAGATTCACTATTCATCCCAATTAGAGTTTTACATCTCACCTCCCTAATTTGGAGTTTCATGTATCATTACCCTAAATTAGGGTTACATCATTACCCTAGATTAGGGTTTTAATTGAAATTGCACTCATTTAGGTTTAGTACTCAATAACCCTGTCAATTAGGGTGATCCCCAACAGTCTTTAGTGATCTCCAACGGTCTTGAGACCTTTTGGGTGATCCCCAAATGGTTTTGAAACCGTTTGGGTCAATCAACTCAAAACATCAACTCATTCCAATGCAGAAACAACATTTAGCCGATTAGGGTTAATACCATATCTTTGGATCTTCAAACACTTAACCATATCCAACCCTAGACCTCAAAACGGTCTTGGATGACCTACAAATGGTATTGAGACCGTTTGGGTAATCCCCAAATGGTTTTGAAACCGTTTGGTCTAATTAACCCAAAAAATCAAATCAATCAAGTTGAAAATCATCACTTAATCCAATTAGGGTTTGCCTAATTGATTAGCCTTCAACTCATGATTCCTTTGGAATTAATCCATAAAATTTGGTGGGTTATCAACCAACATTAGGAATAGGATTCTCAAACGGTCAACCCTTGGTCAACTCCCCCAAATGGTTTTGAAACCGTTTGGTCTCATGCGGTTTGATGAAACCGTTTGCTGCTAAACGGTTTGAAACTGTTTGCTCCCAAACGGTTTGGGAAACCGTTTGAGCAACCCAACCAAGATCGTTTGCCTTAGATATTTTAGAGAGGTGTGTGCTTATCATATTCAACCTCTGAACTCACAAAACCTGCTGTGGTTTCCATGGCAATTGCATCCATCAACCAAATCAATTATTGTAAGTATGGAAATGATCATTATTTGATAAGGAATTGAATGCAATAACAAAATCAAGGGTTCAAGTTATAAAACCCGCCTCCAATTGAGCTCCAAAGCTCCATTCTCACGGAAACAATGGTGGATGCAACTCCTTTCACCATTCCAAGGCTCGTCCTCAAGGTTTGAGTGAAAAGGAATGGTTAGAATTGAGGAGGAGATCGAAATAGGAAGAAATCCATAATTTATTTTTGATTTCCACCATGGAATCAAGGTGAAATGGATTAAGAACCTTACCAACAGGTTGGGGGTCGTCCTACTAATCCTCCCAAGCTCCCTTGATCGTTTCCCAAGCAAGGATAAGAAGTGGGGTCGAAAAAGCATTTCATTTTGCTTGTAAAAGGTCCTTTTATAAAAATTCAATGAGAGAGAATGTACTTTGCAAAAATCTAATTAACCCCAAAAATGTGGCCGCCTCTTCCCCCTTATCTTCCTTAGGGACGAGGCTATCTTGTTTGCCTCTTATACCTCTCAATTATCCATGATTTAAAGAAAAGCAAATCAAGCACCTTAAATCATATTATATTAATATCCATATGTGAGTGGATATTTCTTTTTCTTATAACATTGTGTGTGAGTTATCCATTCCCTTGGATATTTTCGTGGTCCTTGCAAGGATCAAGGACGTCATACACACATCTGAATCCAACCATTTTGGTTTTGGTTGAAGGCCCTTCAATTAATACATTCATTTTTGCCCTAAATCAAATTAGGGTTTCAATTAGGATTAAATATTGATTATTTTAATATCAAGATTCTCTCTCCTCCAAATTAATTCAAATGAGGCGCCCCTCTCATTTTATTTACTCTACATGATTCCAAGAAACATTAGGTACCTTATTGAAGTGGTAAATTACATATTGCACCCTAAGTTTTGGGTAAATTGCACATTACACCAAAACTAGGTTTTCATGCACAAACATTGCTTTATCAGCTCTTTTTTGGTATTCAGGCTTCCATAAGCCACACCTCAGCATCCTTTTCACTCTCATGATGCTTCAACATGTGAGGAACATATTATCATGAACAATTTGCACTTAAACCCCTCAACTTGGGTAATTTGCACTTTAGTCCAAAACAAGCAAACATTGCTTCAACATTATTCAAACAGGACTAGAATTGCAACATAAGTTCCTCTTGAGGCTTAGTTACTTTTCACAAGATGAGATTAAGCATTTAATCACCTTTCTTAATCAAAACACCTAGGGTTAAAGTATAACCCAGGTCAGGGTTTTTACAAATTATAAACCCCTAACAAGGATTTCGTCCTCGATATCCAGATAAAGGAAGACAAATGTATTTTATTCATCATACTATCTAGTCTTCACATAACATCTCCTTATCATGAAGACGCCATAAAACTTTGATCAGTACAAAGTGTTTCCATACAAGATTCTCGTAGAATCAACACACAAGGCACATGCTCCACTGTGTCTCATGATTGACTATAGAGTCAACTTTGTATCAAACAACACTTTTCTTGTTCAGAGAAACATCATACATTCTTTATTAATATCATGTTTATACAGAGTATAAACCCCTAACATATGATGTTTATATCATTTTATATAATCATACTAATTTCATAGTTGACCACTCCAGGTAGCCAACCTAAACCATCTGATATTCTCATCCTAGGTTCCTTGCCTTTAGCATTGGAATTTGTAAGGATGATTGCATGTCATTATCCCTTTCTTTATTATTATCTAGTATGTTTATGATCATCTCATGATCTCATCACATTTCTCATTTCCTCATTATGGGAAAGATCTTTATTATGCTTACAACATTATTGAACAGGGCTCATCTCCCTTATTCTTATTCTTATCTTATGAGGAGTACACTTTTAGTTCCTCATACAACATGCTCATATGAGATTATTCTCAGACTTATTTTTCTTATGCATGGGATATGACACATTTATTCATTCCATATTTATGATTTCATGATACTCATTAGATTGTCTCAGAATGACTAGTTGATCAGAGCAATAAAAAGACAACAATCTAAGAGTTTCCATACCCACTTTATCATCAATAGTTGTATAGTTGGCCATGGTATATAAATACTGAGATTAAGTGGTATGCACTTTGTATTCTATCACACTCTTTCTTTTCATGTATTCACAAGTATTAGGCTTAACATCCCTGAATTTCATTCAGGCATCTCTTATATACCTCATCTTCCTTATAGAGGTAAGAACAACATAAAACATTTGTAATGTTTTACTATGCAAAACATAAGTCCTCACAGGTCTAAGCAAGGAAAGTTCAATCATTTCCTTTCTTAGTTAATCCAGGAATTCATAAATTAACATATTTGTATGACATTATCTTGTCTAACTTGTCATAATTCATGAATTATTCACTGCCTCAGGCTAACTCCGCCTCAAAGGTTGGTTCAACAGGCTATGGTTGAGCACAGACTCAATTTAAGTCTAGAAATTCATCATTTTCTTTTGCTTCAACCTGCTGATGATAATCACAAATCCTGTTGATATCTAAAACATCATCATTGGGGTTGGTAATCTAGGTTACACTGCCAATGCTTGATCCACTATATACATTACTGTTGCCCTAAATTCCCCCACAGTAATACTTAAAAAAGGATTTTCTTATTATAGTTGGATCAAATAGGGGATTCTCAGGCAATTGTCTCTCTCTTGCCTGTTCCCATGCACCTCTTCTTGGTGCAACATTGCTGCCTTCAACAATAACCTCCTCATGTGACCCAGTCATCTTTAAGTTCTTCTTCTCTTATATGAGCAGTACTATCTTATTCCTATGTCTCTGTAGACTCAGCGAACCTAGAGCTCTGATACCACTAATTGTTGCATCCAACTCAGAAAAACAAGATTAACTTAAGTGGAAGCGAATTATTTGCAGCGGATTACTGAAAATCACTGAAAATTAAAACTTTTTGCAAAGAGATCCTTACATAGGAAATCTTTTCCAACAAGAACCATTGCATAACATTTACATTCTGGTTCAAACATACATAACCTGTACCATCTCTTTTCAGAGATTACATCATCAACTGTCTTATAAACATTATATACAGACAGTATACGAATCTCAAGGCATCAAACCAAAACCTCAGAATGATTCATAAAACACTGACTAAAAACTCCGAGGACCTGAGAGTATAGAGACGACACATAGGACTTTCTAACTACATAACTTGACAGGCAGTATCCCCACCTAAGATATTACTGTTGTCCTTACTGTCACTGTTTCTGTCTATTCCCTATAATGAGATTCTGCTTCTTTGTCCGCGTCCACCTAAAAAGTTGGATCCCACGGGGGTGAGACAATTGTAAATTGTCCCAGCGGGAGATATAACTCTCCGCAAAAACATTGTTATAGCAGTTTACTAAATAAACTGAGCAGAAGAACTTATATATTAAATCAACAACAGGTAAGTCACTTGTATGAACAAAGTGAAGTAATCTCCTTATTCAAGGATAACATTGCATCTACTCATGGTAGACTCATAGTTCATCCATCTACTTGTAATGAATACAACAAATATGAACAATATCAATGAACTACAGATATATAACAGAAATGTAACATCGGCCAATGAATTTCCGTATTCAATCCTTAACCAAACATGCTATACGGCTGATTTCATTTTACAAACACACTTATGCCCTAAGGAGATGAGGTATACCGCTCATACTCCAACCGACCACTGTGAAGTCAAAATCGGTACCATACAAGGTCAATGGTAGAGCCGGCTACCAAGACCTCCCTTATCTCGGTCAGTATGAGATCACATGTAGGACATCTTGTGTCTCTGCTAAATATAGCTTTCCAGGTATACTGGCAACTTTGCTATCAGAGTTACAGTGGCGTGCCGCACTCTCTTTGCGATCGTGAGATTTCATGTTTATCTCCACCGATCCGACATTAACATTATTGGGAGATGTATACGACATCTAACCCAATCATTGGGAGATTCGTGATACATCCATCCCGGTACATATAATGAAGGATTGAGAGGTTTGATGTTTACCTTCCCTCAAATCACTTCACCGGACGTAATGATATTTTTCGCCCATTTACCCCCACATATTCAAAATATGCGCTCCGGGTTTTGCCGCGGGCACCCGTTTCACCATCCAGCAAGTTTTGACATTGATGGTTATATGGTCAGGGCTCTACATGATATGATTTCACTTGATTAATTAAGTACATTAGCATATTATTTTAGCATCAGTCAAGTTCTCAAACATAACTTATTCAGACAAATGCTATAAAGAAACATGTACTACTTTCATCAGATATTTATTAGTCTGTCAAAGACCTTGGGAACTCTGTCCCTCAGTTCAAAACTGGGAATTCTCATCCCTTCATATTCTCATCACCATAATCATATGGTTCTGGGTATTCAAACCCTTAACTCATCATCGAGCATTATTACACCTTTTTCAGGTAACTATCACCTTCAGGTCATCTGACCAAGGCATTCATGATATTTTGTTACTCAAGCATCACACCTGGCTCACAAGGCCACAGAATATCTTGTCACCTTTTTCTAGGCAACAACTTACTCATGTGACTTATAAAAGTCCATGCACATTGCTACTTTTATTAAGAAATAACAACATCAAGGCACAAAAGTCCAAACATTTATTATATAAATGCCATAGCTCAAATCTAGCTATATTCATCATCTCATCATACCTGCATGGTTATTATGCATGATAACAATCATACAAGATATTCATCACATCATGTGATACAATAGTAACACCATTATTCCTTTTCCAGGAATTAGGGTTTACTATCAAACAGAGCTTATCATTCCCTTTACCCAAGTCAGGGTTAGGGTTCCCCTTTTCTCATTAATTAGGGTTTCATGATTATATAATCTATCCAACCCTTAATTCATTAATCCATACCTCTGGGGCATTCAAAGGTATCATATTTGATTATTCAAGAACATTAATTTCATCATATAACATTAATAATCATCAATCCAAGGTATGAGTTCATTTCTCATCCTCATCATGGTATGATTATATCATACACATCATTTGGGCTTAACCCCATTCTCAAGGTACATTAATTAACACTCATCAAGTGCAACAACTCATTACATTTCATTGTAATAGTTGCATAACACACTTCATATGTTTCTTACCCAATTATATTGGATTTAGAGTGAATTAAGGTATATAAACCCTGAAGTACTGAATGTGATAACTATCATATCTTGATGTATCACTTTCTCATCATTTCTGACTCTCTTGAGTTAACCAACTTATCTTATATTAAGGTATTTCCCCTCTTAATACAACACACACTACTACAGAAATAGCATTCAGTGTCGCTTTTCTGGGCGTCGGTTTTTAAGGAACACGGACGCCTTATATTAAAGGCGTCGGTTATTTCAAAGAACCGACGTCTATATTCAAAGACCAGCCAAACACGGGTACCGCTTTGTATACAGCGTCGGTTGTTTATACAAAACCGACGCATTATTTCATCCAATTTTCGAGCGAAAAAATAATGTCACTTTCGGCGTCGGTTATTTAGTTAAAACACCGACGCTTATGTGCGATGGAAATTTGCGCGAAAAGTGTCCTTTTCCGCGTCGGTCGTCCTTTACTAACCGACGCTGAATGGGGTTCCCGCCAAACATTTTCACGAAAATATCATCCAAATGGACGTCGGATGTTGCCAACGACCGACGGTAAATATGTTTAGGCGTCGGTTGTTGTCAACAACCGACGCTATTGGGGAACTTCATAACCTTCGATCGCCCGACTCTTCCCCTCATTGCTACCCTATTTCCCTATTGCGGCGATTTCTCCGGCGATTTCTCTGTAATTTTTCTCCGGCGCTTCTCTCCGGTGCCCCATCTCCGGCGTCCCCTCTCCGGCGCCCCTCTCCGACGCGTTTCTTCTCTGGCACCCCTGCGCCGCCGCCACGCCTGACAACCGGCGCCCCTGCTCCAACCACCTGCGCCGCCGCCACGCCTGACAACCGGCGCCGCCGCAACGCCTGGTGCCCACCTGCCTGCCACGCCTGAGAACCGGCGCCGCCGTACCCCCTTCTCCTTCTCCTCCGCCTGGCCGCTGCCTGCCTGCCGCCGCCTGGCCGCCTGCCTGCCTGCTGCGGCTGACGCTCCTGCTCGTCGGAGTCACTGCCGCTAGTTCTGGAGCTCGTCGGCCGCCACCCACGTACTCAACCAGCTCGACCTCACCCTACTCTTCTTGCCCAGGTACCTGCAGACCTACCCAGGCGCGAAATTGATTCTTTATGTGCTGACCTAATCTGTTGCCTAATCTGTTTGCACAAAATTGGCTCCCTACTCTGCTTGCTTAATGTGCCTAATCTGCTTTAAGTGGTCCTAATATCATAACATGATAGTTTTATTATATGATTTGTGGCACTTTAGGGTGTATATACATGCAAATTATATAAGTGATAGATGTTGGATGTTTGTCAAGGTTTTTTGAAGATTGAATAAGTGATAGATGCTGGATGTTTATTTATTTCATCTATCCATGTTGCCTATAGTTTATAACATTGCATTGTGAATTATTGCATGTTTGAAACTATGAAATTCTTGATTTATTAGATGATATTCAAGAAAACCCTAGTTTGATGAGCATGTTGTTAATCATGTTAATTATGATTCTTCTATATATTCTGATGTCATTATATAATTATGTGATCCCAACATATTAAATTGAATTAGAATGATTTCATGAATTATAGGGTTTATATAAGAATGACAACACATGTATTTGTTGGCCTAGAAACCCGTCCAAGATTTACTCAGTAGGAGTAAATCTTGGATAGTCCCCAGTTTGGGACTGTTCTTGAACACCTAATCTCACTTAGGATGTAAGTGTATAATGTGTATTGGGTTTTCGAGAAAATTTCGGTAGCATTTCCCCGTTTGTTCTCTAAGTACATATGTACTTAGAGAACAACGGGGAAATGCTGCCGAAATTTTCTTGAAAACCAAATACACATTATACACTTACATCCTAAGTGAGATTAGGTGTTCAAGGATGGGATAGGTGGTACACATTTATTATATATAAGATTGACATCAAATGTGTTTGTTGGCCTAGAAACCCGTCCAAGATTGACTAATATATACTTGTTTCCTAATATATACTTGTTTAAAAGGTTAACTGATGTTATACAACTTTTTCTGAAAATATATAACATCGTTATATGTACTTACACTTTGTTAATACTAATATTGTGCAGTCTCTGTCTTCCCATAACAATGACTATGAATTGGGCCTCTATGTCAATGTTAACGTTCCCTATTGAAGAACAATTGGACATCATCCTAGATGATCGTTCCTTAAACCAATTGGTCATACCCAAACATTGGCGTTTTCTAAAAGGAAGACACTACATGCCTGGTAAAGTGACCCTAACTTTTGGAAATTATTCACATGTAATCGAGGTTGAGTATGATTTGGCGGGAAATCTTGTATCAAAATCTGGTTGGCATGATTGGATTGGAGAGCTGTATCTGGTCCGTTGGAATAGGCTTTTTCTCCGTCCAGTTGGCGATAATTCCATCAAAGTTTGGATAACCAACAACAACTGCGACACCCTCGATCATCTTCTGCGGTATGAGCGCAAGGCGTCGGATATCATCTATGAGGAATCGGAATCTGAGGCCCCTATCAGTTCAGATTCGTCTAAATACAGTGAGGAGCTTCGTGACACAGCTTCATCATCAAAAAGAAGTTACTGATGCATGCGGGACCATGTTGGTGTAGTATTTAGTTGTCTATCTATCTAGACTTGTCTGTAGTAATAGTTTTTTTAATTATGCGCAACATACCAGGTAAAGAAAATGTTGTGCCCAATGGGAATGGAGGCCAAAAAGATACACGCATGCCCGAATGATTGTGTATTATTTCAAAAGGACTATGTAGATTTGAAAGATTGTCCAAAATGTGGTGCGTCACGATATAAATTGACGACTTCGGGGGAGTCCAGAACTGGTTCTCCTGCCAAGGTGTTGTGGTATCTACCTATAACATCACGGTTTCAACGCTTGTTTGCAAATCCGAAAGATGCGAAGAATTTGAGGTGGCATGCAGATGTTAAGAAAAATAATGATGGGATCCTACGACATGCGTCTGATTCCCCACAGTGGAAGAAGATTGATGTATTGTTCCCTGAATTTGGTGAAGAAGTCAGGAATCTAAGACTTGGGCTTTGTACAGACGGGATGAATCCGTACGGGACATTGAGCAGCCAACATAGCACTTGGCCAGTCATGCTTGTTATATACAATCTTCCTCCCTGGCTGTGTATGAAAAATAAGTACGTTATGTTGTCATTGTTGATATCGGGCCCTAAACAACCCGGAAATGATATCGATGTTTATCTTGAACCTTTGATTGATGACTTAAAGAAACTTTGGGCTGAAGGTGTGATGACCTATGATGCTTCTGCAAGAGAGACATTTCGTTTGCATGCTATGTTGTTTTGCACTATTAATGACTTTCTGGCATATGGGAATTTGTCTGGATATAGTGTCAAAGGAGCTAAAGCGTGTCCTATATGTGAAGAAAACACTGATTCAATAAGACTAAAATATGGCGGCAAGACTGTATATCTTGGTCATCGAAGGTTTCTTTCAAAATTCCATCCGTATCGTAGGAAGCGCAAAGCATTCAATGGATTGAATGATGAACGGAGTGCACCTAAACCTATACCAGGGGATGTTGTTTATGAAAGAGTAAAAGACATTGTCAATGAATTTGGTAAGAAATCACAATGTAGTATGGCCACACGGAGTGACAATTCTTCATTCAAAAAGAAGTCAATATTTTGGGATCTTCCTTATTGGAGTTCTTTGTCAGTCAGGCATTGTATCGATGTAATGCACGTTGAGAAAAATGTCTGTGATAGCATCATTGGTACTCTATTAAATATACCAGGTAAGACTAAAGATGGGATAAAATCCAGACTGGACCTACGTGAAATGGGAATAAGGTCAGAATTAACAGAATTACGTGAAATGGGTAATAAAAGAACATACTTACCTCCCGCTTGTTACACATTGTCTAGAAAGGAGAAGAAAACTTTTTGTGAATGCTTGGTAAATGTTAAGGTGCCACATGGTTACTCATCCAACATCCGTAGATTGGTATCAATGAAAGATCTGAAGTTGATAGGTCTTAAATCTCATGATTGTCACACTCTAATGCAACAAATATTGCCCGTGGCAATTCGATCTATATTGCCGAAGCATGTAAGGTTTGCAATTACCAGACTTTGTTTCTTTTTCAACAGTCTATGCAGCAAAGTTATTGACCCTGATACTCTCGATAATTTGCAAAGAGAAGTGGTTGTTACCCTATGTCAGCTTGAGATGTATTTCCCTCCTTCGTTCTTTGATATCATGGTACATCTTGTTGTCCACTTGACTAGGGAAGTGAAAATCTTGGGACCGGTTTTCTTGCATTGGATGTATCCCTTTGAACGATACATGAGCGTTTTTAAAGGTGATGTTCGAAACCGTTATCGTCCTGAAGGGAGTATTATTGAAGGTTATGTGGCGAGAGAGGTTATGGATTTCTGCAATGACTTTCTCAGTGGTAATGACACTCCTGATAATGACACGAATATTGAGGAGGGCAAAGGAATTTTGGGATCACGGGTGAAAGTAATCAGCCGTGAGCAGTTGGAACAAGCTCACTTGTATATTTTACATAATATGGACGAAGTGAGTGTTTATATCGAGGAACATACCAATTTCATAAAGAGACAACATCCTCGAGCAAGTTCAATGTGGCTTGCTAGAGAGCATAATATTCCGCTCTTTAAATGTAATTGGGTTGATAACACCAAAGGAGTTATAGTGGATGAATTGGGTTTCACTTTGGTGAACTTTGAAATGATTGGCGAGAAGGCTGAACCATTCATATTGGCATCACAGGCAAAACAAATATTCTATATCGATGATCCTGCAAATGATAAATGGTCGGTTGTTCTTCATGGTAAAAGACAGTTCATTGAAGATCCTATAGATGAAGAAGAGTACTATGATAAGTATGATGACTCCAGTCCATTCTCAGTTGGGTTGCCAACTCCACAAAATATTGAAGCTAATGATGACTTATATGTGCGCGGAGATCACAATGAAGGATTGTTAATTGATAAAAGATCACAATTTTAGAGACATGTATGTTTATACAAATGGTAAATGTTTTCCTTTTTCTAGTTTATACAAATGCTAAATGTTTTCCTTTTTCTAGTTAATACAAATGCTAAATGTTTGCCTTTTTAATGACATTTTCAGATGCGCGGAGGCGGCTGGAGCAACTTGATGTGCGGAGAGGGACATTCCAACTTAAGATATCGTCTACCGTTTCCTCCTCCTCCGCAGTAATATCCTCATCTCTAAACGTTTCTCGTAGGATTCTGAACCCCTTCCTTCCCTCTACTGCATCGAAGCCATGCTGCAGTTGAACCCTTTCGCCGAGCCCTACCCGGCCAAGTAGGCGTCGCCTGAAGTACCACCGTCGTCGTCGTCTCCACCTCCATCGCAACTTGCTGTGCTAGTCCTAGCAGTTTATCACCCCACATGCCTTCCTCCCCAGTTCCTGCCACTAGACGACCACACAATGGATCCAAGAGGATATGCAGGAGTTCGCCAAAGACTATAAGCTGAGTATACTCATCCTATAGTCTGTGGCGAACGCCTGCATATCCTCTTGGATTCCATTGTGTGGTCGTCTAGCGGCAGGAACTGGTGAGGAAAGCATGTGGGGTGATAAACTGCCAGGACTAGCACAGCAAGTTGCGATGGAGGTGGAGACGACGACGACGGTGGTACTTCAGGCGACGTCTGTTTGGCCGGGTAGGGCTCGGTGAAAGGGTTCAACTGTGGCATGGCTTCGATGTAGTAGAGGGAAGGAGGGGTTCAAAATCCTACGAGAAACGTTCAGAGATAAGGATATTGCTGCGGAGGAGGCAACGAAAGATGATATCTCGAGTTGGAATGTCCCTCTCCGCACAGGAGTCTGTGAGGGAGATACTGGAGGAGAGTTCTATACCATACACAGGCGAAGAAAGACATCGATACCATACATGAGGTATTATATATAGTCTCATTAGTTAGTATAAAATATATCAATCTTATTTTTATATTATTACTTATATACATCATTCTCTTTGCAGGTGTTTAAAACTGACCACACTATAGGCAAACACTTAAAAAATGTACATGCTCCATATACGAGGGAAGCATTAGATGAAGTAAGAGAAGAATGGGAAATAGTTGTACAAACAGTGGCAACTGTAAGATATAATTGGGATGTTGATAGTGATGATGAATGATACTTTGTAAATGAATGTTTCTGAATGTTAAAACATGTATTTGAATGATTCTATATGTGTGAACGTGACAATTGAATTGATGTCTGAATGTATCTACTTGTGTGAATCTTTTTATGTTAATTTTGCAGGTTTGTGGCCTGTTTGTAGGCTGATATCAATGGATGTCGTAAACCTGCAGTTCAGAAAACTGAACTGCAGGTTCTCATCCTGCTGACCAACCACAGCAGGCCTGCAAACAGATTTATAAAAAAAAAATAGATATAGGCGTCGGTTATTTACCGATAACCGTCAGCACAGACTTACAGCGTCGGTTTTTTGTTGAACACCGACGCCAAAAGTGTTCGCGCTACAGGAAATGGGAGTCATCTAGGACACTTTTCTGCGTTGGTTGTTTAGTATATAACCGACGCAGAAAGCGTCCTAGATGACGCCATTTTCTGTGGCACGAACCCTTTTGGCGTCGGTGTTTTATAAATAACCGACGCCTTTATATTAAATAGGCGTCGGTCTTTTAACCGACGCTGAAGTGTCCAACCTTTTAGCGGCGCCCACATAGGCGTCGTTCCGAAACCGACGCCAAAGGGGGTTAAACAACCGACACTAAAAGGCACTTCTGTAGTAGTGACATCACTAAACTCTCACCTTTAGCATATAATGCATAGCACACATTAGAATTGTGCAATTATCTTTAATGATATGGACTTATCTAATGCTAAAGACATTGCTTACAATAAGGTTGCTTATAATCAACCACATGAAATGTTCCACCTTTATAAGGCCATTCCTCTTATTTCATCATTATGGTTTCTCTATACCCTTACTTAAGATTAGGATTATGATTCATTGTCACATTGCCCAAGATGAGGGCTTTATGTAATATGACTTCACATTAGAGTCCCATTTACCTTCACCCTTCTTAGGGCCTCTCATCACAACATAGAATTGGAGCTTCATGTGATGTCAACTCTTAATCAGGGTTTCTCATGGAATCACCCTCAACTAGGGTTTCACATGGAATCACCCTAAACTAGGGTTTCACCATAGTCACCCACAATTTGGGTTTACTATTCATCTCCTTTAGGATTTCATTCAATTATCCATAATTAGAGATTCATTATTCATCCCAATTAGGGTTTTACATCTCACTTCCCTAATTTGGAGTTTCATGTATCATTACTCTAAATTAGGGTTACATCCTTACCCTGGATTAGGGTTTTAATTGGAATTGCACTCATTTAGGTTTAGTACTCAATAACCCTGTCAATTAAGGTTTATGTTCATGATTAGGGTTTCATGGTCTCTATACTTAAGGATCATACCCTTAATTACCACATGAATCATATTCATGTATGAATTCATGCTAACATCTTCTCAACTTGATAAGGTCATGTCATCCCTTCAATCAAGTATATACAACTATGATTAACATAGTGTACCAAGTCATTGATCCTTTAAGAAATTAGGGTTCATCCCTTAATTGGCACTAATCACTTAGGTACTATTAGGGTTTCATCCTTTGTACCTTCATTGATTATCATTAATAATCATCATTGGATCAATGAATTATTCATCATCTTAATTCTCAAGAGATTCGATCACATTGGACCTTAATTACATAAGGTATCCAATTGAATTGACCAATTGAATCTTCAATCACAATAGGTGTCCAAGTGGATTAAACCATTATATCCTCAATCAACCTTGACTACTTGAGCCCTAAATGGTCTTGGTCTTTCAAAGTTCAAACGGTTTGAAACCGTTTGGTAAAGGTGGTGCTTAAGACCGTTTGTTAAAGCAAGTAGGTGAAGACCGTTTGCCCAAGTTTGACTTTTGAAACCGCATGGGCACAAACGGTTTGGGATCGTTTGGTCCCAAACAGTCTTCAGACTGTTTGGTCCCAAACGGTCTTGAGATCGTTTGGACTCAAATGGTCTTGAGTCCATTTGGTCCAAACCTCCTCAAAACTGCATGGACCAAAGATGGTCTCAACTACACCAATTGGTTTAGGGTTCTCAATATTGTTTCCGTCAATCATTGAATTCATGGAACCAATCTTCAATTGGACCTATCCTCATACTTCAATTGAGTTAACTAGGTCAACCTTCAACTGATTTGACCCTCAATGGACCCTCAATTAGTCCTCAATTAGGGTTTGAATCAATTGAATTAGGGTTTGGAATCAATGATCCTTCAACACTAATCAATGCAAGATTAGTACTTTGAAACCATTGAACCATCATCCAAATTGAACATGACCTGACCCCAAACGGTCTTTAGGTCGTTTGGATGACCACCAAACTGTCTTGAGACTGTTTGCCCATCACATCATCAAAATCCAAGTCAACCAATTAGGGTTTGGATAATTGGATTGATCACCAAATCAGCAATTTATTACACTTTAACTTAGTATCATTAGATCATCAATTGCTTAACTATACTCACCCCTAGACCTCCAAACGGTCTTGAGACCGTTTGGCTCATCCAACCCTTGGATTCTAGTGAAAAAGCATTAGGGTTTGAGCTATTGAGTTGATCATCAAATCAACACTTAATTGCAAAGTGATTTGGTACCTTTAGACCTTCAATTGGTCAACCATGCTTAACCCTAGACCTCCAAACGGTCTTGAGTGATCCCCAAACGGTCTTGAGACCGTTTGGGTGATCCCCAAACGGTTTTGAAACCTTTTAGGTCAATCAACCCAAAACATCAACTCATTCCAATGCAAAATCAGCATTTAGCCGATTAGGGTTAATACCATATCTTTGAATCTTCAAACACTTAACCATATCCAACCCTAGACCTCCAAACGGTCTTGGGTGACCTCCAAACGGTCTTGAGACCGTTTGGGTAATCCCCAAATGGTTTTGAAACCGGTTGTGCTAACTAAACCCAAAAAGTCAAATCAATCAAGTTGAAAATCAGGACTTAATCCAATTAGGGTTTGCCTAATTGATTAGCCTTCAATTCATGATTCCTTTGAAATTAATCCATAAAATTTGGTGGGTTATCAAACAAAATAATTAGGAACAGGATTCTCAAATGGTCAACCCTTGGTCAACTCCCCCAAACGGTTTTGAAACCGTTTGGTCTCATGCGGTTTGATGAAACCGTTTGCTTCTAAACGGTTTGAAACCGTTTGCTCCCAAACAGTTTGGGAAACCGTTTGAGCAACCCAAACAAGATTGTTTGCCTTAGATATTTTAGAGAGGTGTGTTCTTATCATCTTCAACCTCTGAACTCACGAAACCTTCTGTGGTTTCCATGGCAATTGCATCCATCAACCAAATCAATTATTGTAAGTATGGAAATGATCATTATTTGATAAGGAATTGAATGCAATAATAAAATCAAGGGTTCAAGTTATAAAAGCCGCCTCCAATTGAGCTCAAAAGCTCCATGCTCACGGCAAGAATGGTGGATGCAACTACTTTCACCATTCCAAGGCTCGTCCTCAAGGTTTGAGTGAAAAGGAATGGTTAGAATTGAGGAGGAGGTCGAAATAGGAAGAAATCCATAATTTGTTTTCGATTTCCACCATGGAATCAAGGTGAAATGGATCAAGAACCTTACCAACAGGTTGGGGGTCGTCCTCCTGATCCTCCCAATCTCCCTTGGTCGTTTCCCAAGCAAGGAGAAGAAGTGGGGTCGAAAAAGCCTTTCATTTGGCTTGTAAAAGGTCCTTTTATAAAAATTCAATGAGAGAGAATGTACTTTGCAAAAATCCAATTAACCCCAAAAATGTGGCCTCCTCTTCCCCCTTATATTCCTTAGGGACGAGGCTATCTTGTTTGCCTCTTATCCCTCTCAATTATCCATGATTTAAAGAAAAGCAAATCAAGCACCTTAAATCATATTATATTAATATCCATATGTGAGTGGATATTTCTTTTTCTTATAAAATTGTGTGTGAGTTATCCATTCCCTTGGATATTTTCGTGGTCCTTGAAAGGCTCAAGGACGTCAAACACAAATCTTAATCCAAACATTTTGGTTTTGGTTGAAGGCCCTTCAATTAATACATTCATTTTTGCCCTAAATCGAATTAGGGTTTCAATTAGGATTAAATATTGATTATTTTAATATTAAGATTCTCTCTCCTCTAACTTAATTCGAATGAGGCGCCCCTCTCATTTTCTTTGCTCTACATGATGCCAAGAAACATTAGGGACCTTATTGAAGTGGTAAATTACATATTGCACCCTAAGTTTTGTGTAAATTGCACATTAAACCAAAACTAGGTTTTCATGCACAAACATTGCTTTATCAGCTCTTTCTTGGTATTCAGGCTTCCATAAGCTACACCTCAGAATCCTTTTCACTCTAATGATGCTTCAATATGTGAGGAACATATTATCATGCACAATTTGCACTTAAACCTATCAACTTGGGTAATTTGCACTTTAGTCCAAAACAAGCAAACATTGCTTCAACATTATTCAAACAGGACTAGAATTGCAACATAAGTTCCTCTTGAGGCCTAGTTACTTTTCACAAGATGAGATTAAGCATTTAATTACCTTTCTTAATCAAAACACCTAGGGTTAAAGTATAACCCAGGTCAGGTTTGTTACACTAGGGTTGATAGTAGACTATTTGCCTAAGTTCTTGGTGTACTAGCTATTTAACCCTAATTTCCACAAGACATGCATGAGTGTCAATTGTTTATGGCCCTAGTACCAAATTGTAAAGACCCGATCTTTAGACCAAATATTTACAAAATTATATCAGAATTATAAATAAATCTTTTTACAATCATACTTTACATTAGAGTCACTGAATCTTATTTATGCACATGACTACAAAGTAAGAATATGAATAAGTCCTATGTGCTCTTGAAGAGGGGACAATTCTTACACATCTCTTATAGATCTTCTTTGGTCACCTATCCATGAGTTCCCAAAGGGAATAAACAAACATATGGACCCCAAAAAGCAAGACATAGGTTATAAAAGTTGGTACTAACTTCAATTATGAGCTATTTAAAACAATAAAGAGTGAAACATAGGTTAGAAAAGTTGGTACTAACTTCAATTGTGAGATATTTAAAAAATAAAGAGTAGTGTAATCAAATATAAGTAGGTTTACTTGGTGGAATATGCCAATATCACAGAGATAATCTAGTTACCATGCTAATTTCAAAAGGGGACAACAATTCAAAGTAGTAACTAGAAATAATAAGGAAGTTCTCAAACTAATATCAAAATATCAATATTTTTAAAATGAAATGACTTATCCATTAGCACAAGCAATCTAATATTTTGTCTTTTCTTGTGGATAGGTGCATAGGTTTCTCCCCTCTATTAGTGAACAACACTTTTGCATGGGGGATAACCAGTATTGGGGGACCTCTAGTTGTCCATTATCCATCGTGCATGATTGGGGATATCACCCGTCTAATCTAGTGAGTCAAATCTCTTTGCCAATATTTCTAGTTTTTGTGTCAATATCAAAATCAACCAATATTTCAATTTCTCAACAATGTTCAACATTCAATTTCATCGTAGTGACCTTCAACAATAGGAAAATCCTAATAATGAGTTAGTTCACCACTTTTGTAAATTCTATAAATGAAATTCAAGATGGAGATAACCGATCAATAAAAAAATCGAGAATTAAGTACCTTTATCTCAAGAAAGATTCCAAGTTGTTTAATACTCAGGGTTCCATGAGCTACATAGTTTAGAGATCTAATAAGAAAAGGAATTTCTATGTCATGATTGTGCTATTGGCTTGGAATCAAATGTCAATAGTGATTTTCCACTTATGGTTATTATTCCATATTTTTTCATAATTGTGTATCCTATATTTCTATTTAGGTTTCATACCTAGGTATATAATTATTTTATCTATTATCCCTTTTTTGGCTTTTGATTGATATTTGTGTCCATATGAGAATTTAGTCATGCATGCATTAATATTAATCCAATGTATCACATTTGGTCTAAAATTGTTACACCTTATCATCTCCATTAGATATCATTACTATATAGATGGTGACAACATTCAAAGTAGGTAAGTATATATATAAAAATATAGATCAATATCTAAACTAGTGATGATAATTATTTATAATTTGAATTTTAGATCTACTTTTCCTCTCTAATAGCCATCTTTATCAAAATATGTTCACATTATCTTTTTAGAACTCATAGTATCAATAGAATAAAGTTCCCTTATGTATTTATATGCATTGAATTTTTCTCAGAATATGATGTTAGATCCAATTTCCCCTATTTCCATAATATACCATGTTAGTGTGATATTAAAGAATACTATAACCTCTAATTAAAATTATACCACCAAAGTGCTCTAGACATAGTTACTTAAACTATTGATTTTATTACTGTTAATTTATATGTGAATATTAAGTTGGTAGAACAGAGTTATTTGATTAGGTTATAATTCGTAAGTTTTATTAGTTGGGTTAGGAGACATAGTTTATCTGATAGGTTTATAGACTAAGGCACTAACCTATTTCAGGTTTATGCTTCCCAATCTTTGATGGTCAGTTGAAGACCAACAATAGATCGATGTGCATTCGAGACTCTGCTACCTTGGTCGGAGACAAATCATGTAGCATCCCGGTCAACGACCATGGCTAGGGATAAATTATATCGCTAGCTAATGTGGCTTCAACATACTGAGTTGGGGATCTTGTGCATGGGGATTTCATCTAATTCTATGCATGTTGGTGGAACAGTTTGAAGGAGGAGCGGGACTAAAGTTGGTCACCGCTTCCTGGTTTGTGGGGCGCCAACAAGCTATTCCCATGAGATCTTGATGGAGCAATTAGAAGGAGTTTGCAATGGGCGACTAGGATCTGGGAGGAGTTTTTGAAGATCACAGAGGCAACAGTGGTGATCTCATAGTTGCTTGTGATGAGGACAGTAGACTGGAGTTTGTGATTGCCAACATGAAATCAAGGAGGAAGAAGGAGTTATAGGTCCGATCAGATATAGTAGGGTATCTAATGGCGTTGGTGTAGTAGGTTTCTTTGTTGTTCACGGTCAAGGTATTAGAGAGGCTCCAGGAGGATGCAAGGAGGGTGAGAGGTAGAGAGATAGATGCAGAGACAGATATGCAACTCTTTGTAGGTCTATGATGGTATCGCCGACATGTTGTCGTCAAGCTAGTAGAATATATAGTAGGGGCGCTAGGTTTTTTGGGAGTTTGGGTGAATATGAGATGAGGTAGAAGAGGACCGGTCAGACAGTTGATTGTAAGGGTGCAACCTGAATCAAGAATGGCTCGATTGTTGTTTTCATACCAGAATAGAGGGATGTTCAACAGAAGCATTTCTCTAGGGTTAGGGCAACTAGTGTGGGTGTCGTTTTGAGGAGGAAGATCCTGACACATCCTGTAGATGCACCATTAATTGAGGAAGGAAAGAGAGAGAAGAGGAGAAGGGGGTTCTCGATCATTGTTGATCGATGTTTGAGTAACGACCATCGGGTTGCCCGGAGAAGGCGACCCACACGTTACCAGGGTCATGTACATTATTATTTTCTTTTTTGTATTTAATCACTTTTAAGTTAGTCAATTGATGTCCTTATGTCTTTTATTTCTCTAAGTACATTGAAGTCCTAATTATTCTAATTTTTTTTACCATGGGCCTACATCAATGAATTTTGAATTCTAGAAATGTTATATTTAAGTTTTATAAATTCTATAACCCATATTTATTTATCCTCACAATAACATTAAATATTAATGCAATTTACTTTGTAGTTTTTTGTGTGATTTTGTTGCCAATAGTCGATAATTGGTTTCAACTATTCAATTGTGGGTCTCAAGTGATATGACTAGATCAAAATGAGGTAAAGTTACATTTGTGTGATCAAATTTCAAGAGAATTCAATGAAGTGCAAATATGTATTGAATTCTAGCAAAGAAGGTTTTCAATTTGAGAAAATTATGTAAATAACTCAAAATTCATTCTAGTATCAAATTTGGTATGTTTCATAACTACAATAATGTTAACCTATATATGCAAGTTTTAATATTTCTAATCTCAAACACTACCCCACAAGTATATGGGTGTGTGTAGTACTATTGAGATCATCCAACAAGCAAGGTATTATTAGGCACAAGAGTGTTAGTCTTCAGCAATCTAAATTGATTTCAAAGGTTGGTTTGGTTTAGCACTAGTAAACTAGAAAACTATAGAAAGCAACTAAACATAAATCACTTGAGTTAATGATCAAGTTTGATTAAAGATTCTTATGGATAGGGTTTCAAATATGCATCATAACATGAGGAACAACAAAGATCAAGAACATTAGAAATAACATAATGGAGGTTTTTATCCTACACCCACCTCCCAGTAGTGTAGAATAGTCCTAACTTTGTATACTAATCCCATGGATATACTTAGATTCATACTACAAAACATTGTTCCCCAACACATCCAAGCCACTTTTGTGGTTAAGGTAGTGTAGCTAAGTAACATCTCCTTACTCCTATGAATATCTTCCCAGATTATACAAAGAGCAAAAATCATACATACAAAGTGGCCAGCAAAACATGTAAGAAGAATTCAACACCAATGAACCTTAGAGAAGTGAACAACTATCATTATATATGAAATTCGTCTTCAACAATGTTATTACATGGGAGTTACTCCCCCATGCTCAAGAAATGAAAATCTATTAGCTCATGATGGTGAAACACAAGTACAGGTTACAGAGTTGGAAGCTAAACACGACTAGAGAAAGAAAGAGCAAGGAAAATCCAAAGGACAAGGAATAATTCTAATTTGAAGACAAAATTCCGCCCTTACTGGTGCATCTTCTTTACAACCTTCTCTTCCGAATGGTCAGAATGGAGAAGAGAAGCTTCAACTCCAATCCTTGAAGGAGAAATGAGTGGAAAATAAGTTCTATCCCAAGAAACCACCTCTTCTTCCCAAATATTGCCTCTCCTCTACTCCGGTACGTTCTCTGGACAAAAAGTGTTTCAATACGATGAGAGATAACATCCCTTGTGTAGGCTTTTGTATTTAGAAATGAGGAGCGATTGTTTTAAAAAATTGCAGATATGGATTGCAACACCACGTGTTGCAGAGGGCACATGACGTGTCACCTTGAGTAACTGGCGTCAAAATTGCCTTGCGTGAAGGGTGCACATCATCTTATCTGAGGGACCCACTGTGTTGCTAATAGTCAGTAAGGATCTTCAATGGAATGAACACGCCATGTGCTAATAAAAACAAGCTGTGTTCTTTGACAAAAACTTTAGCGATAACTTTGACTGAATGGGCATGACATGTTGTCTGAGAGACACACCATATTTCTCTTCGTCAAGGGAAGGTGAAACCATCTATATCCATACATGTCATATGCTTATTGGCACACGTCGTGTTCCATCTCATAACTTTGAGAAGTCTCCTGGAATTTATATAATCTTTTGGGGGAATCCAACTAAAGTTGGAATTTGGTCATATTAACCCCATTTCTTTGTCATTATTATGTATCTACAATCAAAAACACGAGACAAGTAAAACAACTAAAAAGAGTAGGAAATCAAGTAAAATTAGAGCCAAAATGAGGTACAAAGTGGATTAAAAGTGCATATAAAGTGGGTAGAAAGTGTACATAATTATGCACATCAAATTCCTCTAATCTTGAACCATTGCTTGTCCTCAAATAAAATAAAATAGATACAAATAGATGGGCACAACAATATCAGATCCTCTTGAATATGAATTGATAGATCAGGGAATGACATGTTCATCATTTAGATATGTAACTAATCATGAAATCAATTCTACCTCTCAAGATAAGAAACTAAGTTCAAATAGATATTCAATTTGCCATGAATGAATCAACTAGATAGAAATGAGTATAAATAAGATGACAGAGCCAAGGATATAATGATTTTCCACAGAACTCCGTTGATATTTCAAATGAAATGAAATGAAAATCCCTTAAATATCCATCCATCTGCAATGACATTATTATTCAAAGCATAAATATTTTCAATCTTGGCTTCTTTTGTATGCTAATCAGCTACCAATTAAGGCAAGTACATGAAATACTGTTTGCGAATTCATTTCACTCTTTCAAATGTAATCCCCAACCTTCATTGAGTTGGTAGAAAATGTGCATGACTTAGCCATCTTTTGTGGGGTTTAAAATTTTCAAATTAAGACCAAGATCCCCCTTTTTAATGTGATTTAGAATCTTATTCGAAACCACACTATCCTATGCTAAATCAATTCACCATATTATTAAAAAATCCCATGCAAATGGATAATACAAAAGGAGGAAAGTCATTCAGTTCGCAAAAATGTTCTCAATTAGAGCAGTGAAAATGTATTATAGTATTGGCAATGTCATCATACTGCTAATCAATGCTATAACATTGAGGGATTCAAAGCATTTGAATTATTAAATGATTTAAGCATGAGTAAGAGAATTGTAGTTCATGTTTAGAAAAATAATTAAATGTAGAGACGAATATCCGTGATTCAATAATTTCTAATTAGGGAGATGCATGCCCAACTATCATATGTAGCCATTATCTTAGTATAAGAAGAAGGTTTAAGCATTAAGAAGAGATATTGACCAAAACTAGATTATCATGCAAGATCTCAACATTATCATGCAAGATCTCAACAAAATAGGGTGAAACAAATTGATAAACACACAAACCGAAACTAATAGCAAAACAAATGAGATAAGTAAATGACATGAAAGGGAAAATAACTAAATCTAACCTACTAGCCTGTTACTCCCCCACAAGCTTGAAATTTGCAATGTCCTCACTGCATCAATCAAACTCAAGTGGATAGCAACTGGGTACCTGCTAGGATGAATCAAAGTGAAGGGTAAGTGTCCTCATGTCTAACCAGGAAATGTTGGCTATCATCATCACCAGGGATAGGGGTGGAGGTTGTCTCCTGCGGTGGTCACAACGGTGGTGGAGGATGGCATAGTGTCCCCGAAAGACGTGTCACATATCCATCCTCTATAGTATGATATGCAAATTAGAGTATTTTCAGCTCAGTTGGTCTAGGTAGGTGTGCGAGGACATTTTTTGGAGGTTAACATGATGTGAGTTATAGGGCTTGAGTGAAGAATGAGTTTTAAACACGGGTTTAAAACCCTATTTTTGTCTATGGGACATGGTGTGTCAATTAAGAGACATGGCGTATTGTCATGGGAATTGAACTATCTCTTTATCTTCACTTCACTCGATGATGACACAACATGTTTTAAATTAACGCACGTCGTGTTTACTCCTAGAAAACCTTCAATATGATTAACCCATGATGACATGTCGTGTTGGGAATTTCCACACGTCGTGTCTGATTTTAGCAGACTTCTAAAAAATATATCCGAATGGTGTATTGTGTGTGAAAATCCACATGCCATGTTTTATGGGTTGTTTCTCGAAAGTCCTCATATCTGAAGGTGACTCGCCGTGTGCATTATTCAACACGTCATTTTTAACTAAAACTTTACAAAAATTAAGTTCTCTTCTTGATTTTTCTCTGGCATCTGCAGTGACGATGATATGTATGGTATAAGGGTCTAAATTATTACATTTATCCATGTAAATTTGTTTGGAAAAGGAAACATATTATTGAGTAAATGCATTAAATGAAACTTATCCTAAATTTGTGGTCAACTCTCACGGGTCCTTCATTTAGAGTCTAGAGTGAAAATCTTCATTCTTCTTCATTGTTCTCACTCAAGAGGGAAGTCCAGTGCTTTGATTGAGGCTGTAAATTGTTATGCTAAGGATCTATGCCTCTTTATCTTTTTATTTTTGATTTGGAACAAAGATGTACGCTTATGATTTGCAATAGGAATAGTTGTTTGGGCATATTTGTTATTTGTCCCTTTGTACTCTTCTTCAAAACAATAAGAATCTGATTAAGAGAGAATTCTCTCATCACCAAACACTATAATGAAAGATGTGTTACAAGGGGGTATGTGGCTTGTTTGAAAAATCACCATGTGGATCTAGTGTTGCATATTTCTCCCTTTGAGCTTTAGTTTATGTGTGTTCGTTGATGTCGACAGCTTCATCTAATGTCTTCTTTTATGGCAAAAGATATTCTTTGATAACAACACCACTCCCAAAAGATATCATATATGTTGTTATATAATCCATCTCTGGTTGAATAGCAAATGAAGTTGGTGTTTGGTTGGAGAGTGCTTGTTGAGATAATTTGATTTTCCAATCTTTGTGCATGAGTGTAAACTTCATTCACCTTATAAGAGAGGTGATGAATGTCAGCCTTCATAAACATCCTATGACGATGGAACTCACCATTTTGCTTCATTTGAGTTGAAACAAAATTTTCTAGTAGTGATTCTGAGTTGGACTTTGACTGTAGTAGTTGTGGTTGAATGTGTTGTTGCTGAGGACTTTGGGCATTTTTGTTGTTGTAGTAGGAGAATTCAAGATGATATTTCTAGTCTGGATTATATGTGTTCAAATGATGACTATAAGACTGATTACTTTTATAATACCTTACACCATCACTTTGTTTTGTGGTTTCCTCCAATGGGATGAAAGAAGAATAGCTTGAGGAAGATGTTTGCTCAAGAGCTTCATAGTGTAAGTTGATTGGAAGAGAAGATGAAGTATTTATGTCTGCAAATTTTTGGTACAATGTGTTCAACTTTGTTGCAATGAAATCTATTATACCAATATATTATTTTCCAACTTACTTCCTAGAAGCAAGACAAGAAAAGTAAAGTTGGTTGCTAGTTGCAGTGCTCCATTGGAAATGAATTACAACCATGTCTTCCACGATAGTATAAGCTTCTCTATAGGATTTGTTCATTAAAGCTCCATTAGTTGCAACATCTATAAACATCCTTGTTCCATAAAATAAACCATTATAAACAGCTTGGAGAATAAACCAATTGTCAAGACCATGTGAGTAAAAATGTGTTGGATGTCTTTCAATCTCTCGCATATGTCATGGAGTGTCTCTCCATCTCTTTGAGAGAAAATTGTGGGTTGGCTTCTCAACTGGGCTATCTTGCTTGGTAGAAAATATTTGGCAAGAAAAGATTTCAATAGTTCCTCCTAGTTGTTTATAAAGTTCCTTGACAATAAAGAAAGCAACACCTTGGCTCTCTCTGTGACATCCAACTCACAAAAACAAGATTTACTTAAGTGGAAGCGATCATTATTAACAGCAGATTGCTAAAAATCACAAAAAATTAAAACCATTTACAAAGATATCCATTCTTAGGAAAACTCTTTAAACAAGAACCACATTATTATATTTACATGCTGGTTCACAAGGTACATCCACTGTGCTATCTCTTCTCGAGGAGTATATATACATCATTGCTTTGCTAAAAAGCACAAGTAACAAAATCCTTGAGGTAATCAAACCCAAAATCTCAGATCGATTATAAAAATACTAACTACTAACTCCAAGGACCTGAGAGTACAGAGACGACACATAGGAATACTATCTATATGACTTTACAGACATTATCTCCAACTGAGATATTACTGCTATCCCTGATGTTGCTACTATTCTTTCTCTGCTATAGGGTTTCTGCCTCTTCGTCCGCGTCCACCTAAAAAGTTGGATCCCACGGGGGTGAGACAATTGTAAATTGCCCCAGTGAGAGATATAACTCTCTGCCAAAACATTATTATTGCAGTTTATTAGAATAAAACTGAGCAGGAGTTCTTATATATTAACAATAGTATTAATCATTGTATGAACAGAATAAAATAATCTCCTTTATCAAGGAGGACATTGCATCTACCCATGGTAGAGTCGTGATTCATCTATCTGCTTTGCAAGGAATGTAAAGGGCCATAATTAACATCTATCAACTTAAAGATGCATAAAAGAAATGTAACATCAGCCAATAAATTTTTGTATTTAATCCTTAAACAAACATACTATACAACTGATTACATTTTACAATCACACTTATGCCCTGAGGAGATGAGGTATACCACTCATACTGCAATCTACCAATGCGACGTCGAAATCGGTACCATACAAGGTCAATGGAAGAGCTGGCTTCCAAGACCTCTCACATCTCGGTTAGTACGAGACCACATGCATGACATCTTGTGTATATGCTAGATAGCTTTCTAGGGTATACTGGCAACGTCTCTATAGAGTTATAGTGGTGGCTGTACTCTCTTCGCAATCGAGAGATTTCATGTTTACCTCCATCGATCTGACATTAAGTATTATTGGGAGATGTGTACTGCTTCTATCCCAATCATCGGGAGATTTGTGATACATCCATCCCGACACAAATAATGAAGGATTGAGAGGTTTAATGTTTACCTTCCATTAATTCCCTCATTAGGACATAAGGATATGTTCGCCCATCAACCCCCACATATTCAAAAATATGCATTCCGAGTTTTGCCATGGAGCAACCCGTTTCACCATCAGTAAATACAGACACTGATGGATCTATGGTCAGGGCTCTACATGATATGATTTCACTTGATTAATTAAGTGCATTAGCATATTCTTTTAGCATCAGTAAAGTTCTCAAAGAAGAATTATTATGACAAATGCTACAAAGAAACATGTACTATTATCATCAGTTACTTCTCAGTCTTTATAAGACATTGGGATCTCAGTCCCTCATTTCATTACTTGAAAGTTCACATTTCTCAACAACATCATTATCATAATTATCGAATCTGGGTATTCATACCCTCAGTTCATCACTAATCATTGTTACCAATTATTAGGTAACTATTACCTCCAGGTCCTCAAACCGAGGTATACATGATACTTGTTACACAAGCATCTCACATGACTCACAAGGCCATAAAGTGTCTTGTCACCTTTCACTAGGCAACAACTTACTCATATGCCTCATAAAGTCCATGCACATTTTGTTACTTTTACTAAGCAACAATAACATTAAGGCACACAAGGCCAATCAACATTTTTATTATATAAATGTCATAGCTCAAATCTGGCTATGTTCATCATCTCATGATATCTGCATGGTTAATAGACATGATAACAGTCATGACAATTTCACATCACACCATGCAATACAATAGTAACACCATTATTCCCTTACCATGATCGGGGTTTAGCATCAAATAGGCTTTTCATCCTTTTACCCAAAAATTAGGGATTAGAGTTTCCCATTTCACATTAATTAGGGTTTCATGTTTATATTATCTATCCAACCCTAATTTATCGTTCCATTCCTCTAGGAGCATTCAATGATATCATAAGTATTTACTCATGATCATTACTGTCATCATATATCATTAATGATTATCAATTTTAGGTATGAGTTCATCTCTCAACCTTACCATGGTATGTTTGTATCATATTCATTATTTTATCTTAACCCATTTCTCATAGTATGTTAGTCTACACTTATCAAAGTGCATTGGATCTATTACATCTTCATTGTAACAATTTACATAACACACACTTCTTGTGTTTCTTATCCAAGTATATTGGATTTGAGGTGCATCAAGGTACATCAACCCTGAAATGATGAATGTGATAACTATCATGTCTCGATATATCACTTTTCTCATTACTTCTAACTCACCTAATTTTACCAACTTATCTTGTATTAAGGTATTTCCCGCTTAATACTTTTAACCACTCGCCTATCACTTTCATCATATAGTGCATAGGTCACACATTAGAATTATCCATCTATCTTTAATGATATAGACTTATCTAACGGTTAAGCATTGTTGATATAGAATAAACCATTATCAATCACTTTAGGTATTTCAACTCTTAGGATGTTATCCACTCCATTATTTAGTGTTGCATACATCACTCCTAAGAGTTTCTTATCCTCATCTTTGTAAGGTTCATAGGGTTGTTACACATGTATAGAGTTAGATATATAATGATCTAGGCATCATCTTGTCCCTTACACCCTTACTCATTAAAGTATCAACATTACCATTCATATGGTTTATCAATTTTACCCTTCATGGATGTAACATTCTCATCTTACTTGATTATATTATCCACACCCTACTTTAGTGTATTTGCCACTATACCATCACTAGCGTTTCACAAGACATTACCCTAGATTAGGGTTTCACACTCAATAACCCACAATTAGGGTTTACTATTCATCCCAATTAGGGTTTTGTATGACATTACCTTGAATTAGGGTTACTCATGTCATCACCATTAATTAGGGTTACTTCCTTACCTTAGATTAGGATTACACCTAGCATTGACCTAACTTAGGGTTAAGGTTCATCAATCTTCTTGATTAGGGTTTCATGATCTCTTTATCATGGATCATTCCCTACAATTCATATTTTATTCACATTGAATATGTTGAGGCTTAACCATCACATGATTATCATACATGTATGGATTCCTCTCTCTCATCCTTTCTAAAATGTTGACTATGTCAAACTTGGTTAGATTAGGTTAACCAATCCTTCAATGAAGTACATTCAATTAGGATAAACATAGTAGATTGAAGTATTGCTTATTTAAGTTTCAAGGATTAACTCACCTAATGTTACTAATCACTTGGTACCTTAAAGTTACAACCCTAGTGGTTATCCTTGAGATAAATCAGTAACAATTATAGGGTCAACGTATCCTTCATCACAATAAGTTTTCAATCACTAAACGTTCTTGAGCCTTTACTCTCTAAACTGTTTGAAACTGTTTGGGCAAGAAGTGTGTTGAAACCGATTGGACGTGGGTATCCAAATGGTTTGAGACCGTTTGGACCCAAAGGGTCTTGAGACCATTTGGACCCAAACGGTCTTAAGACCATTTGGTCCAAACCCTCTCAAAACCAAATGGACCAAAAAGGTCTTCCAACACTTAAACAATTCAAGGTTTCAATCAATGAACTGACTATCAATTGAATCCATGATTCATTCATGAATTGAACTATTGAGTCATCCTTAAATTAGACCCTCAATTAGGGTTTTGAACCCAATTTAACTAGGATTTATAATCAAGAAACCTTCAATTAGGGTTATGAAATCGAGGAACCTTCAATGATTAACATTGTGGAACTGATTCAATTGAAATCAATGAATCATCATCAAATTATGATATGACCTGACCTCAAACGGTATTGAGTCCATTTGGATGACCTCAAAATAGTATTGAGACCGTTTTCCCCATACCATCATTAAAATTTGTGAAATTCAATTAGGATTTAGATTATTGGATTGATCATCACATTAGCTATTGATGGCATTTCAATTTGATATATATGGATCTTCAAATACTCAACCATACTCAACCCTAGACCTCCAAACGGTCTTGGTGACCTCCAAACGGTCTTGAGACCATTTGGGTGATCTCCAAACGGTCTTGAGACCATTTGGGTTAGTCAACCCAAAGTTTTAAATCAACCAATTGAAATTTCAGCACTTAACCCGATTAGGGTTTCTAATTGGAGGATTGTCCATATATTGAATTAATCAATTGGATCCATTATATTATCTAGGGTCCTGACCTCAAACGGTCAACCCATACAAACGGTCAACCCATCCAAACAGTTTGGGATCCAAACCTCCAAACAGTTTGCAAATCGTTTGGTCCCCAGACGGTTTGGTGAAACCGTTTCGACCAAGGTCTTAAAAACCATTTGCAAAAGAAACTTGTTGGAATGTGTGCCTAAGATGATGTCATCATCATCAAGATACGATCATTCATATTTTTTTGTAATTTTCATGGTGATTCTATTAATTTGATCAAGTGAATTTCAAGAAGAACAAATGATCAACAATTGATAAGGAATTGAATGCAATAATAATAGTAAGGGTTCAAGTTATAAAACCCGCCTCCAATTGAGCTTCAAAGCTTCAAGCTCACGTAAACAATGGTGGATGCAACTCCTTTCACTATCCCAAGGCTCGTCCTCAAGCTTTGAGTGAAAATGAATGGTTAGAATTGAAGATGGGATCGAGATAAGAAGAAATCATGCATTGATTTTCGATTTCTACCATGGAATCAAGGTGAAAGGAAGTCAAGAAGTTTACCAACAGGTTGGGAGTCGTCCTACTGATCCTCCAAAGCTCCCTTGGTTGTTTTGCAAGCAAAGAGAAGAACTGGATTCGAAAAAACCTTTGATTTGAGTTGTAAGAAAATCAATGAGAGAGAAAATGCCTTCTAAAAATCTTATAATTCCAAAATTAGTGGCGCCTCTTCCCCTCAATTCCTTAGATATGAGGCTATCCTTCTTTCTTATTATTCCTCTCAATTATCCTCAAATTAAAGAAAAGCAAATTAAGCACCTTAACCCTTATAATACTAATATCCATAAGTTAGTGGATATTTCTTTTTGTTTTCTTAATGTGAGTGGGAACCCACTCAAGTAGATATTTCCATTGCCTTTGTAAGGCACAAGGACGTCCAAAATTTTTGATTTTCAACCAACACAATTTTGGTTGAAGGGCCATCCAATTAATATAATTATTTTGTATTAAATTGAATTAGGGTTTCAATTATGCTTAAATCTTGATTATTTTAATATCAAGATTCTCTCTCCTTCATAGTGATACAAATGAGATGCCCCTCTTATTTTATTTGATCTAAATTATGGCAAGAAACATTAGGGACTGTTTTAAAGTGGTAACTTGCATATTGAACCCTAGGTTTTGGGTAAATTGCATATTATACCAAAACTAGGTTTTAATGCACAAACATTACTTTATCAGCTCTTTCTTGGTACTCAGGCTTTCACAAGCCATACCTCTGCATCATTTTCATTATCATGATGCCAAAATACTTGAGGAACATTTACAAGTTAACCCCTCATATTGGGTAAATTGCACTTTAGTCCAAACTAAGCAAACATTGCTTCAACATTATTCAAACATGACCAAAATTGAAACATAAGTTCCTCTTGAGCCTTAATTACTTTTCACCAAATAAAATTAAGGATCTAATTAACTTTCTTAAGAAAAACTCCCAGGGTTAAGGCATAACCCAGGTCAAGGATGTTACAAATTATAAACCCCGAACAAGGATTTCATCCCCAAAATCCCAGATAAAGGAAGACAAATATTTTTCATTCATCATACTATCTAGTCTCTACATAAAATTTCATTGTTATGGAGACACCATAAAGCTTTAATCAACACAAAGTTATTCCATACAAGTTTATCATAGAATGGTTCACACGGGACACATACTCCACTGTCCTTTTTATTATTAACTGTGGAATTAATTCTGTGTCAGGTAACACTTTTTCTTAATTTACAGTTTCATGTGACAAATTCTTGTTTCTGAGGAGTCTCCCATGTTCCTTATTTAATTCAACATTTCACTTTCATGATCACAATTATGTTCTGTCACCCTCTTGGGACTATAAGTCTTTTCATACCTCAGTTGTGCCTTCTAATCTGTTGACATAATACTAGGATTCCTTGTTACTTGTACCAACTATTTCATTAGTTGTACATTTTCTCATCATAAAGAGAAGTTACTTATCAATTAAGAATTTATTTTAAAGATATCTTTAATTGTTATGTTTATGCAAAGCATAAACACCTAACATATGATGTTCATATTATTTTATGTATAATTAAACTGATTTCATGGTTGACCATTCCAGGTAGAAAACATAAATCATTTGATATTTATTAGATACCAAAATTTCTTACCTTGGTATCTATCACATGTGTTGAAAACACATCACATATTTATCTTCCTTCCATCTTGGGACATTACTTGTTACACATATTCTTTTCTTGGAACCAAAATCCAAGACACACTGATACTTATCTAAGTATCCATAAACACTTTTTAAATTATGCACATCAAGTGTCCTAAGATTCACTTGATTGCCATGTCCCTGAAAGGGAAGAAATCAAGGAATCATATTTCCCTTATCATCTCATGAATTTTGAACTATAAATGAATCATTTACTCTTTGTCTCATCCTAGGTTCCTTTCCCTCAGCATAGGAATTTTTAAGGACGTTTACATAACATTATTCATTTCTTTGTTATTATCTAACATATTCATGAGCATGTTATGATCTCATCAAATTTCCCATTTCCACATTATGGGAAAAGATCTTTATTATACTTACAGACTTTATTGGACATGGATCATCTCCCTTGTTCCCATTCTTAGCTTATGAGGAATATACTTTTTACTTCCTCATACATACATACTCATCTGAGATTATCTCAGATTTCTCTTTCTTGTACTTAGGATGTGATACAATTATCCATACCATATTTCTAATTTCATTTTACTCACTAGATTGTCTTAGAATGACTGCTTGATCAGAGCAATCAAAAAGATAACAATCTAAGAGTTTCCATACTCACTTTATCATCAATAGTTGTATACCTGGCCAGGGTATATAAATACTGAGATTAAGTATTATGCACTTTATATACTATCATATTCCTTCATTTTCATATTATCACAAGAATAAGATTTAACATTCCTGGATTTTATCCAGGCATCTCTTCTATACCTCATCTTCTCTCATAGAGGTAAGAACAATATGAAACATCTATAATGTTACTGTAAAAAATGTAAGTCCTCATAGGACTAATCAAGGAAAGCTCAATCAATTACTTTCTCAATTTAACTCAGGAAACCATAAAAATACATATTAGAATGTCATTATTTTTTCTAACCTGTCATGATTCATGGATTGTTCATTGCCTCAGGCTGATTCTTTTCATAGAATCTTGCCATTGCTGGTTGCCGACTATGCTTTTTGTTATTATATACAAATGAACCAGCTTGGAATGCCTGTCTTCATCCTCGTGTTCTATCACTAGACCACTGCTTATGAGAGTCCTGCTGACTCTGCCTCAATGGTTGATTCACCATAACGATTCTGGCTGAGAAATTTCTTACCAGATGTCCTATCTGTCTACATTGATAACAAGTTATGGGCGCTAGATGTGGTCTAGAGGGTTCTTTACCCTCTCCGGGTAGCCATTGCCTTGGTGTACTAGATTTTGGTTGTACTGGTGATACCAAAAACTTTCCCTTTTTGGAACTACTAGGCCTCTATTCCTGGATTTGGTTAGGCCTTTTCTCAATTCTTCCTTTATAATCCTTTTCTGGACAATTACTTCTGATATGTCCAGGCTTCCTACACCTATGGTAGATCCTAATTTCAGATTGTATCCTATTCCTTTCATCATTGTTCATTGCTCCAACATGCTGATGTTGAGCAAGAATCCTATTGGAGTTCAAAACTTCATCATTTGGGGCTGGTAGTCTAGGTTGCATTGCTAATGCACGATCTACTATATGCATCATAGCTGTCCTAATTGCTCAAACAGAGCAGGGAAAGCTGGGCTCTCTATCATGGCTAGGTCAAACTGGGGATGTGCAGGTATATGTTCTTCTCTGCTCTGATCCCCTGTACCTCTTCCTGGTGCAGTAGTGCTGCTTTCAGCAGCATGCTCTTCGTGTGATCCAGACATCATCAAGTTCTTCTTCTCCTATATGAGCATAAGATACTATCAGATAAATCAGAAGACACTAGGACAGACTTGACAACTTAATCCTATGTCCATGTTGACTCAGTGTGTAACATACTGAAATCCCCTATGTACCTCTTTGTACTCTTTTCTATAAGTTTTGTCCTTCATTTTCATTCCATATGTCTTTGGTTTTAATTTACAGAAATTATGATGGTTATTGGATAAATGTTTCCCATATATTCTTATTACAAGGTTGCATGCACAAATACCTCAGTTAGATATAGATAATGGGTCTAAAATGCAATTTCACATCAAGTAATAAAAAGAATAAAATAATTCGTCCTAGAACTTTCTAGCATTTCCTAGAATAAGAGAAATAAGAAAGAAATCCGAATTTTATATAAGGGAGAAGATAAATGTAATAATTAAAGGTAATATGAGAATTAATGGGTAAAGAAGATAATTAGAAAGATTTTTGCACCAAATATTATAATCTGAAACCATCATGATAATTTGATAGTTAAATTCGTTTCCTTGATCAAAAAGTAACTTAAGGGCCCAATACCATTTAAAATGGAACCTAAATATAAATATTAATAACATTATCAAAAGAATATAGGATATATGCCAATAAAGAGAAATAAAATACTTAATGCTCTCAAATCAGGAAAATAACTTCAAATTCGTATTCTAAACATAAAAATGAGTCCCTATATATGCAAATTTGCAACTAATTTGGATAATGTGTGAATAATGAGTAAAATAGGAGAGAGAGAAAGTGTGTAGAATGTTCTATTTATTTAATAGATAAAAAGATAATCTCAACTTTTAAAGATAATTGCAAAATCGTGTTCCAATCTCTTAGGGAGACTTATGGGTGAAGTTACACTAATTTTAGATAATGTTACCACCTCTTTTGATGGAGGAAAGAGAAACTGATATAATAATTAATTCACCAATCAAACTTTCTCAAAAGGCAAAACTAACTCCATATTTGGATTCTACGCGTCGAAATAAGTCAGGATATAAAATTTGATAATTTTTAGACGACGTTTGAGCCTCCAAATGAAGAGAGAGAAAAACATTTAAAAATTTAATGGATTTAATCGACTTTTGCTAAGGGTTGTTTTCCTAATCTAATGCGAGATCGGATGGCTCAGAATCCTTGATAGACTCGGGTCCATTGATCGGACCACTCACGATCGTCTTCCACCTCTAGCCGAATAAGGAAACAGGTCTCTTGTTTTCAATTTTTCAAATCGGTATATCTCGAGTTTTACTTGATGATTTTTGCTCAAATAAGTTTCGTTGGATTCCTTGCGAGTTTCCGCTCCGGATTATCCCAAAAAGTTTGGGATTAGTCGTGTTTTTTAGAAACGCCCAAGTTGACCGCCGACCTCTTCTCTTTGCTCCTACCTACATCCTAGTTTAGGGTTCCTTGCCTATAAATATTGTAACCCCAATGACCGCCATCACCTTACCAACCTGCTCGTGCCCTCAATTTGACGTTTCGTGGACGAACGGACCACCAACAGGCCGCTGAGGACCCCGGATTTGCGGTGCACCTTCTTCCCTCTTTGCTTCATCTCCGTGCAATCAAAAGGTATCACGAACTTCGACTCTTTACCCTCTTTCTTTAGAGTATCCGAATGTCGAATTTGGTCGTGTATTGCGGTTTTGCCCAATTTGGGCCGAGCAAGCTGCTCGCGTTGCTCGGGCGAGGGGAGGAAGACGACCCCTGTCGTTTTCTAGTTTTACCCCTGGTCGCTTTCACCTCTTGAGTTCCGCTTGAGGGACGATTCTGTCTTTTCCTCTGTTTTTGACCCGACCGCTCGACTTGTTGCGGGCGTCCCTGAGACGCAGGGCACCGCCTCCAACCACCCCCTACCGCTCGGCCCATCTGGCCTTGCCCACGTGGCAGGCTGTGATTGGTCAAAATGAAATATTTTCTAAAAATTAATCCTGTGGTCAAAAATAAAAAATAAATACTGTTTTGGAATCAGGAAGACAAGATCTATTCAACAAAAATATTTTTGAGTTCTGGTTTTGAGGTTTGCAAAAATGTATTTTTAAAGTCGATTTAATTATCTTAAAATCACTAAAATTAACCCTAAGAATCCATATTTCCAAAATATACAATATTATATGTTATTTTGATCAGGAAAACCTAACTAAGATGGTTATGAGGTTTTTGGAGTCTAAATCGATGGTTTGCGTGAAAAGTTAGTGAACAAGGGTTTTCAATCTTTTAAATGAATGCATGTAATTCTAATTTATGAATCTAATGATGTATTAGGGAAATTGGGTGTATAATTCGTGTGAAAAGTTGAAAAGGGAAATTCTAGAACACCTGAGGCTAAGGTATGTGTTTTGATTGTGCAACTACCTTTTCAGTTGGGAAATCATTAATCCATTACCCATACATCCTTATGAGGTTTAACTTGATCTAAACCCTTGAATCTTGAAACCTAAATTGCTTATTGCCTCAAAAGTAGATGTAGTATTCTCTTGTTTGGGTATTCATACCCCACTGCCATGTTATATATTCTTTTGCTTATCCTTGCCATAACTCTTTTGTTAGCATGTAAATAAATGATCTATTTAATGTTAAGTAGTGGTACTTATGTACAACCACCCATAGAGGGCATGTATAAAATCGCCCTAGGGGAATGTTTATTATTTTCCCCATTAAAAATTGTAGGTGATTGGAAATGTTTTTATTCTTCCCTCACCTAAGGTGAGAGGTCCGGTAGGTTCCTCAACCCTACTTAGTTAGGTAGACATATTAATTGACATGCTAGAACCTTTATTTATTTTGTTGATGGCAAGTTTCCTTATAAAAACCTCATACTCTTTGAGATCTCTTTTTACACCAAATATCTAGCCTAATTTACTTGTTACGACTTTCTTTGACATTGTTAGAATATTCTTGTAACACATACTTCCTTTGTTTTTCCCTCTTGCTGGGTGTCTTCCCAACCACCTAGGTGTTGGTGTTGAGCAAGGTGAAGGAAGGGCTTGAAGAAAGGTTCCTCTGCTGTTGATCGTTAGCTTGACAAGAAGGATGGCTAGGTTGCTATAGCTAGATCCTCTTATCTATCTTATCTTTTCTTTTAGAAATCAATTATGTAATAAACAATGGAGCCAATAGAAGGCTTATTATTTCTTTCTTTCCGCTGCTATTGACATTTTAGTATGTATCTGGAATCATGCTTATTTACTTGGAATATTATGCAACCATCCTCAAAGTCTCTAAATTTTGTTAAAATTGTGGATGTTTGTATTTCCTTTAAATTTTAGTAAAGGGGTGATCTCGCCTCTTTACAGCATGGTATCAGAGCCTTTAGGCGACTATTAGGGCATGCAGTTGAGACAAGGGTGTCTAGAAAGGATCAGGGTATCGGGGGCTGGCAAGATTTTCCTCCGCACCACTAGCTTGGTATACGAGGACTCCCGTGCCCATATGATCCGGCCTGGCCTACGCCGATACGAATTGCCCAAAGTAGTATGCTTTTAGGCAATAGCATTCTAGTTATCCTTTTTCTCATCTCTATTTCCTTTCCCTCTCATCTATGATTCTTTACTGCTGAGAATTTAATATGTTAACCCTAATTTCAGGAGAGGTGATTTGTTTGACAACACAAACCAGGAGTCGACCACTGACAACCCCGACACTCCTGCGACTCCTGCTGTTAACCAACCAGCTTCTAGTGTTCCCGCCTTCACACCTGAGCAAGAGCTGGAGATGTTACGACAGTTGTTGTCCTCCACCATGATGGGACAACTCAACACCATTGTTGTTGTTGCCGCCAAGCCGAGGGAGTTCACCCTCACTGATTTCATCAAGATGCAGCCACCCTACTTCAAGGGTGAGAGTGAGCCTAACATGGTGGACAAAGCCGACGACTGGGTGTTGGCCCTGGATCGGACCTTTGAGGGTATGGCATGCCCTCCTCACCAGAAGGTTCGGTTTGCGACGTACGTGCTGGATGGACCGATGTGTGTTTGGTGGAACGGTGTTGCCCGCACTTGGGACACCTCCTCCATGGAGTGGACCCAGTTCCTGAAGTTGTTCAGAGAGAAGTACATCTGCCCTGCTTTCCTGAGGAAGAAGGAGGCTGAGTTTTACAGTCTCAAGCAAGGAAGCATGAGCGTGGCCGACTACGTTCAGAAATTTCTGCTGTTAGAACGTTACGCCACCGACCTTGGAGCTGAAAGAAGAGCAACCTTGTTCTTGGAGGGCCTGAACTATCATATTGGTCGAAGCCTCATTCCACAACTGCCACTCACGTTTCAACAAATGGTGGAAAAGGCTCTCGCCATTGAGTCTTATCTGGGATTTCAAGCTTCCAATGGCTTCAACAACAACACAAGGAAGAATCCGAACCAGCATGAGAACCGTGGATGTGATCGCTGCAACAGGTGCAATCGCTATCATCCTCCTGGTAGATGCCCCGCCAACAATGCACCTGCTCGTAATGGCAACCGTCCTCCACCAACCTGCCATGAGTGCGGCAAGGTTGGGCATATTCGACCCAACTGCCCCAGTCTCCAACAAGGGCAGAATAATGCTCCACAGCCGCAACAACCGAGGCAGAACCCGCCGCTGCGGAATAACAACAACAACCAGAACCCGAGGCGTCCGCCAGCTGAGAGGCGGAATGGGAGAGTGTTTGCTCTCAATGCTGAAGAAGATGGTGAAGGCAATGAAGTGATTGAAGGTACACTACACCTCAATATGCATCCTTTAAAAGCCCTGTTTGATTCTGGTTCCTCCAATACCTTCATATCTAGTCAGTTTGCCTCTTTGCTTGAAATCGAATCTGAGTTTATGGATCATGTGTTAGATGTAAAAACTCCTAGTGGTAAAATCTGCTCCTCGTACCTCCAAACTCCTACCTTGAACCTCTGTATATCCGGAATAATGTTTCCCACACTTTTTGTCTTGCTTGATATGACCGTCTTTGACATCATCCTGGGTATGGATTGGTTAAAGAAGTATAAAGCAGTTTTGTACGGTGAGGAATCCAAGGTTAGTCTGTTTCATCCTGATGAAGGAAGAGTGTGTATCAAGGGCAAGAAGCGAGGAGAGCGATAGTTCGTCATCTCTGCCATCAAAGCTGAAAAACTCATCTCGCAAGGGTGTAGAGCCTTTTTAGCCTCCATAGTTCTTGATGCTACACCTCTTGCTCTAGAACATGTTGATGTGGTGAAGGAGTTCCCAGATGTCTTTCCTGAGGAGTTACCCGGGTTGCCACCAACTCGCGAGGTGGAATTCTCCATCGATCTCATACCTGGAACTTCACCGATATCGAATCCACCTTACCGTTTGGCTCTTGCTGAGCTGGCGGAGTTGAAGAAGCAACTTGAAGAGCTTCTCGACATGGGCTTCATTCGCCCTAGTGTTTCCCCTTGGGGAGCCCCTGTCCTGTTCGTGAAGAAGAAGGATGGCTCTTTGCGTATGTGTATGGACTACCGCATGCTCAACCAGGTGACAGTGAAGAATCGTCATCCGTTGCCGCGCATCGACAACCTATTCGATCAGCTGAAGTCAGCCACCGTGTTCTCCAAAATGGATCTGCGAAGTGGCTACTACCAGATGCGTGTAAAGGATGATGATGTCCCGAAGACAGCGTTCAGAACTCGCTATGGGCATTATAAATTTATGGTCATGCCTTTTGGTTTGACAAATGCCCCTGCTACGTTCATGGACCTGATGAACCGAGTATTCCGCCCATACCTCGACAAGTTTTTAGTGGTGTTTATTGATGACATTTTGGTTTATTCCGAGACATTGGAACAACATCGCGAGCACCTGCGGATTGTACTCAGCACATTGCGAGAAAATCAATTGTATGCAAAATTCTCAAAATGTGAGTTCTGGATAAAGGAAGTGATGTTTCTTGGTCACGTGATTTCTGCCGGCCATATAGTTGTTGATCCTGCGAAGGTAGAAGATGTGACAAAGTGGAATGCTCTGAAAAACCCGTCAGAAATCCGTAGTTTCCTTGGTCTAGCTGGTTACTATCGGAAGTTTATCAAAGGGTTTTCTGAGTTGGCTTTACCTTTAACCAAGCTGACTCAGAAGGAGGTCAAGTTCTCATGGACCCCTGAATGTGAGGACAGTTTTTAGAAGTTGAAGATGAGTCTGACTTCTGCTCCCGTGCTTGCTTTGCCTGTTGAGGGCATACCCTATGTCATCTACACCGACGCATCCCGACAAGGCTTAGGGTGTGTTTTGATGCAAGACGGAAAGGTGATCGCCTATGCTTCTCGACAGTTGAAACCTAATGAAGCTAATTGGCCTACACATGATTTGGAGCTGGCTGCCATAGTTCATGCTTTGAAGATCTGGCGACACTACCTCTATGGAGAAAAGTTTGAAGTCTTTTCTGATCACAAGAGTTTGAGATATCTGCTGACTCAGAAGGATCTGAACTTGCGACAACGTAGGTGGATGGAATATCTTAAAGATTACAACTTCATCATCACCTATCATCCTGGTAAAGCAAATGTCATAGCTGATGCTTTAAGTCGCAAGAAGGATGTTGTTTGTGCTGCTCTGAGATGTTCAGTGTGGGAAAACCTTGAACATGTGGCCAGTTGGAGACCTCAGCCTGTCAATTCGGTGGATGAAGATAAGTTGTGTGTTCACATGGCCAGTTTGACCGTTACACCAACCTGGATCTCAGAAGTCGTGTCTGCACAGTTGGAGAGTTCCGAGCTTGAAGAGTTGAAAGCTTTATCTGAGAAACTGCAATCTGATTTCTCTGTCGGAGTGGATGGTGCTATCCGCTTCAGACAAAGGTTGTGGATACCCAATGCTGGTGATCTGAGATAGAAGGTTCTGAGTGAAGCTCATGGTTCCAAGTACACTATTCACCCTGGCACAACCAAGATGTACAAGGACTTACCGCGAAGCTTCTGGTGGAAGAACATGAAGAATGATATAGCTCTGTTTGTAGCAAAGTGCTTGACATGTCAGCAAGTCAAGATTGAACATCAACGACCTAGTGGTCTTCTTCATCCTCTTGAGATTACAGAATGGAAGTGGGAGAAGATCACAATGGACTTTGTTACCGGTTTCCCTAAGTCCAAGAAAGGTTATGATGTTGTTTGGGTGGTGATTGATCGGCTTACAAAATCTGCTCATTTCTTGCCTTTCAAAACCACATATAAAGTTGCTGAGATGGCTCAGTTGTATGTGGAGTGGATTGTTCATCTGAATGGTGTCCCTACTGTGATAGTTTCTGATCAAGACCTGAAATTCACTTCTCGCTTATGGGGTCAGATTCAGAAGGAGATGGGTACTGATCTGCGTTTCAGCACTGCTTACCACCCGCAAACTGATGGTCAGTCCAAGAGAACAGTTCAGATTCTGGAGGACTTGCTACGTGCTTGTGTGATGGATTGGGGTGGTGCCTGGGATCGATATCTACCATTACAGAGTTCACTTACAACAATAGCTACCAAGCCAGTATTGGTATGCCACCTTTTGAAGCTCTCTATGGTAGACCTTGTCGTTCACCTTTGCACTGGGATGATGTTGGTAAACGTTCCCTCGTAAAGACTGATGACATGCAGTTGATGCTTGAAAAGGTACAGTTGATAAACAAACGAATGAAAGCTGCTCAAGACAGACAGAAGATGTATGCTGATAAAAAGAGGTCTGATGTAAGCTTCTTAGTAGGAGACTATGCTTTTCTAAAGGTCAAGCCTATACGTTCTATTGCAAGATCTAAAGTAAAAGGCAAGTTGAGTCCCCACTATGTTGGACCATTTGAGATCTTAGATAAAGTGGGGGATTGTGCATATCGTCTAGCTTTGCCTCCTGCTTATGATAAGATTCACAATGTGTTCCATGTTTCTGTGTTGAGGAAGTACGTTAAGGATCTGTCTAATGTACTCACCATTGAACCTGTGGAGATTAATGAGAATCTGACTTATGAAGAACTACCTGTGAAGATCCTTGACTTCCGAGTAAAGCAGCTGAAGAGTAAGGAGATAGAGTTAGTGAAGGTTTTGTGGAGATACCATGGTTTAGAAGAAACCACTTGGGAGTTGAGAGATGAGATGTTACGTACTCACCCTTCCCTCTTTGTATGAGATTTCGGGGACGAAATCCTTTTTAAGGGGTGGAGTGTTGTAACATACTGAAATCCCCTATGTACCTCTTTGTACTCTTTTCTATAAGTTTTGTCCTTCATTTTCACTCCATATGTCTTTGGTTTTAATTTACAGAAATTATGATGGTTATTGGATAAATGTTTCCCATATATTCTTATTACAAGGTTGCATGCACAAATACCTCAGTTAGATATAGATAATGGGTCTAAAATGCAATTTCACATCAAGTAATAAAAAGAATAAAATAATTCGTCCTAGAACTTTCTAGCATTTCCTAGAATAAGAGAAATAAGAAAGAAATCCGAATTTTATATAAGGGAGAAGATAAATGTAATAATTAAAGGTAATATGAGAATTAATGGGTAAAGAAGATAATTAGAAAGATTTTTGCACCAAATATTATAATCTGAAACCATCATGATAATTTGATAGTTAAATTCGTTTCCTTGAGCAAAAAGTAACTTAAGGGCCAAGTATCATTTAAAATGGAACCTAAATATAAATATTAATAACATTATCAAAAGAATATAGGAAATATGCCAATAAAGAGAAATAAAATACTTAATGCTCTCAAATCAGGAATATACTTCAAATTCGTATTCTAAACATAAAAATGAGTCCCTATGCAAATTTGCAACTAATCTGGATAATGTGTGAATAATGAGTAAAATAGGAGAGAGAGAAAGTGTGTAGAATGTTCTATTTATTTAATAAATAAAAAGATAATCTCAACTTTTAAAGATAATTGCAAAATAGTGTTCCAATCTCTTAGGGAGACTTATGGGTGAAGTTACACTAATTTTAGACAATGTTACCACCTCTTTTGATGGAGGAAAGAGAAAATGATATAATTATTTAATTCACCAATCAAACTTTCTCAAAAGGCAAAACTATCTCCATATTTGGATTCTACGTGTCGAAATAAGTCAGGATATAAAATTTGATAATTTTTGGATGACGTTTGAGCCTCCAAACGAAGAGAGAGAAAAATATTTAAAAATTTAATGGATTTAATCGACTTTTGCTAAGGGTTGTTTTCCTAATCTAATGCGAGATCGGACGCCTCAGAATCATTGATGGACTCGGGTCCATCGATCAGACGACTCGCGGTCATCTTCCACCTCTAGCCGAATAAGGAAACAAGTCTCTTGTTTTTGATTTTTCAAATTGGTATATCTCGAGTTTTACTCGATGATTTTTGCTCAAATAAGTTTCGTTGGATTCCTTGCGAGTTTCCGCTCCGGATTATCCCAAAAAGTTTGGGATTAGTTGCGTTTTTGAGAAACGCCCAAGTTGGCCGCCGACCTCTTCTCTTTGCTCCTACCTACATCCTAGTTTAGGGTTCCTTGCCTATAAATATTGTAACCCCAATGACCGCCATCACCTTACCAACCTGCTCGTGCCCTCAATTTGACGTTTCGTGGACGAACGGACCACCAACAGGCCGCCGAGGACCCCGGATTTGCGGCGCACCTTCTTCCCTCTTTGCTTCATCTCCGTGCAATTGAAAGGTATCACCAACTTCGACTCTTTACCCTCTTTCTTTCGAGTATCCGATTGTCGAATTTGGCCGTGTATTGCGGTTTTGCCCAATTTGGGCCGAGCAAGCTGCTCGCGTTGCTCGGGTGAGGGGAGGAAGATGACCCCTGTCGTTTTCCAGTTTTACCCCTGGTCGCTTTCACCTCTTGAGTTCCGCGTGAGGGACGATTCCGTCTTTTCCTCTATTTTTGACCCGACCGCTCGACTTGTTGTGGGTGTCCCTGAGACGCAGGGCACCGCCTCCAACCGCCCCCTACCGCTCGACTTGTTGCAGGCGTCCCTGAGACGCAGGGCACCGCCTCCAACCGCCCCCTACCGCTCGACCCATCTGGCCTTGCCCACGTGGCAGGCTGTGATTGGTCGAAATGAAATATTTTCTAAAAATTTATCCTGTGGTCAAAAATAAAAAATAAATAGTGTTTTGGAATCAGGAAGACGATATCTATTCAACAAAAATATTTTTGAGTTCTGGTTTTGAGGTTTGCGAAAATGTATTTTTAAAGTCAATTTAATTATCTTAAAATCACTAAAATTAACCCTAAGAATCCATATTTCCAAAATATACAATATTATATGTTATTTTGATCAAGAAAACCTAACTAAGATGGTTATGAGGTTTTTGGAGTCTAAATCGATGGTTTGCGCGAAAAGTTAGTGAACTAGGGTTTTCAATCTTTTAAATGAATGCATGTAATTCTAATTTATGAATCTAATGATGTATTAGGGAAATTGGGTGTATAATTCGTGTGAAAAGTTGAAAAGGGAAATTCTAGAACACCTGAGGCTAAGGTATGTGTTTTGATTGTGCAACTACCTTTTCAGTTGGGAAATCATTAATCCATTACCCATACTTCCTTATGAGGTTTAACTTGATCTAAACCCTTGAATCTTGAAACCTAAATTGCTTATTGCCTCAAACGTAGATGTAGTATTCTCTTGTTTGGGTATTCATACCCCACTACCATGTTATATATTCTTTTGCTTATCCTTTCCATAACTCTTTTTTTAGCATGTAAATAAATGATCTATTTAATGTTAAGTAGTGGTACTTATGTACAACCACCCATAGAGGGCATGTATAAAATCGCCCTAGGGGAATGTTTATTATTCTCCCCATTAAAAATTGTAGGTGATTGGAAATGTTTTTATTCTTCCCTCACCTAAGGTTAGAGGTCTGGTAGGTGCCTCAACCCTACTTAGTTAGGTAGACATATTAATTGACATGCTAGAACCTTTATTTATTTTGTTAATGGCAAGTTTCCTTATAAAAACCTCATACTCTTTGAGATCTCTTTTTACACCAAATATCTAGCCTAATTTACTTGTTACGACTTTCTTTGACATTGTTAGAATATTCTTGTAACACATACTTCCTTTGTTTTTCCCTCTTGCTGGGTGTCTTCCCAACCACCCAGGTGTTGGTGCTGAGCAAGGTGAAGGAAGGGCTTGAAGAAAGGTTCCTCTGCTGTTGATCGTTAGCTTGACAAGAAGGATGGCTAGGTTGATATAGCTAGATCCTCTTATCTATCTTATCTTTTCTTTTAGAAATCAATTATGTAATAAGCAATGGAGCCAATAGAAGGCTTATTATTTCTTTCTTTCCGCTGCTATTGACATTTTAGTATGTATCTGGAATCATGCTTATTTACTTGGAATATTATGCAACCATCCTCAAAGTCTCTAAATTTTGTTAAAATTGTGGATGATTGTATTTCCTTTAAATTTTAGTAAAGGGGTGATCTCTCCTCTTTACAGCATGGTATCAGAGCCTTTAGGTGACTATTAGGGCATGCAGTTGAGACAAGGGTGTCTAGAAAGGATCAGGGTATCGGGGGCTGGCAAGATTTTCCTCCGCACCACTAGCTTGGTATACGAGGACTCCCGTGCCCATATGATCCGGCCTGGCCTACGCCGATATGAATTGCCCGAAGTAGTATGCTTTTAGGCAATAGCATTCTAGTTATCCTTTTTCTCATCTCTATTTCCTTTCCCTCTCATCTATGATTCTTTACTCCTGAGAATTTAATATGTTAACCCTAATTTCAGGAGAGGTGACTTGTTTGACAACACAAACCAGGAGTCGACCACTGACAACCCCGACACTCCTGCGACTCCTGCTGTTAACCAACCAGCTACTAGTGTTCCCACCTTCACACCTGAGCAAGAGCTGGAGATGTTGCGACAGTTGTTTTCCTCCACCATGGTGGGACAACTCAACACCATTGCTGTTGTTGCCGCCAAACCGAGGGAGTTCACCCTCACTGATTTCATCAAGATGCAGCCACCCTACTTCAAGGGTGAGAGTGAGCCTAACATGGTGGACAAAGCCGACGACTGGGTGTTGGCCCTGGATCGGACCTTCGAGGGTATGGCATGCCCTCCTCACCAGAAGGTTCGGTTTGCGACGTACGTGCTGGGTGGACCGACGCGTGTTTGGTGGAACGGTGTTGCCCGCACTTGGGACACCTCCTCCATGGAGTGGACCCAGTTCCTGAAGTTGTTCAGAGAGAAGTACATCTGCCCTGCTTTCCTGAGGAAGAAGGAGGCTGAGTTTTACAGTCTCAAGCAAGGAAGCATGAGCGTGGCCGACTACGTTCAGAAATTTCTGCTGTTAGAACGTTACGCCACCGACCTTGGAGCTGAAAGAAGAGCAACCTTGTTCTTGGAGGGCCTGAACTATCATATTGGTCGAAGCCTCGTTCCACATCTGCCACTCACATTTCAACAAATGGTGGATAAGGCTCTCGCCATTGAGTCTTATCTGGGATTTCAAGCTTCCAATGGCTTCAACAACAACACAAGGAAGAATCTGAACCAACATGAGAACCGTGGACGTGATCGCTGCAACATGTGCAATCGCTATCATCCTCCTGGTAGATGCCCTGCCAACAATGCACCTGCTCGTAATGGCAACCGTCCTCCACCAACCTGCCATGAGTGCGGCCAGGCTGGGCATATTCGACCCAACTGCCCCCGTCTCCAGCAAGGGCAGAATAATGCTCCACAGCTGCAACAACCGAGGCAGAACCCGCCGCTGCGGAATAACAACAACAACCAGAACCCGAGGCGTCCGCCAGCTGAGAGGCGGAATGGGAGAGTGTTTGCTCTCAATGCTGAAGAAGATGGTGAAGGCAATGAAGTGATTGAAGGTACACTACACCTCAATATGCATCCTTTAAAAGCCCTGTTTGATTCTGGTTCCTCCAATACCTTCATGTCTAGTCAGTTTGCCTCTATGCTTGAAATCGAATCTGAGTTTATGGATCATGTGTTAGATGTAAAAACTCCTAGTGGTAAAATCTACTCCTCGTACCTCCAAACTCCTACCTTGAACCTCTGTATATCTGAAATAATGTTTCCCACGTTTTTGTCTTGCTTGATATGACCGTCTTTGACATCATCCTGGGTATGGATTGGTTAAAGAAGTATAAAGAAGTTTTGTACGGTGAGGAATCCAAGGTTAGTCTGTTTCATCCTGATGAAGGAAGAGTGTGTGTCAAGGGCAAGAAGCGAGGAGAGCGATAGTTCGTCATCTCTTCCATCAAAGCTGAAAAACTCATCTCGCAAGGGTGTAGAGCCTTTTTAGCCTCCATAGTTCTTGATGCTACACCTCCTGCTCTAGAACATGTTGATGTGGTGAAGGAGTTCCCAGATGTCTTTCCTGAGGAGTTACCCGGGTTGCCACCAACTCGCGAGGTGGAATTCTCCATCAAGCTCATACCTGGAACTTCACCGATATCGAAGCCACCTTACCGTTTGGCTCCTGCTGAGCTGGCGGAGTTGAAGAAGCAGCTTGAAGAGCTTCTCGACATGAGCTTCATTCGCTCTAGTGTTTCCCCTTGGGGAGCCCCTGTCCTGTTCGTGAAGAAGAAGGATGGCTCTTTGCGGATGTGTATGGACTACCGCATGCTCAACCAGGTGACAGTGAAGAATCGTCATCCGTTGCCGCGCATCGACAACCTATTCGATCAGCTGAAGTCAGCCACCGTGTTCTCCAAAATGGATCTGCAAAGTGGCTACTACCAGATGCGTGTAAAGGATGATGATGTCCCGAAGACAGCGTTCAGAACTCGCTATGGGCATTATGAATTTATGGTCATGCCTTTTGGTTTGACGAATGCCCCTGCTACATTCATGGAGCTGATGAACCGAGTATTCTGCCCATACCTCGACAAGTTTGTAGTGGTGGTTATTGATGACATTTTGGTTTATTCCGAGACGTTGGAACAACATCGCGAGCACCTGCGGATTGTACTCATCACATTGCGAGAAAATCAATTGTATGCAAAATTCTCAAAATGTGAGTTATGGATAAAGGAAGTGATGTTTCTTGGTCACGTGATTTCTTCCGGCCATATAGCTGTTGATCCTGCGAAGGTAGAAGCTGTGACAAAGTGGAATGCTCTGAAAAACCCGTCAGAAATCCGTAGTTTCCTTGGTCTAGCTGGTTACTATCGGAAGTTTATCAAAGGGTTTTCTGAGTTGGCTTTACCTTTAACCAAGCTGACTCAGAAGGAGGTCAAGTTCTCATGGACCCCTGAATGTGAGGACAGTTTTCAGAAGTTGAAGATGAGTCTGACTTCTACTCCCGTGCTTGCTTTGCCTGTTGAGGGCATACTCTATGTCATCTACACCGACGCATCCCGACAAGGCTTAGGGTGTGTTTTGATGCAAGACGGAAAGGTGATCGCCTATGCTTCTCGACAGTTGAAACCTAATGAAGATAATTGGCCTACACATGATTTGGAGCTGGCTGCCATAGTTCATGCTTTGAAGATCTGGCGACACTACCTCTATGGAGAAAAGTTTGAAGTCTTTTCTGATCACAAGAGTTTGAGATATCTGTTGACTCAGAAGGATCTGAACTTGCGACAACGTAGGTGGATGGAATATCTTAAAGATTACAACTTCATCATCACCTATCATCCTGGTAAAGCAAATGTCGTAGCTGATGCTTTAAGTCGCAAGAAGGATGTTGTTTGTGCTGCTCTGAGATGTTCAGTGTGGGAAAACCTTGAACATGTGGCCAGTTGGAGACCTCAGCCTGTCGATTCGGTGGATGAAGATAAGTTGTGTGTTCACATGGCCAGTTTGACCGTTACACCAACCTGGATCTCAGAAGTCGTGTCTGCACAGTTGGAGAGTTCCGAGCTTGAAGAGTTGAAAGCTTTATCTGAGAAACTGCAATCTGATTTCTCTGTTGGAGTGGATGGTGCTATCCGCTTCAGACAAAGGTTGTGGATACCCAATGCTGGTGATCTGAGACAGAAGGTTCTGAGTGAAGCTCATGGTTCCAAGTACACTAATCACCCTGGCACAACCAAGATGTACAAGGACTTACCGCGAAGCTTCTGGTGGAAGAACATGAAGAATGATATAGCTCTGTTTGTAGCAAAGTGCTTGACATGTCAGCAAGTCAAGATTGAACATCAACGACCCAGTGGTCTTCTTCATCCTCTTGAGATTCCAGAATGGAAGTGGGAGAAGATCACAATGGACTTTGTTACCGGTTTCCCTAAGTTCAAGAAAGGTTATGATCCTGTTTGGGTGGTGATTGATCGGCTTACAAAATCTGCTCATTTCTTGCCTTTCAAAACCACATATAAAGTTGCTGAGATGGCTCAGTTGTATGTGGAGTGGATTGTTCGTCTGAATGGTGTCCCTACTGTGATAGTTTCTGATCGAGACCCGAAATTCACTTCTCGCTTATGGGGTCAGATTCAGAAGGAGATGGGTATTGATCTGCGTTTCAGCACTGCTTACCACCCGCAAACTGATGGTCAGTCCGAGAGAACAGTTCAGATTCTGGAGGACTTGCTACGTGCTTGTGTGATGGATTCGGGTGGTGCCTGGGATCGATATCTACCATTAGCAGAGTTTGCTTACAACAATAGCTACCAAGCCAGTATTGGTATGCCACCTTTTGAAGCTCTCTATGGTAGACCTTGTCATTCACCTTTGCACTGGGATGATGTTGGTAAACGTTCCCTCGTAAAGACTGATGACATGCAGTTGATGCTTGAAAAGGTACAGTTGATAAACAAACGAATGAAAGCTGCTCAAGACAGACAGAAGATGTATGCTGATAAAAAGAGGTCTGATGTAAGCTTCTTAGTAGGAGACTATGCTTTTCTAAAGGTCAAGCCTATACGTTCTATTGCAAGATCTAAAGTAAAAGGCAAGTTGAGTCCCCGCTATGTTGGACCATTTGAGATCTTAGATAAAGTGGGGGGTTGTGCATATCGTCTAGATTTGCCTCCTGCTTATGATAAGATTCACAATGTGTTCCTTGTTTCTGTGTTGAGGAAGTACGTTAAGGATCTGTCTCATGTACTCACCATTGAACCTGTGGAGATTAATGAGAATCTGACTTATGAAGAACTACCTGTGAAGATCCTTGAATTCCAAGTAAAGCAGCTGAAGAGTAAGGAGATAGAGTTAGTGAAGGTTTTGTGGAGATACCATGGTTTAGAAGAAACCACTTGGGAGTTGAGAGATGAGATGTTACGTACTCACCCTTCCCTCTTTGTATGAGATTTCGGGGACGAAATCCTTTTTAAGGGGTGGAGTGCTGTAACATACTGAAATCCCCTATGTACCTCTTTGTACTCTTTTCTATAAGTTTTGTCCTTCATTTTCACTCCATATGTCTTTGGTTTTCATTTATAGAAATTATGATGGTTATTGGATAAATGTTTCCCATATATTCTTATTACAAGGTTGCATGCACAAATACCTCAGTTAGATATAGATAATGGGTCTAAAATGCAATTTCACATCAAGTAATAAAAATAATAAAATAATTCGTCCTAGAACTTTCTAGAATTTCCTAGAATAAGAGAAATAAGAAAGAAATCCGAATTTTATATAAGGGAGAAGATAAATGTAATAATTAAAGGTAATATGAGAATTAATGGGTAAAGAAGATAATTAGAAAGATTTTTGCACCAAATATTATAATCTGAAACCATCATGATAATTTGATAGTTAAACTCATTTCCTTGAGCAAAAAGTAACTTAAGGGCCAAGTATCATTTAAAATGGAACCTAAATATAAATATTAATAACATTATCAAAAGAATATAGGAAATATGCCAATAAAGAGAAATAAAATACTTAATGCTCTCAAATCAGGAAAATAACTTCAAATTCGTATTCTAAACATAAAAATGAGTCCCTATGCAAATTTGCAACTAATTTCGATAATGTGTGAATAATGAGTAAAATAGGAGAGAGAGAAAGTGTGTAGAATGTTCTATTTATTTAATAAATAAAAAGATAATCTCAACTTTTAAAGATAATTGCAAAATTGTGTTCCAATCTCTTAGGGAGACTTATGGGTGAAGTTACAATAATTTTAGATATTGTTACCACCTCTTTTGATGGAGGAAAGAGAAAATGATATAATTATTTAATTCAGCAATCAAACTTTCTCAAAAGGCAAAACTAACTCCATATTTGGATTCTACGCGTCGAAATAAGTCAGGATATAAAATTTGATAATTTTTGGACGACGTTTGAGCCTCCAAACGAAGAGAGAGAAAAATATTTAAAAAATTAATGGATTTAATCGACTTTTGCTAAGGGTTGTTTTCCTAATCTAATGCGAGATCGGACGGCTCAGAATCATTGATGGACTCGGGTCCATCGATCAGACGACTCGCGGTCGTCTTCCACCTCTAGCCGAATAAGGAAACAAGTCTCTTGTTTTCGATTTTTCAAATTGGTATATCTCGAGTTTTACTCAATGATTTTTGCTCAAATAAGTTTCGTTGGATTCCTTGCGAGTTTCCGCTCCGGATTATCTCAAAAAGTTTGGGATTAGTCGCATTTTTGAGAAACGCCCAAGTTGGCTGCCGACCTCTTCTCTTTGCTCCTACCTACATCCTAGTTTAGGGTTCCTTGCCTATAAATATTGTAACCCCAATGACCGCCATCACCTTACCAACCTGCTCGTGCCCTCAATTTGACGTTTCGTGGACGAACGGACCACCAACAGGCCACCGAGGACCCCAGATTTGCGGCACACCTTCTTCCCTCTTTGCTTCATCTCCGTGCAATCGAAAGGTATCACCAACTTCGACTCTTTACCCTCTTTCTTTCGAGTATCCGATTGTCGAATTTGGTCGTGTATTGCGGTTTTGCCCAATTTGGGTCGAGCAAGCTGCTCGCGTTGCTCGGGCGAGGGGAGGAAGACGACCCCTGTCGTTTTCCAGTTTTACCCCTGGTCGCTTTCACCTCTTGAGTTCCGCGTGAGGCACGATTCCGTCTTTTCCTCTGTTTTTGACCTGACCGCTCGACTTGTTGCGGGCGTCCCTGAGACGCAGGGCACCGCCTCCAACCGCCCCCTACCGCTCGGCCCATCTGGCCTTGCCTACGTGGCAGACTGTGATTGGTCGAAATGAAATATTTTCTAAAAATTAATCCTGTGGTCAAAAATAAAAAATAAATAGTGTTTTGGAATCAGGAAGACGAGATCTATTCAACAAAAATATTTTTGAGTTCTGGTTTTGTGGTTTGCGAAAATGTATTTTTAAAGTCGATTTAATTATCTTAAAATCACTAAAATTAACCCTAAGAATCCATATTTCCAAAATATACAATATTATATGTTATTTTAATCAGGAAAACCTAACTAAGATGGTTATGAAGTTTTTGGAGTCTAAATCGATGGTTTTGTGTGAAACGTTAGTGAACTAGGGTTTTCAATCTTTTAAATGAATTAATGTAATTCTAATTTATGAATCTCATGATGTATTAGGGAAATTGGGTGTATAATTCGTGTGAAAAGTTGAAATGGGAAATTCTAGAACACCTGAGGCTAAGGTATGTGTTTTGATTGTGCAACTACCTTTTCAGTTGGGAAATCATTAACCCATTACCCATACTTCCTTATGAGGTTTAACTTGATCTAAACCCTTGAATCTTGAAACCTAAATTGCTTATTGCCTCAAAAGTAGATGTAGTATTCTCTTGTTTGGGTATTCATACCCCACTGCCATGTTATATATTCTTTTGCTTATCCTTGCCATAACTCTTTTGTTAGCATGTAATTAAATGATCTATTTAATGTTAAGTAGTGGTACTTATGTACAACCACCCATAGAGGGCATGTATAAAATCGCCCTAGGGGAATGTTTATTATTCTCGCCATTAAAAATTGTAGGTGATTGGAAATGTTTTTATTCTTCCCTCACCTAAGGTTAGAGGTCCGGTAGGTGCCTCAACCCTACTTAGTTAGGTAGACATATTAATTTACATGCTAGAACCTTTATTTATTTTGTTAATGGCAAGTTTCCTTATAAAAACCTCATACTCTTTGAGATCTCTTTTTACACCAAATATCTAGCCTAATTTACTTGTTACGACTTTCTTTGACATTGTTAGAATATTCTTGTAACACATACTTCCTTTGTTTTTCCCTCTTGCTGGGTGTCTTCCCAACCACCCAGGTGTTGGTGCTGAGCAAGGTGAAGGAAGGGCTTGAAGAAAGGTTCCTCTGTTGTTGATCGTTAGCTTGACAAGAAGGATGGCTAGGTTGCTATAGCTAGATCCTCTAATCTATCTTATCTTTTCTTTTAGAAATCAATTATGTAATAAACAATGGAGCCAATAGAAGGCTTATTATTTCTTTCTTTCCGCTGCTATTGACATTTTAGTATGTATCTGGAATCATGCTTATTTACTTGGAATATTATGCAACCATCCTCAAAGTCTCTAAATTTTGTTAAAATTGTGGATGTTTGTATTTCCTTTAAATTTTAGTAAAGGGGTGATCTCGCCTCTTTACACTGTGAACCTAGAGCTCTGATACCACTAAATTGTGACATCTAACTCACAAAAACAAGATTTACTTAAGCGGAAGCGATCATTATTAACAGCGGATTGCTGAAAATCACTAAAAATTAAAACCATTTACAAAGATGCCCATTCTCAGGAAAACTCTTTAAACAAGAACCAAAATATTATGTATACATGTTGGTTCAGAAGGTACATCCACTGTGCTATCTCTTCTCGAGGAGTATATATACATCATTGCTTTGCTAAAAAGCACAAGTAACAAAATCCTCGAGGTAATCAAACCCAAAATCTCAGATCGATTATAAAAACACTAACTACTAACTCCAAGGACCTGAGAGTACAGAGACGACACATAGGACTACTATCCATATGACTTGACAGACGATATCTCCACTTGAGATATTGCTGTTGTCCCTGATGTTGCTGCTGTTCTTTCTCTTCTATAGGGTTTCTGTCTCTTCGTCCGCGTCCACCTAAAAAGTTGGATCCCATGGGGGTGAGACAATTATAAATTGCCCCAGTGAGAGATATAACTCTCCACCAAAATATTATTATTGCATTTTATTAGAATAAAACTGAGCAGGGGTTCTTATATATTAACAACAATATTAATCATTGTATGAACATAATAAAATAATCTCCTTTATCAAGGAGGACATTGCATCTACCCATGGTAGAGTCTAATTCATCTATCTGCTTTGTGAGGAATGTAAAGGGACATAATTAACATCTATCAACTTAAAGATGCATAACAGAAATGTAACATCAGCCAATAAATTTCCGTATTCAATCCTTAAGCAAACATACTATAGGGATGATTACATTTTACAACCACACTTATGCCCTGAGGAGATGAGGTATACCACTCATACTCCAACCGACCATTGCGAAGTCGAAATCGGTACCATACAAGGTCAATGGAAGAGCCGGCTTCCAAGACCTCCCACATCTTAGTCAGTATGAGACCACATGCAGGACATCTTGTGTCTCTGCTAGATAGCTTTCCAGGGTATACTGGCAACTTCGCTATAGAGTTACAGTGGTGGTTGTACTCCCTTTGCAATCAAGAGATTTCATGTCTACCTCCATCAATCTGACATTAAGTATTATTGGGAGATGTGTACTGCATCTATCCCAATCATCGGGAGATTTGTGATACATCCATCCCGACACAAATAATGAAGGATTGAGAGGTTTAATGTTTACCTTATAGCAATTCCCTTATTAGGACGTAAGGATATGTTCGCCAATCAACCCCCACATATTCAAAAATATGCATTCCAGGTTTTGCCGCGGAGCAACCCATTTCACCATCAGTAAATACTGAAACTTATGGATCTATGGTCAGGGCTCTACATGATATGATTTCACTTGATTAATTAAGTACATTAGCATATTCTTTTAGCATCAGTCAAGTTCTCAAACAAGAATTATTATGACAAATGCTACAAAGAAACATGTACTATTATCATCAGTTACTTCTCAGTCTTTATAAGACATTGGGATCTCAATCCCTCATTTAATTACTTGAAAGTTTACATTTCTCAACAACATCATTATCATACTTATCAAATATGGGTATTCATACCCTTAGTTCATCACTAATCATTGTTACCAATTATTATGTAACTATTACCTCCAGGTCCTCAGACCAAGGTATACATGATACTTGTTACACAAGCATCTCACATGACTCACAAGGCCATAAAGTGTCTTGTCACCTTTCACTAGGCAACAACTTACTCATATGGCTCATAAAGTCCATGCACATTTTGTTACTTTTACTAAGAAACAATAACATTAAGGCACACAAGGCCAATCAACATTTTTATTATATAAATATCATAGCTCAAATCTGGCTATGTTCATCATCTCATGATATCTGCATGGTTAATAGACATGATAACAGTCATGACAATTTCACATCACACCATGCAATACAATAGTAACACCATTATTCCCTTACCATGATCGGGGTTTACAATCAAATAGGCTTTTCATCCTTTTACCCAAAAATTAGGGATTATGGTATCCCATTTCACATTAATTAGGGTCTCATGTTTATATTATCTATCCAACCCTAATTTATTGTTCCATTCCTCTAGGAGCATTCAATGATATCATAAGTATTTACGCATGACCATTACTCTCATCATATATCATTAATGATTATCAATTCAAGGTATGAGCTCATCTCTCAACCTTACCATGGTATGTTTATATCATATTCATTATCTTAGCTTAACCCCTTTCTCATAGTATGTTAGTCTACACTTATCAAAGTGCATTGAATTTATTACATCTTCATTGTAACAATTTACATAAGACACACTTCTTGTGTTTCTTATCCAAGTACATTGGATTTGAGGTGCATCAAGGTATATCAACCATGAAATGATGATTTTGATAACTATCATGTCTCGATATATCACTTTTCTCATTACTTCTAACTCACTTAATTTTACCAACTTATCTTGTATTAAGGTATTTCCCTCTTAATACTTTTAACCACACCTATCACTTTCATCATATAGTGCATAGGTCACACATTAGAATTGTCCAACTATCTTTAATGATATAGACTTACTAATGGTTAAGCATTGTTGATATAGAATAAACCACTATCAACCACTTTAGGTATTTCAACTCTTAGGATGTTATCCACTCCATTATTTAGTGTTACATACATCACTCCTAAGAGTTTCTTATCCTCATCTTTGTAAGGTGTATAGGGTTGTTACACATGTATAGAGTTAGATATATAATGATCTAGGCATCATCTTGTCCCTTATACCCTTACTCATTAAAGTATCAACATTACAATTCATATGGTTTATCAATTTTACCCTTCATGGGTGTAACATTCTCATCTTACTTGATTATATTAGCCACACCCTACTTTAGTGTATTGGCCATTATACCATCACTAGGGTTTCACATGACATTACCCTAGATTAGGGTTTCACATTCAATAACCAACAATTAGGGTTTACTATTCATCCCAATTAGGGTTTTGTATGGCATTACCCTGAATTAGGGTTACTCTTGTCATCACTCTTAATTAGGGTTACTTCCTTACCTTAGATTAGGATTACACCTACCATTGCCCTAACTTAGGGTTAAGGTTCATCAATCTTCTTGATTAGGGTTTCATGATCTCTTTATCATGGATCATTCCCTACAATTCATATTTTATTCACATTGACTATGTTGAGGCTTAAACATCACATGATTATCATACGTGTATGGATTCCTCTCTCTCATCCTTTCTAGAATGTTGACTATGTCAAACTTGGTTAGATTAGGTTAACCAATCCTTCAATTAAGTACATTCAATTAGGATACACATAGTATATTGAAGTATTTCCTATTTAATCTTCAAGGATTAAGTCACCTAATGTTACCAATCACATGGTACCTTAAAGGTACAACCCTAGTGGTTATCCTTGAGACAAATCAGTAACAATTATAGGGTCAATTGATCCTTCATCACAATAAGTTTTCAATTGATATGATCACATTGAATCACTAAACGTTCTTGACCCTTTACTCTCTAAACTGTTTGAAACCGTTTGGGCAAGAAGTGTGTTGAAACCGATTGGACTTGGTTCTCCAAACGGTTTGAAACTGTTTGGACCCAAAGGGTCTTGAGACCGTTTGGACCCAATCGGTCTTAAGACCGTTTGGTCCAAACCCTCTCAAAACCAAATGGACCAAAAAGGTCTTCCAACACTTAAACAATTCAAGGTTTCAATCAATGAACTGACTATCAATTGAATCCATGATTCATTCATCAATTGAACTATTGAGTCTTCCTTCAATTAGACCATCAATTAGGGTTTTGAACCCAATTGAACTAGGATTTATAATCAAGAAACCTTCAATTAGGGTTATGAAATCGAGGAACCTTCAATGATTAACATTGTGGAACCGATTCAATTGAAATCAATGAATCATCATCAAATTATGATATGACCTGACCTCAAACGGTCTTCAGGTCATTTAGATGACCTCCAAACGGTATTGAGACCGTTTTCCCCATCCCATCATTAAAATTTGTGAAATTCAATTAGGGTTTAGATCATTGGATTGATCATCACATTAGCTATTGATTGCATTTCAATTTGATATCTCTAGATCTTCAAATACTCAACCATACTCAACCCTAGACCTTCAAACGGTCTTGGTTGACCTCCAAATGGTCTTGAGACCGTTTGGATGATCTCCAAATGGTCTTGAGACCATTTGGGTTAGTCAACCAAAAGTTTTAAATCAACCAATTGAAATTTCAGCACTTAACCCGATTAGGGTTTCTAATTGGAGGATTGTCCATATATTCAATTAATCAATTGGATCCATTAGATCATCATCCAACATGTACTAGGGTCCTAACCTCAAATGGTCAATCCATCCAAATGGTTTGGAATCCAAACCTCCAAACGGTTTGCAAACCGTTTGGTCTCCAAACGGTTTGGTGAAACCGTTTGGACCAAGGTCTTAAAAACTGTTTGCAAAAGAAACTTGTTTGAATGTGTGTCTAAGATGATGTCATCATCATCAAGCTACGATCCTTCATATTTTTCTGTAATTTTCATGGTGATTCTATTAATTTGATCAAGTGAATTTCAAGAAGAATAAATGATCAACAATTGAATGCAATAACAATAGTAAGGGTTCAAGTTATAAAACCAGCCTCCAATTGAGATTCAAAGCTTCAAGCTCACGTCAACACAGGTGGATTCAAATCCTTTAACTATCCCAAGGATCTTCCTCAAGCTTTGAGTGAAAAGGAATGGTTAGAATTGAAGATGGGATCGAGATAAGAAGAAATCATGCATTGATTTTCGATTTCCACCATGGAATCAAGGTGAAAGGAAGTCAAGAAGCTTACCAACAGGTTGGGGGTCGTCCTCCTGATCCTCGAAAGCTACCTTGGTCGTTTTTCAAGCAAAGAGAAGAAGTGGATTCGGAAAATCCTTTGATTTGAGTTGTAAAAGGTGTTTTTATAAGAAAATCAATGAGAGAGAAAATGCCTTATAAAAATCTTTTAATTTCAAAATTAGTGCCACCTCTTCCCCCTAAATTCCTTAGATACGAGGCTATCCTTGTTGCCTCTTATTCCTCTCAATTATCCTCAAATTAAAGAAAAGCAAATTAAGAACCTTAACCCTTATAATACTAATATCCATAAGTTAGTGGATATTTCTTTTTGTTTCCTTAATGTGAGTGGGTTCTGCACTCACGTAGATATTTCCATTGCCTTTGTAAGGCACAAGGAATTCCACACTTTTTGATTTTCAACCAACGCAATTTTCGTTGAAGGGCCATCCAATTAATATAATTATTTTTGCATTAAATTGTATTAGGGTTTCAATTATGCTTAAATCTTGATTATTTTAATATCAAGATTCTCTCTCCTTCAAAGTGATACAAATGAGATGCCCCTCTTATTTTATTTGATCTAAATGATGCCAAGAAACATTAGGGACTATTTTGAAGTGGTAATTTGCATATTGAACCCTAGGTTTTGGGTAAATTGCATATTATACCAAAACTAGGTTTTAATGCACAAACATTACTTTATCAGCTCTTTCTTGGTACTCAGGCTTTCACAAACCATACCTATGCATCATTTTCATTCTCATGATTACAAAATACTTGAGGAACATTTATCAAGTAACATTTACAAGTTAACCCCTCATATTGGGTAAATTGCACTTTAGTCCAAACTAAGCAAACATTGCTTCAACATTATTCAAACAGGACCAAAATTGAAACATAAGTTCCTCTTGATCCTTAATTATTTTTCACCAAATAAAATTAAGGATCTAATTAACTTGCTTAAGAAAAACTCCCAGGGTTAAGGCATAACCCAGGTCAAGGATGTTACAAATTATAAACCCCGAACAAGGATTTCATCCCCAAAATCCCAGATAAAGGAAGACATATATTTTTCATTCCTCATACTATCTAGTCTCTACATAACATTTCATTATTATGGAGACACCATAAAGCTTTAATCAACACAAAGTTATTCCACACAAGTTTATCATAGAATGGTTCACACGGGACACATACTCCACCATCCTTTTTATTATTAACTGTGGAATTAATTCTGTGTCAGGTAACACTTTTTCTTAATTTACAGTTTCATGTGACAAATTCTTGTTTCTGAGGAGTCTCCCATGTTTCTTATTTAATTCAGCATTTCACTTTCATGATCACAATTATGTTCTGTCACCCTCTTGGGACTATAAGTCTTTTCATACCTCAGTTGTGCCTTCTAATCTGTTGACATAATACTAGGATTCCTTGTTACTTGTACCAACTATTTCATTAGTTGTACATTTTCTTATCATAAAAAGAAGTTACTTATCAATTAAGAATTTATTTTAAAGATATCTTTAATTGTTATGTTTATGCAAAGCATAAACACCTAACATATGATGTTCATATTCTTTTATGTATAATTAAACTAATTTCATGGTTGACCATTCCAGGTAGCCAACATAAATCATTTGATATTTCTTAGATACCAAAATTTCTTACCTTGGTATCTATCACATGTGTTGAAAACACATCACATATTTATCTTCCTTCCATCTTGGGACATTACTTGTTACACATATTCTTTTCTTGGAACCAAAATCCAAGACACACTGATACTTATCTAAGTATCCATGAACACTTTTTAAATTATGCACATCAAGTGTCCTAAGATTCACTTGATTTCCATGTCCCTGAAAGGGAAGAAATCAAGGAATCATATTTCCCTTATCATCTCATGAATTTTGAACTATTCATGAATCATTTACTCTTTGTCTCATCCTAGGTTCCTTGCCCTCAGCATTGAATTTTTTAAGGATGTTTACATAACATTATTCCTTTCTTTGTTATTATCTAACATATTAATGAGCATCTTATGATCTCATCAAATTTCCCATTTCCACATTATGGGAAAAGATCTTTATTATACTTACAAACTTTATTGGACATGGATCATATCCCTTGTTCCCATTCTTATCTTATGAGGAATATACTTTTTACTTCCTCATACATACATACTCATCTGAGATTATCTCAGATTTCTCTTTCTTGTACTTAGGATGTGATACAATTATACATACCATATTTCTAATTTCATTTTACTCACTCGATTGTCTCAGAATGGCTGCTTGATCAGAGAAATAAAAAAGATAACAATCTAAGAGTTTCCATACTCACTTTATCATCAATAGTTGTATACATGGCCAGGGTATATAAATACTGAGATTAAGTAGTATGCACTTTATATACTATCATATTCCTTCCTTTTCATATTATCACAAGCATAAGATTTAACATTCTTGGATTTTATCCAGGCATCTCTTCCATACCTCATCTTCTCTCATAGAGGTAAGAACAATATGAAACATCTATAATGTTACTGTACAAAATGTAAGTCCTCATAGGACTAATCAAGGAAAGCTCAATCAATTACTTTCTCAATTTAACTCAGGAAACGATAAAAAGACATATTAGAATGACATTATTTTTTCTAACCTGTCATGATTCATGGATTGTTCATTGCCTCAGGCTGATTCTTTTCATAGAATCTTGCCATTACTGGTTTCCGACTATGCTTTTTGTTATTACATACAAATGAACCATCTTAGAATTCCTGTCTTTGTCCTCGTGTTCTATCACTAGACCATTGCTTATGAGTGTCCTGTTGACTCTGCCTCAGGGGTTGATTCACCATAACAATTCTGGATGAGAAATTTCTTTCCAGATGTCCTACCTGTCTACATTGATAACAAGTTCTGGGCGCTAGATGTGGTCTAGAGGGTTCTTTACCCTTTCCGGGTAGCCATTGCCTTGGTGTACTAGATTTTGGTTGTACTGGTGATACCAAAAACTTTCCCTTTTTGGAACTACTAGGCCTCTGTTCCTGGATTTGGATAGGCCTTTTCTCAATTCTTCCTTTATATTCCTTTTTTGGACAATTACTTCTGATATGTCCAGGCTTCCTACACCTATGGTAGATCCTAATTTCATATTGTATCCTATTCCTTTCATCATTATTCATTGCTCCAACATGCTGATGTTGAGCAAGAATCCTATTGGAGTTCAAAACTTCATCATTTGGGGCTGGTAGTCTAGGTTGCATTGCTAATGCACGATCTACTATATGCATCATAGCTGTCCTAATTGCTCAAACAAAGTAGGGAAAGCTGGGCTCTCTATCATGGCTAGGTCAAACTGGGGATGTGCAGGTATATGTTCTTCTCTACTCTGATCCCCTGTACCTCTTCCTGGTGCAGCAGTGCTGCTTTCAGCAGGATGCTCTTCGTGTGATCCAAACATCATCAAGGTCTTCTTCTCCTATATGAGAATAAGATACTATCAAATACAGCGGAAGATACTAGGACAGACTTGAAAACTTAATCCTATGTCCCTGTAGACTCAGTGAACCTAGAGCTCTGATACCACTAAATTGTGACATCCAACTCACAAAAAAAAGATTTACTTAAGCGGAAGCGATCATTATTAACAGTGGATTGCTGAAAATCACTAAAAATTAAAACCATTTACAAAGATGTCCATTCTCAGGAAAACTCTTTAAACAAGAACCACAATATTATATGTACATGCTGGTTCACAAGGTACATCCACTATGCTATCTCTTCTCGAGGAGTATATATACATCATTGCTTTGCTAAAAAGAACAAGTAACAAAATCCTCGAGGTAATCAAACCCAAAATCTCAGACCGATTATAAAAACACTAACTACTAACTCCAAGGACCTGAGAGTACAAAGACGACACATAGGACTACTATCCATATGACTTGACTGACGATATCTCCACCTGAGATATTGTTGCTGTCCCTGATGTTGCTGTTGTTCTTTCTCTGCTATAGGGTTTCTGCCTCTTCGTCCGCGTCCACCTAAAAAGTTGGATCCCATGGGGGTGAGACAATTATAAATTGCCCCAGTGAGAAATATAACTCTCCACTAAAATATTATTATTGCAGTTTATTAGAATAAAACTGAGCAGGAATTCTTATATATTAACAACAATATTAATCATTGTATGAACATAATAAAATAATCTCCTTTATAAAGGAGGACATTGCATCTACCCATGGTAGAGTCTAATTCATCTATCTGCTTTATGAGGAATGTAAAGGGACATAATTAACATCTATCAACTTAAAGATGCATGAAAGAAATGTAACATCATCCAATAAATTTCCGTATTCAATCCTTAAGAAAACATACTATAGGGATGATTACATTTTACAATCACACTTATGCCCTGAGGAGATGAGGTATACCGCTCATACTCCAACCGACCATTGCGAAGTCGAAATCGGTACCATACAAGGTCAATGGAAGAGCCGGCTTCCAAGACCTCCCACATCTCGGTTAGTATTAGACCACATGCATGACATCTTGTGTCTCTGCTAGATAGCTTTCTAGGGTATACTGGCAACTTTGCTATAGAGTTACAGTGGTGGTTGTACTCTCTTTGCAATCGAGAGATTTCATGTCTACCTCCATCGATCCAACATTAAGTATTATTGGGAGATGTGTACTGCATCTATCCCAATCATCGGGAGATTTGTGATACATCCATCCTGACACAAATAATGAAGGATTGAGAGGTTTAATGTTTATCTTCCAGCAATTCCCTTATTAGGACGTAAGGATATGTTCGCCCATCAACCCCCACATATTCAAAAATATGCATTCCAAGTTTTTCCGCGGAGAAACCCGTTTCACCATCAATGAATATTGTCACTTATGGATCTATGGTCAGGTCTCTACATGATATGATTTCACTTGATTAATTAAGTACATTAGCATATTCTTTTAGCATCAGTCAAGTTCTCAAACAAGAATTATTATGACAAATGCTACAAAGAAACATGTACTATTATCATCAGTTACTTCTCAGTCTTTATAAGACATTGGGATCTCAGTCCCTCATTTAATTACTTGAAAGTTTACATTTCTCAACAACATCAGTATCATACTTATCAAATCTAGGTATTCATACCCTTAGTTCAACACTAATCATTGTTACCAATTATTAGGTAACTATTACCTCCAGGTGCTCAGACCAAGGTATACATGATACTTGTTACACAAGCATCTCACATGACTCACAAGGCCATAAAGTGTCTTGTCACCTTTCACTAGGCAACAAATTACTCATATGGCTCATAAAGTCCATGCACATTTTGTTACTTTTACTAAGAAACAATAACATTAAGGCACACAAGGCCAATCAACATTTTTATTATATAAATATCATAGCTCAAATCTGGCTATGTTCATCATCTCATGATATCTGCATGGTTAATAGACATGATAACAGTCATGACAATTTCGCATCACACCATGCAATACAATAGTAACACCATTATTCCCTTACCATGATCGGGGTTTACCATCAAATAGGCCTTTCATCCTTTTACCCAAAAATTAGGGATTATGGTTTCCCATTTCACATTAATTAGGGTCTCATGTTTATATTATCTATCCAACCCTAATTTATTATTCCACTCCTCTAGGAGCATTCAATGATATCATAAGTGTTTACTCATGATCATTACTCTCATCATATATCATTAATGATTATCAATTCAAGGTATGAGCTCATCTCTCAACCTTACCATGGTATGTTTATATCATATTCATTATCTTAGCTTAACCCCTTTCTCATAGTATATTAGTCTACACTTATCAAAGTGCATTGGATTTATTACATCTTCATTGTAAAAATTTACATAAGACACACTTCTTGTGTTTCTTATCCAAGTACATTGGATTTGAGGTGCATCAAGGTATATCAACCCTGAAATGATGATTGTGATAACTATCATGTCTCGATATATCACTTTTCTCATTACTTCTAACTCACTTAATTTTACCAACTTATCTTGTATTAAGGTATTTCCCTCTTAATACTTTTAACCACTCACCTATCACTTTCATCATATAGTGCTTAGGTCACACATTAGAATTTTCCAGCTATCTTTAATGATATAGACTTACTAATGGTTAAGCATTGTTGATATAGAATAAACCACTATCAACCACTTCAGGTATTTCAACTCTTAGGATGTTATCCACTCCATCATTTAGTGTTGAATACATCACTCCTAAGAGTTTCTTATCCTCATCTTTTTAAGGTGTATAGGGTTGTTACACATGTATAGAGTTAGATATATAATGATCTAGGCATCATCTTGTCCCTTATACCCTTACTCATTAAAGTATCAACATTACCATTCATATTGTTTATCAATTTTACCCTTCATGGGTGTAACATTCTCATCTTACTTGATTATATTAGCCACACCCTACTTTAGTGTATTGGCCATTATACCATCACTAGGGTTTCACATGACATTACCCTAGATTAGGGTTTCACATTCAATAACCCACAATTAGGGTTTACTATTCATCCCAATTAGGGTTTTGTATGACATTACCCAGAATTAGGGTTACTCTTGTCATCACTCTTAATTAGGGTTACTTCCTTACCTTAGATTAGGATTACATCTAGCATTTCCCTAACTTAGGGTTAAGGTTCATCAATCTTCTTGATTAGGGTTTCATGATCTCTTTATCATGGATCATTCCCTACAATTCATATTTTATTCACATTGAATATGTTGAGGCTTAACCATCACATGATTATCATACATGTATGGATTCCTCTCTCTCTCATCCTTTCTAGAATGTTGACTATGTCAAACTTGGTTAGACTAGGTTAACTAATCCTTCAATTAAGTACATTAAATTAGAATACACATAGTATATTGAAGTATTTCCTGTTTAATCTTCAAGGATTAACTCACCTAATGTTACAAATCACTTGGTACCTTAAAGGTACAACCCTAGTGGTTATCCTTGAGATAAATCAGTAACAATTATAGGGTCAATTGATCCTTCATCACGATAAGTTTTCAATTGATATGATCACATTGAATCACTAAACGTTCTTGACCCTTTACTCTCTAAATTGTTTGAAACTATTTGGGCAAGAAGTGTGTTGAAACCGATTGGGCTTGGGTCTCCAAATGGTTTGAGACTGTTTGGACCCAAACGGTCTTGAGACCATTTGGACCCAACCGGTCTTAAGATCGTTTGGTCCAAACCCTCTCAAAACCAAATGGACCAAAAAGGTCTTCCAACACTTAAACAATTCAAGGTTTCAATCAATGAACTGACTACCAATAGAATCCATGATTCATTCATCAATTGAACTATTGAGTCTTCCTTCAATTAGACCATCAATTAGGGTTTTGAACCCAATTGAACTAGGATTTATAATCAAGAAACCTTCAATTAGGGTTATGAAATCGAGGAACCTTCAATGATTAACATTGTGGAACCGATTCAATTGAAATCAATGAATCATCATCAAATTATGATATGACCTGACCTCAAACGGTCTTCAGGTCATTTGGATGACCTCCAAACGGTCTTGAGACCATTTGCCCCATCCCATCATTAAAATTTGTGAAATTCAATTAGGGTTTAGATCATTGGATTGATCATCACATTAGCTATTGATTGCATTTCAATTTGATATCTATGGATCTTCAAATACTCAACCATACTCAACCCTAGACCTTCAAACGGTCTTGGTTGACCTCCAAACGGTCTTGAGACCGTTTGTGTGATCTCCAAATGGTCTTGAGACCATTTGGGTTAGTCAACCAAAAGTTTTAAATCAACCAATTGAAATTTCAGCACTTAACCCGATTAGGGTTTCTAATTGGAGGATTGTCCATATATTCAATTAATCAATTGGATCCATTAGATCATCATCCAACATGTACTAGGGTCCTAACCTCAAATGTTCAACCCATTCAAATGGTTTGGGATCCAAACCTCCAAACGATTTGCAAACCGTTTGGTCTCCAAACGGTTTGGTGAAACTGTTTGGACCAAGGTCTTAAAAACCGTTTGCAAAAGAAACTTGTTGGAATGTGTGTCTAAGATGATTTCATCATCATCAAGATATGATCCTTCATATTTTTCTGTAATTTTCATGGTATTTCTATTAATTTGATCAAGTGAATTTCAAGAAGAACAAATGATCAACAATTGAATGCAATAACAATAGTAAGGGTTCAAGTTATAAAACCCGCCTCCAATTGAGCTTCAAAGCTTCAAGCTCACGTCAACACAGGTGGAGGCAAATCCTTTAACTATCCCAAGGCTCGTCCTCAAGCTTTGAGTGAAAATGAATGGTTAGAATTGAAGATCGGATTGAGATAAGAAGAAATCATGCATTGATTTTCGATTTCCACCATGGAATCAAGGTGAAAGGAAGTCAAGATGCTTACCAACAGGTTGGGGGTCGTCCTCCTGATCCTACAAAGATACCTTGGTCGTTTTTCAAGCAAAGAGAAGAAGTGGATTCGGAATATCCTTTGATTTGAGTTGTAAAAGGTGTTTTATAAGAAAATCAATGAGAGAGAAAATGCCTTATAAAAATCTTTTAATTTCAAAATTAGTGCCGCCTCTTCCCCCTCAATTCCTTAGATACGAGGCTATCCTTCTTGCCTCTTATTCCTCTCAATTATCCTCAAATTAAATAAAATCAAATTAAGCACCATGACCCTTATAATACTAATATCCATAAGTTAGTGGATATTTCTTTTTGTTTTCTTAATGTGAGTAGGGTATCCACTCACGTAGATATTTCCATTGCCTTTGTAAGGCACAAGGACGTCCACACTTGTTGATTTTCAACCAACACAATTTTAGTTGAAGGGCCATCCAATTAATATAATTATTTTTGCATGAAATTGAATTAGGGTTTCAATTATGCTTAAATCTTGATTATTTTAATATCAAGATTCTCTCTCCTTCAAAGTGATATAAATGAGATGACCCTCTCATTTTATTTGCTCTACATGATGCCAAGAAACATTAGGGACTATTTTGAAGTGGTAATTTTCATATTGAACCCTAGGTTTTGGGTAAATTGCATATTATACCAAAACTAGGTTTTAATGCACAAACATTACTTTATGAGCTCTTTCTTGGTACTCAAGCTTTCACAAGCCATACCTCTGCTTCATTTTCATTCTCATGATGCCAAAATACTTGAGGAACATTTATGAAGTAACATTTACAAGTTAACCCCTCATATTGGGTAAATTGCACTTTAGTCCAAACTAAGCAAACATTGCTTCAACATTATTCAAACAGGACCAAAATTGAAACATAAGTTCTTCTTGAGCCTTAATTACTTTTCAGCAAATAAAATTAAGGATCTAATTAACTTTCTTAAGCAAAACTCCCAGGGTTAAGGCATAACCCAGGTCAGGGATGTTACACTCTCTTTAAAAGTGAATGGGAAAATAATAAGGTGAATCCCATCAGTACGAATGACATTAATCTTAAAGTTGCTCAAGTAATGCAGAATTTCAGCTATATGTAAATTGGGATCTTCCATAGGAGTCCCTCCAAATCTGTTCTGCTACAAAATATGTATAATGGTGGGGCTGATAGAAAAATCCTCTGCCTCAATTTGAGGGATATTAATAGACCCTTTGATGTTCACAACAAAAGGAAAAACAAAATCCTTAAGCAGAAATTTGTCTTTCATTAGTGGTTTATCTTGATGAGCAAAGCTCATGCAAAGGTGGTGATGATAAATGTGGTGAATGTCGTGATTCCTCAAGAGATGGTTGACATTTACTCCTTGCATTTTGAAGGGTGATAATAGTGTACTCAATTTTGGGGTTTAGGAATGTGGAAAGTTCAAGACCCCTTTTGGATTTATGCTTATAGTCCTGCAAATAAACAAGGCGAGTCAAGTACAAACAAAAATGGAAGATATAAAAATATGATGATGATGATGATAATAATGAAAGTGAATGTAGAAATTATGTGGTTGGGGTATGATCTATTCTCATTTACTAATTAAAATTTTCTACTCTAATAAAACTATCGATGCTCCCTGGAAACAACATTGATAACTTGTTAACCTATGTGTGCAAGTTTTAATATATATAAGATGAAATACTACCTCACAAGTATACAAATGAATGTAGTACTATGGAGGTCATACAAGGAGCAGGGTAATGCTAGACACAAGATTGTTAGTCTTCAACGTCTAGATAAATTAAAGGTTGGTTGGGTTTATCACTAGTAAACTAACAAACTAGAGAAATCAACTAAACAAATATGATTTGTATTAATGATCAAATTTGACTAAGGATTCTTGAGGATAGGGTTTCACATCTACATCATAATATGAGGAACAATGAAGATCAAGAATACTAGCAATAACACAAGGGAGGTATGTATCCTACACCCACATCCTTGTAGTGTAGAACAATCCTAACTTTGTATACCACTCATGTGGATATACTTAGATTCACACTATAAACTTTTGTTCCCCAACACATCCCAACCACTCTTGTGGTCAAGGTAGAGCAACTAAGGTACATCTCTTCACTCATATGCATATCTTCCCAGATCATACAAAGAGTAGAAATCATACATACAAAGTGACCAACAAAGCAAGTAAGAAGAAATCAACACAGACGGACCTTAGAATATTGAAACAACTAGCATTATATATGAAATTTGTGTTCAATAATGTTATGACATGGGAGTTACTCCCATGCCCATGAAATGAAAGTCTACTCACTCATGATGGTAAAACACAAGTACAAGTTACAAATTTGGAAGCTAAACATGACTAGATTAAGAAGGAGAAAGGAAAATCTAAAGGACAAGGAAGAACTCTGGTCTGAAGATGAAATTCCACCCTTGTTGGTGCTTCTTCTCCACAACCTTCTCTTCTGTACGGATGAAATGGAGAAGAGAAGCTTCTATTGTAATCCTTGAAGGAGAAATGAGTAGAAAAGAGGCTCTCCCAAGAAACCACATATTCTTCCCCAAAATCACCTCTCCTATGCTCTGATACGTTCTCTAGTAGAAACGTGTTTTAAAATGATGAGACGTAACTGTCCCTTGTGGGGGCTTCCACATTTAAAATGGGGGATGCTTGTTTTCAAAAATAGTAAAAATTGACTGTGACTATAATGACCCCGCCTCCCGGTAACCCCCAATTAAGGGAGACCAGAAGGTCAGAGCCATTATCCCAATTAATAGGATCAAAGGTTTGACAAATAAGAAATAACAATGATTAAATTTTACCAACTAAACTAAAAACTGGTATAAAATAAAACGTTGCATACCTTTTCCAAAAGTTGGGATATTTATCCGCATCAGGAGTCTATTCTAACTAATCCTCCTTTGTACTTTGATTCTTATTTAATTCCACATATACCACTTTATTGTTTGTCCTTTTCAATCTTGTACCTAAACACCGACAAACAAAATGTCGGTCAACATATCAGAATATGTTGGTATGTGGGGACAACCAAAATTTTACAAATATGGATAACAATCTAATTATCACAATCAAGTTAATTAACAAGCCAATTTACGCTTTTCCGTATGACATTCTTCACCGCTTTTTCCCTAACCTTGGCATACCCCCTTTCGGGTTTCACTTTTTCCATTGACTTAAGACCACCTTCTCAATCCCGAGCTTGGTGTCTGGGGTCACCACTCATGGTGCCCTCTAGTCATGCAATGTCATAGGCCACCTTCTCAATTCTGAGCTTGGTTCCTAGGGTCACCACTCATGGTGCCCATGGGTCTTCCCTCCTGGGCTTGACCTCTTTGCATCATCCATCAGGGTGGCATGTAGGTGCGAGAATACATACTGGTAATATACTTGTGATAATCGTAGTGACTTTAGAATTTGCAAGTATGAACATCCAGCTGTTAAATTACATTCAATGCGGTGAATCATTCGGGAAACTCTTTGGGAAACTAATGCAATTAACCATAATTAACCACATACCTATTAGGATGATTTGAGACAGAATTATTCCATGAAAGTAAGAAATCCAGCAATCAAGCACACACAACAAGATCCTGAAATAATCATTCAATTTCCTATTATTGATCAAGCCATCAAGATCTATTGAACCTAGCTTGCTTTCTAGGGTTTCTAGTCCACTTTTAGGGTTTCCATTGCAATTAGGGTTTTACTTCCCCTTACTCTTTTAAACCCAAATTTTCTCATCTAACCTTCACGAAAGTTATTAAGGCTACCTTATAACAACACATAACCTTAATTTCAGAAACAGCACAATTAATCATCAATTAAGTCCATTAAGCCTCTTTTACATTAAAGCTACCATTTTTATCCTTTTAATCTATAAAAAGTCATTATGCTCATTTATCATCAATTCGTCGTTCATTATGGTCTAATTCACATATGAACGTTATTTATCATTAATTCTACCTTTATCCATTAGAAAAACCCTAATTACTACATTAATGGTATTTATCCACAATTAGGTACTTTTATGCTCAAAATATCTTAGAATTATCATATCTCAACCTTAATCATGAAATTGATTAATTAAAGCCATTAAGAGTCACATAACTAATATTAGGGTTTCAAGGCCCATTAAAGCTCATTTTTACACATGGAACTCTAAATTAATCAAACTATGCATAAAGATCACCCCTTTTAGATCTAATGTGTCCTTTTGTAATCAATAGGTTAATATCAACTTTAAACATTCAAATAACCCTTCCTAATTTATTAATCATTACTGATTAGGGTTACTCATGAATTAAACCATTAATGCTAGCATCTTTATGTACTTTTTGAATTGCAAGCAGAATTCAGATCTAAATCTATTTTTAATGGATTTCTCATTATGCATGACAAGATCAGGTATTAACTCAACCTAGACAAACCTACTCATTTAAGCATCATATTAAAGGATTTAGGTTTTCCTTTCTATTAATCACATTAAAATATTTATGTCATACACTTTTGGAACAACAAGCATAATTAGATCTTAATCGTATTTTATTTGGATTCCTATCATTTTTCTGATTAAAAAGATATATAATTTTGCTATATTCCAATCTTCCTAACTATTTCTATGATTTAATCAAAATACTCATTATACCTTCAAAGTGGGATGATGTGGCGGCTCCTCATTGGTCCGCCCGCAGCCTGTTCCTCACCCATCTAGATAAGTGGGGTGCGGTTCAGTAGGTGGTTTTCTTCTAGACCGGCTATCAGCTGATTAATTGGATTTGGTTCGTTTGCTGGCTGGCGCTGGACCGGACCATCTCCTTCTTCACGAGTCCGTGAGACTCTAGTTACCCGTTGCGATCCTTTGCTCAGTGCCCACGTGCACCGACCATCGACGCCGTCCTCTTGGTGTTCAGGGCTCGCAACCACCAGTGACTCCCTCCCTCATTACCGTGGAGGTATTGCTAGGTCGCCCATCTGCGACACCCACCCAACAATAGCAGAGGTGCCACTACCAGGCCTTCCCTGCTCGTCGTTGCAGCGCCCATGTTCCAACACCAGGTCTCCTTCAAGGTCTTGTGATCTGCCTCTCCTCTCCTCCTCGCTCTGCTATCATAACCCTGACGGCAAGATCCCAAGACGGTCGGTACCATAGGTTGCTGGTGGTAGACCTCTCTAAGGGTTGTCTTCAACCATCTTTTCACCTCCAGCCTTTCCCAACCAGACTGCTGCCAGTGCTCCGGCATCATAGTGCCAAAACAGGCTGCGGCAACAAAAGATGTACGGGGAAGGAATCTAGCTTCACCCCTAGGTCTCGTCTGTAGATTGTGAACAAAGGACATAGGTATCGGGGATGATACTTGGGCTAAAAGGGTGGAACTGCCCCATATATATATAGTTAGTATTGGGGTTTGCAGATCCATGTTTCCATATTTTTGTATACAATTAGTAATTTAAAGAAAAGGCAAGAATTAAACAGATTCCTCCTTTCCTTTCTTCTTTCTATTTCTTTAAAAAAATCACATATAAATAAAATTTACTCAATTGTGGCCATTAATGACACTTTCTAGAGATATCCATATATTTCTCATAATTATTTTTGCATAATATTCTCTATCTTGTATCCTTTTTCGATTATTTGGAATTTTCTTCTTTTCTTCTCTTTTATATCCATTATTGGATTCACATAATAATAGGAACCACAAAATTCCTATCAAAAGGATAATTGCAAATAAATCCATCCTTTGAAGCAAAGCATACAACCTTTTCAATTAAGTCCATATTTATATAATCATTACATTTCAATTATGAAAACATATGAACATTTGAAGTTGTAACATCCCCCCCTCTTATAGGAATTTTGCCCTCAAAATTCCATCAAGCAAGCAAACAAACAGGTTAAGCCTTTCCTATGTCCATCATGGCTCCCATGTGGCCTTACCCTTTCCATGGTGCTTCCCAAGAACCTTCATCATCTCATATTCTTCCATATGAGTTATTTCTTACCTTGGTATATCATACCCTCATAGGTGACTTAGGACATTTCAGCCTCTCATAAAAATGAATAGGTTCAGGGCTCAGCACATGGCTTGGGTACCTCACATAGTGCTCTATACCAGACATATGGAACTCATCACACATTACTTATCCTGAGGGGAAAGGTCAAACATAACCTTCTACACCAATCCAACTCAAATGGACCCATATATCGGGGACTCAGTTGTAGCTTAGAGGGGTCGGATTTTCACATCACATACTCTCCTACAGTGAATCGCATGTCACTCTGCTTTACATCAACTCACGACTCATGTCGCCTCTGGGCTCTCTCTCAGCCATTGCACAATCAAAGTGACTTCATCTGCACACATTGTGGTTCTGTTCTGACCTTCACGAGGCCCTTCACCAACATCATCTTAATGAAGTGGTGACCGACACAACCTCCCTTGCAGAGCTTCTTTATATCCTGATACTGGCTATGGTGGTTATCATCACATATTATGAAAGACAAGAACTGTCTCCATGTATCACCCTGAATGAGCACTCATGCTCTCATCAGATCCTCTAGTCTGGATTAGACTAACCATTAGTATGGGGTGATAAACTATACTAACATCGAGTTCTTCATGTATCTACTTCCACCTCATGGAAGTGAACCTTTAGGTCCTACTCAAGAACTTTTGAACTTGCATCATGGTGTAGTTGAACCATCTCTCTTACATGTAGTTCAACCCAGACATGTCTCTTGACAGTACTCTCTCTTTCTCAGGTCATCTACGTAAGGCGATCCACCATACCCATATTGCATCTCAACCTTCCTTGGTCTAGGGGATACTTACAACATCCATAGTGATGAACTCCCATTCCCTCTCGAGAACTCTTTATCCTTTATATCAATGCACTGGGTTACTTGTGTTCGTCCTTCACCTCTTGGCTTGCATGGCCACATGCCACATGCAACTTCATCTTAAGCATCCAAAGTACCACTGTCACTTACTATGTAACATACTGAAATCTCCTATGTACCTCTTTGTACTCTTTTCTATAAGCTTTGACCTTCATTTTCGTTCCATTTGTCCTTGGTTTTGATTTAAAAGAAATTAAGATGGTTATTGGTTAAATGTTTCCCATATATTCTTATTTCAAGGTTGCATGCACAAATGCCTCGGTTAGAATTAGATAATGGGTTTAAAATGCAATTTCACATTAAGTAATAAAAAGAGTAAAATAATTCATCCTAGAACCTTCTAGTGTTTCCTAGAATATGAGAAATATGAAGAAATCCGAATTTTATAAAAGGAAGAAGATAAATGTAATTATTAATGGTAATATGAGAATTTATGAGTAAAGAAGATAATTACAAAAGATTTTTGCAACAAATATTATAATCTGAAACCATCATGATAATTTGATAGTTTAATTCGTTTCCTTGAGCAAAAAGTAACTTAAGGGTCAAGTATTATTTAAAATGGAAATATTAATAACATTATCAATAGAATATAGGAAATATGCTAATAAAAAGAAATAAAATACTTAATGCTCTCAAATCAGGAAAATAACTTCAAATTCGTATTCTAAACATAAAAATAAGCCTCTGTGCAAATTTGCAACTAATTTGGATAATATATGAATAATGAGTAAAATAGGAGAGAGAAAGTGTGTAGAATGTTCTATTTATTTAATAAATATAAAGATAATGTCAACTGGTGAAGATAATTGCAAAATCGTGTTCCAACCCTTTAAGGAGACTTATGGGTGAAGTTACACTAATTTTAGATAATGTCATCACCTCTTTTGAAGGAGGAAAGAGAAAATGACATATTTATTATTTCACCTATTAAACTTTCTCAAAATGCAAAACTAACTCCATAATTGAATTCTACACGTCGAAATAAGTCAGGATATAAATTTTCATAATTTTTGGACAACGTTTGAGCCTCCAAAAGAAGAAAGAGAAAAACATTTAAAATCTAATAGTTTTAATCGACTTTTGCTGAGGGATATTTCCCTGATCTAACGCGAGATCGGACGGTCCAGGTTCTTTAGTGGACCCGCATCCACCGATCCAATGACGCGCGGTCGTCTTCTACCTTTAGTCGGATTAGGAAACAGGCTTGATTTCTCATTTTTTTAAAATCACAATATCTTGAGATTTACTCAACGATTTTCATTGAATTTTGTTTTGTTGGATTCCATGCGAGATTGCGCATAGGATTATCCTGAACTTTGTGAGCTTTGATGCGTATTTGTGAAATGCCTAAATCGGCCGCCGAACGTCTCTCATTGCCCCGAGCTAAACCCTAACCTAGGGCACGTTGCCTATAAATAACTCAACCATCGCAACCGCTGACGCCGTAGCAACTCGATCGTATCTTCAATTTAGGTTTTCGTGGACGTTTCGACCCCCAACGAGCACCCGAAGGTCCCAAGCTTGCGGCGCTTCTCCTTCTCTACTCCGTCAACCTCGGTTCGAATTAAAGGTACCACTGAATTCATCTCTTCTTTCTCTTTCTTTCGACTACCTGAACTCGAGATTTCGTCTTGTATCGCGATTTTGCCCAAAATCGGAGCCAAGCTCCTGTTCTCGTCGCTCGAGCGAGAGGAGGAAGACGACAGGTGGCGTTTTACCGTTTTTCCCTCATCTTTCTTCTTCTCTGGATTTCTCGCGCGTGGGTTTTTGGTCTTTTCGCCGCTCCGCCCGACCGCATCGCGCGGCTGGTAGCGAGCGACCGTGGGTCGCGGGTCGCCGCTGGCGAGCGCTCGTCGCCGCTCGGCCATCCAGCTTTGCCTACGTGACAGGCTGTGATTGGTGGAGGTTAAATAATTTTTATAAATTAATCTGTCGGTCAAAAATTAAAAATAAATAGTGTTTTGAAATCAGGAAAACGAGATCTATCTAATAAAAATAATTTTAAAACCTGGTTTTGAGGTTTGCGAAAATTTGTTTTTAAAATCGATTTAATTATCTTAAAAATCATAAAAATTATCCCTAAGAATCCATATTTCCAAAATATACAATATTATATGTTATTTCGATCAGGAAAACCTAACTAAAACGATTATGAGGTTTTTGAAGTCTGAATCGAGAGTTTGTGCAAAAAGTTAGTAAATTAGGGTTTTCAATCTTTTAAATGAATGCATGTAATTCTAATTTATGAACCTAATGATGTTTTAGGATGTTTGGGTTTTAATTCGTGTGAAGAATTGAAAAGGGGAAATTTAGGACACCTGTGGCTAAGGTATGTGTTTAGTATGAGTTTTTGTTGTGCATCTACCTATTAGTTGGGAAATCTTTAGTCCAATACCTATATTTCTTCTATGAGGTTTAACTTGATCTAAACCATTGAATTCTTGAAACCTAAATGTCTAATTTGCCTCAAAAATCAGATATAGTATTCTCTTGTTTGGGTATCCATACCCCACTGCCATGTTAAATATCTTTTGCTTATTCTTGCCATAAATCTCTTATTAGCATGAAATTAAATGTTCTATTTAAATTTTAAGTAGTGGTATTTATGTACAACCACCCATAGAGGGCATGTATAAAATCACCCTAGGGGAATGTTTATTATTCTCCCCATTAAAAATTGTAGGTGATTTGGAAATGTTTTAATTCTTCCCTCACCTAAGGTTAGAGGTCCGGTAGGTGCCTCAACCCTACTTATTTAGATAGACATATTAATTAACATGCTAAACCTTTAATTATTTTGTTAATGGCAAGTTCTCTTATAAAAACCTCATACTCTTTGATATCTTCTCACACCAAATAACTAGCCTAATTTACTTGTTACAAATTTCTTTACCTTTGATAGATTATTAGTGTAACACATACTTTTCTTGTTTTCCCTCTTGCTGGGTGCCTTCCCAACCACCCAGGTGTTGGAGCTGTGCAAGGTGAAGGAAGGGCTTGAAGAAAGATTCCTTTGCTGAGATCGTTAGCTTGACAAGAAGGATGGCTAGGTTGTTATAGCTAGATCCTCTATTCTATCTTATCTTTTCTTTTAGAAAGCAATGATGTAATAAACAATAAAGCCATTAGAAGGCTTGTTAATTCTTTCTTTCCGCTGCTATTGACATTTTATTATGTATCTGGAATCATGCTTATTTATTTGGAATATTATGCAATCATCCTCAAAATCTAAATTTTTGTTAAAATTGCGGATGTTTGTATTTCCTTTAAATTTTAGTAAAGAGGTGATCTCGCCTCTTTACAGCATGGTATCAGAGCCTTTAGGCGACTATTAGGGCATGCAGTTGAGGCAAGGGTGTCTAGAAAGGATCAGGGCATGGGGGCTGGCAAGATTTTCCTCCGACCCACTAGCTTGGCATACAGGGACTCCCGTGCCCATATGATCCGGCCTGGCCTGTGCCGAAACGAACTGCCCGAAATAGTATGCTTTTAGGCAATAGCATTCTAGTTATCCTTTTCTCATCTCTATTCCTTTTCCCTCTCATCTATGATTCTTTACTCCTGAAAATTTAATATGTTAACCCTAATTTCAGGAGAGGTGACCTGTTTGACAACTCAAACCAGGAGTCCAACACTTACAACCCCGACACTCCTGCGACTCCTGCTAACCAACCAACTTCTGGTGTTCCCACCTTCACACCTGAGCAAGAACTGGCGATGTTGCGACAGCTGTTGTCCTCCACCATGATGGGACAACTCAACACCATAGCTGCTGTTGCCTCCAAGCCGAGGGAGTTCACCCTCACTCACTTCATCAAGATGCAGCCACCCTACTTCAAGGGTGAGAGTGAGCCTAACATGGTGGACAAAGCTGATGATTGGGTGTTGGCCCTGGATTGGACCTTCGAGGGTATGGCTTGCCCTCCTCACCAGAAGGTTCGGTTCGCGACGTACGTGTTGGATGGACCGGCGCGTGTTTGGTGGAATGGTGTTTCCCGTACTCGAGACACCTCCTCCATGGAGTGGACCCAGTTCCTGAAGTTGTTCAGAGAGAAGTATATCTGCCCTGCGTTCCTGAGGAAGAAGGAGGCTGAGTTTTACAGTCTCAAGCAAGGAAGCATGAACGTGGCCGACTACGTTCAGAAGTTTCTGCTGTTAGAACGTTACGCCACCGACCTTGGAGCTGACAGGAGAGCGACCTTGTTCTTGGAAGGCCTGAACTACCATGTTGGTCGAAGCCTCGTTCCACAACTGCCACTCTCGTTTCAACAGATGGTGGACAAGGCTCTCGCCATTGAGTCTTATCCGGGATTTTAAGCTTCCAGTAGCTTCAACAACAATAAAAGGAAGAATTCGAACCAGCATGAGAATTGTGGTCGTGATCGCTGCAACAGATGCAATCACCACCATCCTCCTGGAAGATGTCCCGCCAACAATGCACCTTCTCGTGTTGGCAACCGTCCTCCACCAACCTGCCATGAGTGCGGCCAGGTTGGGCACATCAGGCCCAACTGCCCTCGTTTCCAGCAAGGGCAGAATAATGCTCAACAACCGCAACAGCCGAGACAGAACCCTCCACCACGGAACAACAACAACAATAACAACAACAACCAGAACCTGAGGCGTCCGCCAGCTGAAAGGCGTAATGGGAGAGTGTTTGCTCTCAATGCTGAAGAAGATGGTGAAGGCAATGAAGTGATTGAAGGTACACTACACCTCAATATGCATCCTTTAAAAGCTCTGTTTGATTCTGGTTCCTCCAATACCTTCATATCTAGACAGTTTGCCTCTATGCTTGAAATCGAATCTGAGTTTATGGATCATGTGTTAGATGTAAAAACTCCTAGTGGAAAAATCTGCTCCTCGTACCTCCAAACTCCTACCTTGAACCTCTGTATATCTGGAATAATGTTTCCCACAGTTTTTGTCTTGCTTGATATGACTGTCTTTGACATCATCCTGGGCATGGATTGGTTAAAGAAGTATAAAGCTGTTCTGTTCTGTGAGGAATCCAAGGTTAGTCTATTTCATCCTGATGAAGGAAGAGTGTGTGTGAAGGGCAAGAAGTGAGGAGAGCGACAGTTCGTCATCTCTGCCATCAAAGTTGAAAAGCTCGTCTCACAAGGGTGTAGAGCCTTCCTAGCCTCCATAGTACTCGATGCTACACCTCCTGCCCTAGATCATGTTGATGTGGTGAAGGATTTCCCAGATGTCTTTCCTGAAGAGTTACCCGGGTTGCCACCAACTCGCGAGGTGGAATTCTCCATCGAGCTCATACCTGGAACTTCACCAATATCAAAGCCACCTTACCGCTTGGCTCCTGCTGAGCTGGCAGAGTTGAAGAAGTAGCTTGAAGATCTTCTTGACATGGGCTTCATTCTCCCCAGTGTTTCCCCTTGAGGAGCCCCTGTCCTGTTCGTGAAGAAGAAAGATGGCTCCTTGCGGATGTGTATGGATTACCTCATGCTCAACCAGGTGACAGTGAAGAATCCTTATCCGTTGCCGCGCATCGACGACCTATTCGATCAGCTAAAGTCATCCACCGTGTTCTCCAAGATGGATCTGCGAAGTGGCTACTACCAGATGCGTGTGAAGGATGATGATGTTCCGAAGACAGCGTTCAGAACTCGCTATGGGCATTATGAATTTTTGGTCATGCCTTTTGGTTTGACGAATGCCCCTGCTGCGTTTACGGACCTGATGAACCGAGTATTCCGCCCATACCTCGACAAGTTTGTAGTGGTGTTTATTGATGACATTTTGGTTTATTCCGAGACGTTGGAACAACATCGTGAGCATCTGCGGATTGTACTCAACACATTGCGAGAAAATTAATTGTATGCAAAATTCTCAAAATGTGATTTCTGGATAAAGGAAGTGATGTTTCTTGGTCACGTGATTTCTGCCGGCCATATAGCTGTTGATCCTGCGAAGGTAGAAGCTGTGACAAAGTGGAATGCTCCGAGAAACCCGTCAAAATCCGTAGTTTCCTTGGTCTAGCTGGTTACTATCGGAAGTTTATCAAAGGGTTTTCTGAGTTGGATTTACCTTTGACCAAGCTGACTCGGAAGGAGGTCAAGTTCTCATGGACCCCTGGATGTGAGGATAGTTTTCAGGAGTTGAAGATGAGTCTGACTTCTGCTCCCGTGCTTGCTTTGCCTGTTGAGGGTATACCCTATGTCATCTACACTGATGCATCCCGACAAGGCTTAGGGTGTGTTCTGATGCAAGACGGAAAGGTGATCGCCTATGCTTCTCGACAGTTGAAACCTAATGAAGCTAATTGGCCTACGCATGATTTAGAGCTGGCTGCCATAGTTCATGCTTTGAAGATCTGGCGACACTACCTCTATGGAGAAAAGTTTGAAGTCTTTTCTGATCACAAGAGTTTGAGATATCTGTTGACTCAGAAGGATCTGAACTTGCGACAATGTAGGTGGATGGAATATCTTAAAGATTATAACTTCACCATCACCTATCATCCTGGTAAAGCAAATGTTGTAGCTGATGCTTTAAGTCGCAAGAAGGATGCTGTTTGTGCTGCTCTGAGATGTTCTGTGTGGGAAAACCTTGAACATGTGGCCAGTTGGAAACCTCAACCTATTGATTCAGTGGATGAAGATAAGTTGTGTGTTCATATGGCCAGTTTGACCGTTACACCAACCTGGATCTCAGAAGTCTTGCCTGCACAGTTGGAGAGTTCCGAGCTTGAAGAGTTGAAAGCTTTATCTGAGAAACCGCAATCTGACTTCTCTGTCGGAGTGGATGGTGCTATCTACTTCAGACAAAGGTTGTGGATACCCGATGTTGGTGATCTTAGACAGAAGGTTTTGAGTGAAGCTCATGGTTCCAAGTACACTATTCACCCTGGCACAACCAAGATGTACAAGGACTTACCGCGAAGCTTCTGGTGGAAGAACATGAAGAATGATATAGCTCTGTTTGTAGCAAAGTGCTTGACGTGTCAGCAAGTCAAGATTGAACATCAACGACCTGGTGGTCTTCTTCATCCTCTTGAGATTCCAGAATGGAAGTGGGAGAAGATCACAATGGACTTTGTTACTGGTTTCCCTAAGTCCAAGAGAGGTTATGATGCTGTTTGGGTGGTGATTGATCGGCTTACAAAATCTGCTCATTTTTTGCCTTTCAAAACCACATATAAAGTTGCTGAGATGGCTCAGTTGTATGTGGAGTGGATAGTTCGTCTGCATGGTGTCCCTGCTGTGATAGTTTCTGATCGAGACCCGAAATTCACTTCTCGTTTATGGGGTCAGATTCAGGAAGAGATGGGTACTGATCTGTGTTTCAGCACTGCTTACCACCCGCATACTGATGGTCAGTCTGAGAGAACAGTTCAGATTCTGGAGGACTTGCTTCGTGCTTGTGTGATGGATTGGGGTGGTGCCTGGGATCGGTATCTACCATTAGCAGAGTTCGCTTACAACAATAGCTACCAAGCCAGTATTGGTATGCCACCTTTTGAAGCTCTCTATGGTAGACCTTGTCGTTCACCTTTGCACTGGGATGATGTTGGTGAACGTTCCCTAGTGAAGACTGATGACATGCAGATGCTTGAGAAGGTACAGTTGATAAAGAAACGGATGAAAGCTGCTCAAGACAGACAGAAGATGTATGCTGATAAGAAGAGGTATGATGTAAGCTTCTTAGTGGGAGACTATGCTTTTCTAAAGATCAAGCCTATACATTCTATTGCAAGATCTAAAGTAAAAGGCAAGTTGAGTCCTCGCTATGTTGGACCATTTGAAATCTTAGATAAAGTGGGGGATTGTGCATATCGTCTAGCTTTGCCTCCTGCTTATGATAAGATTCACAATGTGTTCCATGTTTCTGTGTTGAGAAAGTACGTTAAGGATCCGTCTCATGTGCTCACCATTGAACCTGTGGAGATTAATGAGAATCTGACTTATGAAGAACTACCTGTGAAGATCCTTGACTCCCGAGTAAAGCAGATGAAGAATAAGGAGATAGAGTTAGTGAAGGTTTTGTGGAGATACCATGGTTTAGAAGAAACCACTTGGGAGTTGAGAGATGAGATGTTACGTACTCACCCTTCCCTCTTTGTATGAGATTTCGCGGACGAAATCCTTTTTAAGGGGTGGAGTGTTGTAACATACTGAAATCTCCTATGTACCTCTTTGTACTCTTTTCTATAAGCTTTGACCTTCATTTTCGTTCCATTTGTCCTTGGTTTTGATTTAAAAGAAATTAAGATGGTTATTGGTTAAATGTTTCCCATATATTCTTATTTCAAGGTTGCATGCACAAATGCCTCTGTTAGAATTAGATAATGGGTTTAAAATGCAATTTCACATTAAGTAATAAAAAGAGTAAAATAATTCGTCCTAGAACCTTCTAGTGTTTCCTAGAATATGAGAAATATGAAGAAAATCCGAATTTTATAAAAGGAAGAAGATAAATGTAATTATTAATGGTAATATGAGAATTTATGAGTAAAGAAGATAATTACAAAAGATTTTTGCAACAAATATTATAATCTGAAACCATCATGATAATTTGATAGTTTAATTCGTTTCCTTGAGCAAAAAGTAACTTAAGGGTCAAGTATTATTTAAAATGGAAATATTAATAACATTATCAATAGAATATAGGAAATAGGCTAATAAAAAGAAATAAAATACTTAATGCTCTCAAATCAGGAAAATAACTTCAAATTCGTATTCTAAACATAAAAATAAGCCTCTGTGCAAATTTGCAACTAATTTGGATAATATATGAATAATGAGTAAAATAGGAGAGAGAAAGTGTGTAGAATGTTCTATTTATTTAATAAATATAAAGATAATATCAACTTGTGAATATAATTGCAAAATCGTGTTCAAACCCTTTAAGGAGACTTATGGGTGAAGTTACACTAATTTTAGATAATGTTATCACCTCTTTTGAAGGAGGAAAGAGAAAATGACATATTAATTATTTCACCTATTAAACTTTCTCAAAATGCAAAACTAACTCCATAATTGAATTCTACGTGTCGAAATAAGTCAGGAGATAAATTTTCATAATTTTTGGACAACATTTGAGCCTCCAAAAGAAGAAAGACAAAAACATTTAAAATCTAATAGTTTTAATCGACTTTTGCTGAGGGATATTTCCCTGATCTAACGCGAGATTGGACGGTCCAGGTTCTTTAGTGGACCCACGTCCACCGATCCAACGACGCGCGGTCGTCTTCTACCTTTAGTCGGATTAGGCAACATGCTTGATTTCTCGTTTTTTTTAAATCACAATATCTTGATATTTACTCAACGATTTTCATTGAATTTTGTTTTGTTGGATTCCTTGTGAGATTGCGCACAGGATTATACCAAACTTTGCGAGCTTTGACGCGTATTTGTGAAACGCCTAAATCGGCCGCCGAACGTCTCTCATTGCCACACATTATTGAGATATCCAAATTATATACAAATTTCAAATAAATCGAAGTTAGCTGCAAAATACTAAAAATAATTTATTACATATTGTATATATCAAATTATGCAGTCATATACTATCAAAACCCTAATTTGGCCGACTATGGTTTACATTTCTCAAAACCTAATCCTTCAAATTAAAAGAATCATTAAAGTTTCTTATTAGGTTTAAAACATCATAATTAGACTCTCATTATTAATCAAACATCAACAATGTTTACTATAGTTAAGCAAGTGATCATCCAAGTCAACCCTAATTAGATGAGTAAGTTGAAATTGGGTCATTACATTTCCCTTGTGAGTATATATATATACATATATATATATATATATATATATATATATATATATATATATATATATATATATATATATATAAAGAATTGTGTACCTAAGTACACATAAGTTATATGTACCAGCGTCATTCTTATCCTTCTGATCCTAAAACCACGTGCATGATTACAATAGCGGTGGGGTCATAACTAATTGTTATACATGTCAGTTTCCTAGCCCATTAATTATCTCTGCACGCATTCCGGTTTCTCCGCACGTTGCTTTTCCAGATAAACGAGTCCTTATTAGCTTCCTTAACCTTATTTATCACGTTGGAATTCTTTAAATATGACTTCTTTGGTTTCCACACTTCGCCAACTATATCGCGCTACTTCTTCTACGTTCTTTCAAATATCAAGTATAATAAGGAAATCATTTCCTTATTTGGTTTGTTACTCGAACAATTTATTCGGTGTTAAGAAAACTATAAATAAGATGGAGTAGAAAATGTTTATTTCACTAACAGTTCTATTCTATAAATATAGGGCGATTCAGCCCTGCACATGTGTTCTTGTGAATTTCACTCTGTCGAGGAGCGTGTTTACAAGTGTTCGTCGCTGTGAATCCCTGGACTAAAGGGAATTTCCATTATCTTCTTGTTGGAAGTTTTCTATGTGATCATTACAAATATAGCACGATAGAATTCGTTGAGCAAAAAGGTACGCCGATCATACTATTTTCTACAAAATTATATTCATGATGCTAATTATTGGAATAGATATGAAAAGTATTATAATACATGTTACTTGACCTATTTTACTCTCAATACTCAAAGTATTGTCGATGATGGGTTTAAATTTACCTACTGCTTCCTAACTCATATCAATATTCGTATTGTATGTTTCCATAAGTAAGAAGGAACATGAGCGACAGATTTATATATAAACAAACTACCACTCATATTTATCTTTCATGTACAATCATGGTGATAGATTCACGGACAATTGCTTATGCTTGCATGGATTTATCTATTGAAATCAAATATAAAGTAGCCATATAAATATGTTGTCACGGTTGACCATTCCAGAATTGTTTCTTTGTGGGACATATTTTAAGCATACTTCTATTGTGTACATGGCGTGATTGATAATTTGGTTAAAATAAAATTTAACTTTAGTGTGTACGTTGGTGTTTGTTTGTCTACCATTATTGGCATCCCAATAGTGATCTACGTGATAATATGTTTATATGATTATTATACATTGTGCTAAGCTTATCACAATGTAAGTTACAATTTTGTACTTTCTGTATGCCTTAAGATTTTTCTTATTTTGTAGGCTTTGTTAAACAAAAATATGTCTATTGACACGGAATGGCTAATTGAAGATATGGAGATGAGTGCATGCTGGTGCGCTTCCGCTAGAGGTGCAACACACTAGCCGATTTGACTCGACTAGATGCGCCCCACAAGGTCGGAATGCACGGTGGATGGGGGTTTGCTTTCAAAATTTATAAATCTAAACTAGCTACCTACGTCTACTAAAACAACTACACCCGCAAGCGCACGGGGTCGTGTCGTAGTATAGGAAGGTGGCAAGTATAGGGTCGATCCACAGGGAAAAGAGGGGGCACTAGAGCTAGGTTAGTTTGACTAGGTTCCTACTGCGGAGACTAGGGTTAAGGGTTTAAAGGTTGATTTTGATTGTTCAACTACTATGAACAAATGAGAAATTAAAGGCAAGAATGAAATCTATGTTAACCCTAGGTTAGATTAAGACTAAGAAAGCAAGGAAAGACTAAGCTAGGTATGAAAAGGCAAGTTACACTAAGGAAAGAAAGAGAGAAGCAAAAGAGCTAAGCTAGCATGAACAAGGTAAGAGAAAGGAAAGAAGATAAGTAAGCAAGAAAAGAACTAATTAAGCTAAGCAAGCGCAAAACTAGGGTTTTAAGCAGTAAAGAGATGTGTGGGCTGTTTAGGGGTATGAACTTATCACTTAAGTTGGGGGGTGACATATGAACATTATGATTCCATTTAGATTATCCAAACCAAACAACAAGTTAGAGTCTAATGAATTAACCTATGCTACTAACTAGCCATGGATATGCTAGGTTGTGTATAGGGGAACTAGTCCCTAACACCCCCTACTACCCTTACGAGGCTCAATTGGGTTAGGGATTAGGTTCAATTCAATTAGAGTCTAATCAAGTCTAGGTTTCTAGATTAGGCATTCCTAGGGCAATTAGGGGCCGAGGGTAGTAATGGGGAGGTGAGATTAGGGTTTTGGACCCCAATTCCCCCACATTCTAGCCTTGAGAAGGCACCATGCTAATTGCACTAGAATTGTCTAATCTAGCTACTTAGATCTTTCACTTAGGTTTAGGGAGATTGATTAAGATGTAGGAAGATGGTAGGCAACCTAGGGATCCAAGAATTGGACCTAGGGGCAAATCCCAAAATTCACACATATAAGCAATTTGCCCAAATTCCTAGGCGATTTCACACACAAACCAACAAGTAATCCATGGAGAAAGAGATGCAAATAGAATATAATCATTAACAAATGAAATTACAAAGTTTACATGTCATGATCCCCCAACATGGTATCAAAGTAACATAATTCCCCCCAAATAGCCCACCCAAGGGGCCTAGCTACTCATAACAAAGCAAAATACAAAAAGAGAGCAGAAAGAGGTAGAAGAAGCCATGGAGCTCAGTGTAGATGAAGCGATCTTCCTCTCCAGTAGTTGCAGGACGTCCTCCTCCCTCCTCCGAGGATGAAATGATGTGGAATGATGAAAGGAAGTGGATGGAAGGCTTAGATATGGGGGGTTATGTGGTGGAAATGGTGAAATGGAGTGGATTTGAGGTGGATATGGAGTGGGTGGCGATTTGGGGAGCTAGGAAGGGGTAGAAGGTAGCCAACCCCATGCCCCAGCCGCCACCTAGGTATATATAGGTGTGGGGGAAGCACTAGGTTAAGTTAGGGGCAAAATGGGGAAAGCAGTGAAAAAGTGGCTGGATTGTGTGAGTAGCACGGCTGTGGTGGGGTACCACGGCCGTGGTGGGTAGGATAGGCTATGGCCGTGGTGGATGGGCACGGTCGTGGGAATTAAAATAGCAAAGTTACAGGGTTTTTGTCAAAACGGCCACGGTCGTGGAGGTGGTGGTGTGCCACGGTCGTGGTGTATGGCACGGCCGTGGTGGGCTTGGTGGAGGTGGTCGTGGTGCTGCTGCACGGCCATTTTACTCTGCTGTGCCATGGCCGTTTTGTGGAGCATGGTCGTGGTGTCTGCCCATTGCATAGCCGTGGTGCTCTCTGCTTCACTTGGATGTTGAGCCTGTTAATTTCTAAGTCATCTAGCACGGCCGTTCTGTGGTACCACAGCCGTGTTGGGTCCTGGATCAGCACTTTAACTTGGATCTTTGGCTTTTCTTGGACTTCTTTGCTTTAATTGATCTTTGGCCACTAGGGGTAGGTCGAGGGAGCATCAGACTTCACTTTGGGCCTCTCCAAGTGCAGAGGAACCCTAGGATCACCCCTTCTCTCTCTCTTCCATCAAGTGTGGTCCAAAAGCCTGAAAAACATGCAAATAATGTCCATAAGTGCATTTTATACAAATAAGCATATTAGGGGGAATGACATGCAATCTAACAGGTATAGATGTGATTGAAAAGCAAAAAGACACAAGATGAAGCCCTAAAATAGGGCTGCATCACCACCCCAAACTTAAAACATACTTGTCCTCAAGTATGCTCCAACTCAATCTCTCTACAAACTTTCACATTCAAGACATGACAAATGCAATGTAAAAGGTGATTATTGTTGAATGGGCTCAAAGATGACTAAGTACATGCATTCCACCTCTCTCCTCTCCTACTTTCACAAATCAATCATGAAAAGAGCACAAAGCATATGAACTTCAAATATAGCGCATAGAATACACAAGTTATCCATATTTCTTCCATTAAGTTTTGGGTAAACCGTTTCATGGTGGCGTTAATCAAGAATGACTAGGAGTGTTGTTTCACATTCATGCATTCAATCTCATATCTCAAATCACACCAAATGACCCATGTGGATGCGGAAAAGGGTACAATGAGCTAAGTTTGATGTTTCCTAGCTCAATGGGTATGACAGTGGAAGAAAGGGTTGCGGTAATATTTTTGGAGTGTTTTTACACACTCATCTTTTCTTTATTTGAATGCTCTTAAACAGGAGCATCCTTTTATTTTATTTTGCTTTTCTTTTTCTTTTCTTTTTCTTGCCCTTGGTGTAGATAGGGCATATGGTGGATAGAATGAATCGGGGAGATAAAGATATGGCCACCCCAAACTTTTAGAGGTGGCCAAGGCTGATTATGTGCACTAGGGCATCTTTTTATGAGGCGGAGGGGTATGAAGATGGTGGAAGAATAGTCGGGTCAAAGAGGGGTCATTGGTATGATTTTCCACATAAGACGTCCTGCATGAAAATTAATCCAACACTTCATTCAAGATATCACACCACATGAATGAACAACATGAAATTGATATATCAAACATGTGATTCCACAAACACTAAGCGTTCAAAGCTTGCTCAATTTCATAATTCAACCAATTCAATCACAATCCTAAGAGAGGTGATGCACATGTAAAAAGTCAAACATTGATACCACTCAGCAACAAACAATGGTGATTCACTTGCATTTGTCAAAGGTCAACATTTTAATTCAAAACAATAGAGATTGGGTCAAAACACAATTTTTAGACAAGAAGTTCCAAGTTTGGGCAAAATTGGCCAAAATGGTGCCAAGTTGCCTTCAATCACATCTAAGCATATATTATTGAACTTAAAGCAGTAAACAAGCAAATCCTAGCTAAAAACATGCAAAAATTACCAAAAATCTACATGGTATGCAATGCATGGCAAAAGAGAATTTTTTTTGAAAATTACGCAAAAAATGACAATAAGGTAAACTACATGGAATGCAGGTATGCAAAGCAGTAAAATTCTAGAGTAGATAGCAGGGCAAGCAAAAGAAATGAAAAACAACAAACAAAAAGTAAAATAGCATATGAGATGCAAAAATGAGTGAAAGAAGAATAAGGGCATACTGCCCTACCACCCCAAACTTTTGAACCATGCTATCCTCAGCATGACACTAAAGTCTAGGGTGATAGGGTGGATGATCACTGCGGAGGTGGTGGAGGTGCTCCTCCCTGTCTGTAGTAGGCGCCCCAGTAGTCTGACTATGGAGGCAGATAGCTGTCCTGAAAAGCTGATAAAGAACTCCACCAGTCTTCACCCCACTGTGGGTTCCTCTGGGCCTGGGCATTGTGAAACTGATAAAGGTGGTTGACCTGGTAATGCATATGTTGGTGGTCCAACCACATGGCATCCTGTGTCCTCTGAAATCCCTCATGTGCCCATAGAATTTTGTCATGCGTCGCCTGAATGCCCTCCAGCTGTGCATGGATGGTACCCATATCATATGCATTCACTGAAGGCTGTTGTGGCTCTGACGCTCCCATTCTTTCTTCTCTTTGCCTCACCCGTCTTGCCGCTCTCTCCTCTGTCGTCCGCCTCTTCTCCGCCGCCTGTGAAGGCTCTCCTAAACCCCCTGCAAACCTCACCTCAGGGATTGCCTCTCCCCTGGGGTTCTCCTCCTCGTACCTCCTCAACTTTTGCAGAAAATCTGACTTTGGTCCATACTGTGCCATGAGGGGAGGAGTATGGCATGGCATCTCTAATGTGACTCCTGGGTAGGGTGGGTTGATTTGGTAAATGATCTTCTGATCCGTAACCGTAATCATGGATGAGTGAGCCAGGTAGTGCAAATCAACCAACTTGCCACCCTCTGCCTTTGTATATCCTGTCATGTCATGTCCTAAGGCAGTGGCAATAGATGTTACAATCCCTCCCATTACAAAAGGATTTGCACTCTTGGACAGGATTGTCCTCATGTGATCAATCAATAACGCCCCCAGGTTCACATATCTCTCTTTTGTCACCCAACCAAGCACAAAAAGATCTTTGTTGGTGCAGCTGCCTTGATTTTCATACCTTCCAAAGATGGTGTTTGCCAACACCTTCTGAACATAGCGGAGAAATGGGCTATGAATACCACTTGTCTTTGATTTCCCTGCTACAAATGTACTTTGGCCGGTGAAGCACTTCCACATGGCTGGATACGTAGAACTAGAGTCATTTTCTGTCCTTCCTCCATCTAGGAGGGCAGCCATCTCTCCACTTGGGGAAAAAATCTGATTTAACATCTCTGAGGTTATCTTCCACCTCTTGTCCCCAATCGTTACCTTAATTGCATTCTCGCCATCATTTTTTTCTTTCTCTAGCATGGCAAAGAACTGCTGCATTAACTCAATGTATGATTCCTGCTGCAGCGTCAAAATCTCAAATAGCCCCAATTTTTCCATCAATTCTTGAAAATAGGCATAGAACCCCATTGCCTCCATTGACGTTGGGCATGTGTATCGAGTAGCTAGCACTCTGCGTGTCAGGCATCCAGGGTGCTTGGGCTCCTTTGCCCTGCCTGTAGTAACCTCTGGCTATGAAAACGGGCGTTGTGGCGGGCTTGGTTGCTGCTCAACTTCAGGCATATCCATATCATCTTCATCACGTAAAATGAGGCGTCAACATGGTCGTCGTTGTGGCTCGGGTTGCGGTTGTGCCGCAGAGGAGACGCACGGTCGTGCGGATGAAACTAATGGCCACGCAGCTGAGGCGGAAGGTCTCTCAGATGAGACAGAGTGTCGGGAGGCAGACGGTGGTGGCTGCGATGAAGATGGTACCCCCTGTTATGGCTGTAGGGAGGCTTCTTCAGCAATAGACTCCACAGTGGCATCCGATTCTGCCTCCGTCAACTGGGGGCGGTTGTTCCTTGTCTTCCTTTGGTAGGGGATGACACCCCTAGTCTTCTCTACTGCCTTCCTTGCAAACTTCTTCATTCTTGCTCGAAAAAGGAGGTGGAATTAGAAAATTTCAGATTTCTCCGAAGAACGGGGTTGTTGGGGCGGAATGGAGAGAAAGTGGTGCGTTTGTGGATGGAAATGGGTGGGATCTGGAGATTAAGGTAGTGGAAATGGTAGGGGAGTGATTGGGAATGGTTTGGGGGTGATTTGGTGGGGATTCAAGGGTTGGAATGGGCGGGCGGAGTGCTGCACGGGCGCTAGGGCGCGGAACACGGCCGTTCTGTTCTTCAGAGAAATGAGCAAGTGAATAGACGTTTTGCAAAATTTGACTTAAATCTGCTGGAATCGGGCTGCTGCACGGCCGTGCTGCCTTGCACGACCTTCTGACCTGGTTCAAAACTTAGTCGATTTTCACAATTTTCTGATCATTTCTTTGTTGAATGTGAGTGCACCACCACGGCCGTGTTGATGTACCACGGTCGTGTTGGGCACTGTAACAGCAGTAGGAGACTCGAATCTTGTTCAAACATCAAAAATAGATCTCAAGTTGATATTCTATTGATGTGTTGTCAAACTTTCATCTATTCTTCTTTGTTTCACTCTGTTCTCGCCTGCACATATCAAAACTATACAAAAACTATCAAATACGAGTGTGTGTGTGCTTTCTTGGAAAAATGTAAAAATATAGAAAAAGTATCAAAAATGTAGTTTGGGTCAAAAATTCCCAAACCTAGGTGGGTTGCCTCCCACAAGCGCTGAGTTTCTTGCCTTCAGCTAGGCTTCTTGGTGATTCTTCAAAATTCACTCGTTTGGCATTCTCATGTGTCCATTCTTGCAAAATGCGCATCCTTCTTTTGCACTCAATCTGTTTTCCTCATCCCTTTGATCACAATAATCATCATTTACTTCTTCACCCTGATGTCCTTCTCTCAATTGCCCATTTGGACTTGTGGAGTGATCATGTCCAATATCCCTATCTCGGACTCGCCGGGTTGGGGTCATGTACATGTTGATGTTGATCTTCATGTCCATAAATGAGACTGTCATGGTGCCACTGCGTACATGAATGTCGGCATCAGCTGTAGATAAGAAAGGCCTCCCCAAGATGATGGGAATCTTCCTATCCTCCAGCTCCATATCAAGTACAATGAAATCCGCCGGGAACACCGCGCCTTTTTCCTTGTCTATCATTACCAAGACATCATCCACTCTACCTCTTGGCACTTTTATGGATCTATCTGCCAACTAGAGAGTGCAATGTGCTGGCTTCAACTTGCCTAAGCCCATCTCAACATAGACATGATATGGCATCAAATTCACACTAGATCCCAAATCAAGCAAGGACCTGTCTATGCGATGTCCCCCTATGTAACTAGGTATGAGTGGGGCTCCTGAGTCCTTTCTCTTCACAGGAAGTGAGTGTTGTATGATGGAGCTCACTTGTTCATTCAGTCTCACCTTCTTTGGAATCCTCCCTGTTGACCTTCTTTTCACAGTGCATAAGTTCTTGAGGAACTTGACATATGATGGGATTTGCTTGATAGCATCCAAAAGTAGAATGTTCACCTTTACTTGGCAAAACACCTCAAGAATATCAACATTGTGCTTTTGCCTCCTTTTCAATTCTGATGGCTCATGTAGTGCTTCTACAAATGGAGGATCCCTAGTTTTTTCCGCACTTCCATGAACATGAGGCGGAACGCTAGGGATGGTAGGACCTGCAAAAGGGATATGTGGTGGATCACAAGGAATCCCAAACTCAACATGCAGTATCACAACATCATCTTCAGCAGTATCAATCACAGTGTCACCACTTGGCTGCCTTTGCTTTGCTTTATCAACCTTTCTTTGACTTGCGGTCTGCTCAAGAGTTTTTCCACTCCTTAGAACTGTCACGGCACTACCTTGCTCATGGTGGAGAGGGGGAGCATGTTGTGGCTGTGGAGGAGGTGGAGGTGATACTTGGGGTTGAAATTGAGGTGGAGAAGGGAATTGAGGGGGATGAGAGAATTGGGGCTAGAAAGTGAAGTTTTGTGAAATTTGAGGTGAGGGAGGTGGTGGAGGGGTGTAAGGCTGGGGATAGCCTTGGAAGGAGTGAATGGGGTGCACTTACATGGGGGGTGGACTGTAAAAAACTTGTGAAGATGGTATGGGTCCACTTGCTTCATGGTGGCTCACGATGGGTCTTGAAGACAATTTTTCCTCTTAGAGAGCGATTATAGAAGATAGTTGCTCTATTCTCTCTTCTAACCTTGCAACATCCCTTTGAACATCATCAAACACTCTCAATCTAGAAAGAACCTCTTCCTCAAACCTTGAGCTGTATGTGGGACTTTGTGGTTCCTGGTAGCTATAGGAGTGAGGTGTCTTCTTTTCTTCCCCATAAAACTCAATAGAATTGACTGGGTGGCAAGGAGCATTTGTCACCTGGTTCTTCATGAAGTTCACCATGTCACCAAGAATCTTCATCACTTGCGGGCTTGAGTCATCATGATTAGGAGGTCTCTCACCAAAGGCACACCCCCTTTCATTCATCATGCTAGAAGCTCGAATTCTTGATCCTTCAGCCAACTTCTCAAACAAAGGCCATATCTCCTCAGGTGGCCTAGCCATGAAAACTCCTCCATAAGAAGAGTCCAATGTGTCTTGGTCCTTTAGAGACAAACCAGAGTAGAATGATTGAACTAGCTGCCACAAAGGGATCTCATGGTGAGGACACTCTCTCAACAGCTTCTTGAATCTCTCCCATGCATTATGAAACTGCTCATTGCCCATTTGGCTAAAATTTGTCACGGACCGCCGCATTTGTGTCAACCTTGCTATAGAGTAGAATTGTCTCAAGAAAGCATTCTTCATTGTTTCCCAACTCATGATGTCCTTTCTTGAGTCATACCAGTCTTTAGCTCTATCTTTGAGGGAGAAGGAGAACAAGGTCAACCGAATTATATCATCACTAGCCGTCGACGTCCTGAAGGTGGAGCATACTTCAAGAAAGGAGTCCAAGTGCTTGTAGGGGTTCTCACTCTCTGAGCTGTAGAATATGGGCAGGAGCCCAAGAAGACCTGGAGGAATAGAGAATTGCCCCCCTGGCATTTGATCAACCCTGCTAGCAATTGGCGATTTGTAGTTGCTAGGCATGAAGTAGTCTTGAAGCGGCTTGTGAGGTGAATTTTGGTCTTCCATCTTGTTTCCTCCCGAATGGCTTGTCACATGCAAAAAGCACAACCAAACAAAAGAAAGCAAGTTAGTAAACCAATATACACAAGAAATTCAAAGAAAAATGAATAAAGAATAGCAATGATGAGGGCAGTAGGAAAAGTCAAAGCAAAACTAACTAGCTAGGCCGAGCGCCTCTAATCCCCGGCAACGGCGCTAGAAAGCTTGGTGCGCTTCCGCTAGAGGTGCAACACACTAGATGATTTGACTCGACTAGATGCGCCCCACGAGGTCAGAATGCACGGTGGATGGGGGTTTGCTTTCAAAATTTATAAACCTAAACTAGCTACCTACGTCTACTAAAACAACTACACCCGCAAGTGCACGGGGTCATGTCGTAGTATAGGAAGGTGGCAAGTATAGGGTCGATCCACAGGGAAAAGAGGGGTCACTAGAGCTAGGTTAGTTTGGATAGGTTCCTACTGCGGAGACTAGGGTTAAGGGTTTAAAGGTTGATTTTGATTGTTAAACTGCTATGAACAAACGAGAAATTAAAGGCAAGAATGGAATCTATGTTAACCCTAGGTTAGATTAAGACTAACAAGCAAGGAAAGAATAAGCTAGGTATGAAAAGGAAAGTTACACTAAGGCTAGAAAGAGAGAAGCAAAAGAGCTAAGCTAGCATGAACAAGGTAAGAGCAAGGAAAGAAGCTAACTAAGCAAGAAAAGAACTAATTAAGCTAAGCAAGCGCAAAACTAGGGTTTTAAGCAGTAAAGAGATGTGTGGCCTGTTTAGGGGTATGAACTTATCACATAAGTTGGGGGTGACATATGAACATTATGATTCCATTTAGATTATCCAAACCAAACAACAAGTTAGAGTCTAATGAATTAACCTAAGCTACTAACTGGCCATGGATATGCTAGGTTGTGTATAGGAGAACTAGTCCCTAACACCCCCTACTACCCTTATGAGGCTCAATTGGGTTAGGGATTAGGTTCAATTCAATTAGAGTCTAATCAAGTCTAGGTTTCTAGATTAGGCATTCCTAGGGCAATTAGGGGCCGAGGGTAGTAATGGGGAGGTGAGATTAGGGTTTTGGACCCCAATTCCCCCACATTCTAGACTTGAGAAGGCACCATGCTAATTGCACTAGAATTGTCTAATCTAGCTACTTAGATCTCTCACTTAGGTTTAGGGAGATTGATTAAGATGTAGGAAGATGGGAGGAAACCTGGGGATCCAAGAATTGGACCTAGGGGCAAATCCCAAAATTCACACATATAAGCAATTTGCCTAAATTCCTAGGTAATTTTACACACAAACCAACAAGTAATCCATGGAGAAAGAGATGCAAATAGAATAGAATCATTAACAAATGAAATTACAAATTTTACATGTCATTATCCCCCAACATGGTATCAAAGTAACATAATTTCCCCCAAACAACCCACCCAAGGGGCCTAGCTACTCATAACAAAGAAAAATACAAAAAGAGAGCAGAAAGAGGTAGAAGAATCCATGGAGCTCGGTGTAGATGAAGCGATCTTCCTCTCCAGCAGCTGCAGGACGTCCTCCTCCCTCCTCCAAGGATGAAATGATGTGGAATGATGAAAGGAAGTGGATGGAAGGCTTAGATATGGGGGGTTATGTTGTGGAAATGGTGAAATGGAGTGGATTTGAGGTGGATATGGAGTGGAATGGAGTGGGGGCGATTTAGGGAGCTAGGAAGGGGTAGAAGGTAGCCAACCTCGTGCCCCAGCCGCCACCTAGGTATATATAGGTGTGGGGGAAGCACTAGGTTAAGTTAGGGGCAAAATGGGGAAAGCAGTGGAAAAGTGGCTGGATTCTGTGAGTAGCACGGCCGTGGTGGGTAGGATAGGCCACGACCGTGGTGGATGGGCATGGTCGTGGGAATTAAAATAGCAAAGTTACAGGGGTTTTGTAAAAACGGCCACGGCTGTGGTGGTGGTGATGTGCCATGGCTGTGGTGTATGGCACGGCCGTGGTGGGCTTGGTGGAGGTGGTCGTGGTGCTGCTGCACGACCGTTTTGCTCTGCTGTGCCACGTCCGTTTTGTGGAGCACGACCGTGGTGTCTGCCCATTACACGGTCGTGGTGCTCTGCATGGCCGTGGTGCTCTCTGCTTCACTTGGATGTTGAGCCTGTTAATTTCTAAGTCATCTAGCACGGCCGTTCTGTGGTACCACGGCCGTGCTGGGTCCTGGATCAGCACTTTAACTTGGATCTTTGGCTTTTCTTAGACTTCTTTGCTTCAATTGATCTTTGGCCACTAGGGGTAGGTCGAGGGAGCATCAGACTTCACTTTGGGCCTCTCCAAGTGCAGAGGAACCCTAGGATCGCCCCTTCTCTCTCTCTTCCATCAAGTGTGGTCCAAAAGCCTGAAAAACATGCAAACAATGTCCATAAGAGCATTTTATACAAATAAGCATATTAGGGGGAATGACATGCAATCTAACAGGTATAGATGTGATTGAAGAGCAAAAAGACACAAGATGAAGCCCTAAAATAGGGCTGCATCACATGCCATATGGGGGTTTCTCTTGATCAACAACACCAAGGCAAATCCATGCATGACAACATAGATGAACCCAACTTACATGAAAGTGTTGGCCTTGAAGAGAATACTATGCTGACTTGTTCAATTCATCCCAATTTTTTTGAAGAGGGTACATCTCAAGGTTATGACCAGCCACTAAATAACAATGATGATGTCCAAATACCTTATATTGGATTAAAGTTTAGTTCAAAAGAGGAAGCATACCAATATTACAGCAAGTTTTCTGCCAAGGAGGGTTTCTCAATTAGAAGGAGTAAATACTATACTAACAAACCAGGTTCACTTACCATGAGGATATTTGTCTGCTCTCAACAAGGAGAAAAGGATATGAAAGATAGGAGAAAGGCCGTAACTACTACAGAAATAAAAAGATGAAGGATTACTCGTGTCAATTGCATGGCAAAAATGAAAGTTTCATTACAAAATAGCAACTGGATTATAACAAATTTTATAAAAGATCACTCTCACCCTCTTTCATCACCATCTAAGGTTCCACGATTGAGATCTCATCATAAGGTATCTCAGACTGCAAAGGACCTGATCTCTGCTTTCCATAGTTGTGGTGTAGGCCCGTCAAAAATAGCTTCGGTTTTACGGGAGTCAGGTGATCAGTGTATTACATCACAAGATTGCATAAATTACATAAAAGCTAACCGCAGGAACAATTTGGGTAGAGAATGCATGTCCATGATGGAAATTTTTCTCAAATCTAGGTCTAGTAATGATTCCTTTTTCTTTTGATATGAACATGATTATGATTATACAGTTCGGAGTATTTTTTGGGCAGATGGGAGGTCAAGAGAGACATACATGACACTTGGAGATGTTTTGGTATTTGATGTAACATATCGAACCAACAAATTTAGTATTCCCTTTGCCCTTTTTCTGGTGTGAACCATCATCGACAATCAACACTTTTTGGTTGTGTGCTTCTTGCTGATGAGACGGAAGAAACTTTTGTTTAGCTATTTGAGACATGGTTACAATGCATGCATGGAAAGCTCCTATTTCCATCATCACTGATCAAGATTGTGCTATTTGCAATGCCATACGTAGAGTTTTTCCAGAGACATTACATCGGTACTACTCTTGGCATTTTGGAAAAAATGCACTAATGCACCTTTATGAGTGGAGAAATGGTAATGATCAATTTGGAGATGAATTTAAAAGTTGGAGAGACAAATCTGAGACTATAGAGGAGTTTGAGGAAAAATGGAAAGAGATGAAAGAAAATTACAACATTTCTGATAGTTGCTGGCTTGGACAAATGTATCAACAACAACAACATTGGGTTCCTTTGTTCCTGAAGGATACATTTTTTACAGGGATGAGTTCTAGTCAAAGGGAAGAAAGCATAAACTCTTTTTTTGATGGCTTTGTACATGCACATACGCCATTATCTGAATTTGTTAACCAATATGAACGTGCCTTATCAACACGAAGACAAACTGAAGAAGATGAAGATTTTCGAACCATGTCAACTAAGGCACCTCTTAAGTCAAAGCATCCATTAGAATTGCAAGCAGGTGAAGTGTACACTGCTAAAATGTTTACATTCTTTCAGTATGAATTCATTGAAAGTGATGAGTATTTGGTAAGTAAAATTGATAAAGAAATGGGAGTGACGAGGTGGGCTGCACAAAGGCGTGGTTCCATGAAGAATGCACGTACAATCACTTTTAGTTACATTGATGATGTGATAGTAACATGCACATGCAAAAAGTTTGCCTTTGAAGGAATTTTATGTAGGCACATTCTCAAAGTTTTTAAGAAAAAGGACATTGATTTCATTCCATCTAGATATGTGCTTCACAGGTGGACTATTGGTGCAAGGTATATTGGACCCAAGACAAATCATTTTAGTTCAACAATAGATGGTGACATACCTACGTCAATAATGCAATGGGCACTTCATAATGAATGTATGGAAATTTCAGAGACGGGAAGAATTTCCACAACTCACAACGAGGAGGCAATGAAACGAGTGAAGGAGGCTTTGGTTTCATTGAGTCCAATTGAGATAAATATGAATGACTCGAATGCCCTAGTACCACAACCTCAACTTGCTTTATCGCAATTATCTGAAATCAATTTTCGTGATCCTTCTAGTATAAAACTAAAGGGGAGGCCAAGAAACATTACTAGACAAAAATCAACTTTGGAAGAGGTGACAAAAGACCCAAAGAAGCAAAGAACTTGTAGTATTTGTGGGAAAAAAGGACATTATATGACTACATGTCCGTACTAGATATAATTAATACACCTTCTTATTTTACTAGATTACTAAAATTTAGTTATTGACATGATACTTCAATTTTAGGAACAGTCTATGGATGAGAAAGAAGAAGAACATTGACATTTGTCAAAAGATGGACATGAACGTGCCAAGATCTTTTGAAAAGTATTTGAAAAAATACATAACTTTTGTATTAGTTATCGTGAGTGTTTTTTTAGTTTCGCATATATGACAACGTGCCAAGATCTATTAGTACAATATATAATTTAGTGATTGACTTTTACACTTTGCATGCTACTTTGGGTAACTTACGAATAAAGATTGTGATGATACAATGTGCATTCTAATATGGTTTCAGTTGTTTGAATCTGGAAACATTTTTTTCAAGCACGTGATTTACTGACAGCTTCTTCATAGAAATTTGTGACCAGGAGCAAAACTAAATTTGTAACAAATAGCATCACATATTCAAGTGACTGATAAGTTAGATATCGACTAAATAATGTTGTAATTAACTTAGGAGATTCACAATAGGATAACCATAATGCTGACGATATCTCTCACATGATTCCCACAAATCACAAAAAAAGGACAGCGTCGGAGGGGTGCCTCAGCACCACGATACAAATTGTCGTTGTCACATTCCCTTGCCTGCTTTATAGACTCGCATAGACAGGCTAGGAAGGACGCTGGGCTACAAACCGGAGTCTCGTGCCTAGAGGACATGGTGTCACTGTTTGCCGCCGTTAGCAGGTTCTACGTTCTGTGTTCTCTCCTCCTCCTTTTCGTCATTTTACAGGGAAGCAATATAGAAAGGGAAGGGACGGGATGATGTGGTCAACTCATAGCGAGAGCAGCCGTTGGAAATGAGGGGTTCTGATCCGCTTATCGTTGCAACGGGATGATGAGGTCAACTCGGCTGCTCAATCGCAAACGCTACACAACCTTGGCTGCATTTCAATTTCTTGCTACTCAATAGCAGAGGCCACACGGCCTTGTGTGATCATATATATATATATATATATATATATATATATATATATATATATATATATATATATATATATATATATATATATATATGTATATAATCATTCACGTGACACCAATTGCAAGTTCAACATGTGCTAATATTTCATTTCATTTTCAAATGTACTGTTTACATTCATTGATTCTAGGATCATGTTTGTCTAAAGACGTGAGTGATGTCCTCTAAATAACTTTTACATTACATTCATACACATCATATAGTATATACAATTTCTCAAATAGGATTTGTTCTTGTTTCACCGAGCAACTCGAGTTCATACAATCTTCCAAACAAGACTTTTGGTACTTCCTCCCTGAAGACTTTATCAGGATTCTGCATCAATCCTTATAACATTGGAGTTTTATCAAACATCATGCATAGCATGTAGACTATTACCAACATCCTGCATAATTTGAATACGATCAACATCCTACATTAAAAAATATTTTGAATCAGATTTTTATAATTTTACAAGTTAAAAAGTTCATAAAAAGATCTTCAAAACCATTCATGGAGAAAGACTAACATAGATAAGAAGTATAATTCTACAACCCGTACATATAACACTCATTTTACCATATAGTAGTACATATTTACCTATACAATAACAAAGAAATTTGATCGTTTGTTTAGTAAATCATAGCACCTAAACTGGAATTTATTAATAAAACAAGGAAGATGGGAGGAGGCAGATAAGAAGAGGCTGGAAACATAAATAAAATTCAAAATACAATTAATCATACTAACTTAAACATGGAAGAAAGTAATAATTTTTACAGTTGTGCTCTAAGTGGATTGTATATGAGGACGTGAGAGAGTAAATGCTTGCCTGCACACAAAAAAAGAGAGCACATTTGCTAGTAAATCTTAGCACCTAAGCACTTGGAAACTGTTCGTAAAATAAAAGAATAGGAGGAGGCCGAGAAGATGAGGCTGAAAACATATAAAATACTAACAAAGAGTGATGATGGACGATAATAAAAACATAATATAAATATATTGTTGTAACATACCTAGCAAAAGTAAAGTCATCAATTATTCTGCAGGAAACCAACTTCCTTTTCTGTTTTCACCGGCTTTGTTGTATTGTTCTTTTCTTAATGTTGTGATTGACCGATCAATGGTAGAGTAGACAGAAGGAAAGAACTTTTCAGTTGCGTGGATATCCAAACAGTGTAATATCCAAACAGATATGCAAGCAACCTGGAATACTATAATCCTGAAATTAAAAAAATGACGAGGAACAATATTAGACACGATCTTTCGGTGACAACTTAATCTGGAATCTCGCTCCCGCACAAGAGATGGGAACCGGAAATATAATTATTGATAGGGTATCGAAGAACGATGATATAGTGGAATCCAGGAGGAATGAAAAAGGTACTTTGATCGGATCCATAGGCTGCATCCACACAGGTAAAGGCCGAAACTAGGCGTCGTGCTGCTGGCGGTACCCGGTTAGAAGGAGGGCGGCAGGGCCGAGCGGAAACACAAGGCGAGAACAATTTTACGAATGAGAGAGAGTAAGTGGGCGGCAAGGCCACTAGGGTTATGAGGAGGAATAAACAAATGCTAGGATAATACTATTTTGGTCAGGGATTAAAGTATTTTTGGTCAGAAATAAGCCTTGGGGATGCAATCCAGTCCGGCCAAGGCTGTCATCCCTAACCCACTATCCTTCACTTATATTAAATTTTGTTTTAGGTACATAATTCTATTGTGGGCACCAGATTGTAGAACAACGACAATCTTTATAATCTTTGTGGAGTTGTTAAATAGAATTTTGTGATCTACTTCGCCAACTCAGTTCTCTCATTGATTATTTGTTTGTCGATTTGGCCTGTCGTCTGAGAGGTTGTTGACGCTTTTATCGTACAAACTAGGGTTGTATGTCATGGGTGTTTCTTGGGCTTGAAGGACTTCCGTGCAAATCCCAACAAGTAGTATCAGAGGGAAGGTTGCTATGAGACGATCAGCGAGCACCGGAGGGACGTGAAGCATGGCGGCGTCGATTAGGAATGTGGGGAGTCATCATATTGAAAATTTTGATGGGAGAAGTAACTTCAGTGTGTGGAAAAGTGCGGTGAAGGACATCTTAGTCCAGCAAGGGCTAATCGAAGCTCTTGAAGGGGAAAACCTGACAAGATGTCTGAAGGCGACTGGAGGATGATGGAGCGCAAGGCGGTCAGTACAATCCGTCTGAGTCTTTCCGCAGAGGTAAAATATTCAGTGATCAATGACGATTTACTGAAAAAATTATGGAAGGTCTTAGAAGAGTTGCATATGGCGAAGTCACTGACGAATAGGTGGGTGCTGAAATGACAATTGTACAAATTACACATGGAAGAAGGCACAAGGTTCTTCAACCATCTCAACGTCTTCCACAAGCTTGTCACACAACTGACTAGTATAGAGGAGAAGATCAATGAGAGCGATAAGGTCATTCTCTTAGCATCATCTCTACCACAGTCATGGGAACAACTGGTGATGAACATACTTGTCGGGAAGACTACACTTGACTTCAATGAGGAGATTACATATTTATTGGAGGCAGAGTCTTTGAAGAAGTCATATGAATCTTCCTCCTAGGTGGTAATGTTTTGGTTGTTATAGACGACAGCTATAAAGCAAGGGTCACGGAAAGAAGAATAAAAAGGCAAAGGCAGACGCGTATGCAATATATGTGATGAGGAGGGCCACATATTAAAAGATTGTCTAACACTGAAGCAATTAAAGAGTGGAGCTTGCTTGTTAGCAGAAGGATATTCATCATAAAAATAAGTACCAATCATGGGTGAATATTTGATACAGGATCTCACTACATCATATGTCCAGAGGGAGATGTATTTAATAAATGATCTCTCCATCGGGTACGTGGAACTGTTCAACTGGCAGATGAAAAACTCTACCAAATTTCCTAAATTGAAACAGTTACGTTTAGGATGCATGATAGAGCACATCACACATTATTGGGGGTCCGATATGCCCTCGGTCTCAAGAGGAAACTAGTATCTGAGAGGGCACTTGAATCCATCGGTTGTAAGATTTCAAAACAAGGTGGAGTAGTGCAAGTCACATGCAAGGGGCAAGTGATTATGAAGGGTACTTGGCCCAAAAGAGCATATCGATTGGTTGGGGAGGTTCTAACTAAAAGAGGAGTAGCTGACAAGAGTTCTACAATTGGAGGCGTAGATGAAGCATTGATATGTGAGGTGATCTCAAAATGTGCTATATGCCTTTAACTCTCAGGGGCAGTCGCGTGCGAGGCTGTAAGACCGGCTATGAAATTAACAAATGCACATGCGAAGTTGTCAACTATGGAAAGAAGGAAGACGTGACAAGACCGACCACGCACTACCAATGAGCAGGTGGAGCTCAGAGAAGGTACAAACCTATGGCATGGAGGGCAAAAGGAATGAAGGCGGCAATTATTCCACCTGCAGGTGGAGGCGGTCTAGTTTCTCAAACTGTACAACTTGAGGAAATCTCAGATGAAGGGTCCAGGAAGCCATGTGTAACATAGAGAATTCTGAAATTTTGTCTTTTGACCCTCTTTCCCATCTTTTCCTTTCATTTCTGTCCTTATTGGCCTTTCTATTTAAGTAGTGGAATTTATAGTGGTTTAGTGAATATTTATTCACTAATTATACCAATGGAAGGGTTTATGCACAAATACCTCAGTGAAACTTTAATTATCATAATTAAGTTCTCTACACCTTAATCTAACTTTTTGATGTGATTTTAAAACATAAAATATGCCACATAACTCATTCTAGTGGTAATATGAAGATAAGAAACTTAATTGGATGAATAATTTAGATAATGGGCCGTTAATGGGTCATATGACATATCTCATAAAAAAGTCTCAAAAGAGGAAACAAACTTCAAATTTGAAATCTACATATCAAAATTAGCCAACATGTCAAATTTCATCTAATTTGGACAACCTTGAAATATTAGGATAACTTTAGGAGAGAGAAAATTAGTAAAAGGCATAAGTAATTAATAATGTGATTATATAAATTTAAAATATATAAATAATGGAAAATTAATATTCTACACATAAAAGATAACTTGTGGATGAAGTTTGGTCCAATTTGGATGTTGTTTGTGCAGGTTATGCAATTATATGCACATTCTGGACTTTTATGCAATTTACCCAATTGAGAGGTTTTCTTTGCAAATTATCACCTGAATTTTAATCCTTAGATATTCCCTTATCATTAATTAGATTTTGAACCATGGGGCACCTAGTTGGTTTGAAAGTGTTACTTTCCAAGGGCATTATAGGGATTACCCTCTTTATAAATGTGCTTATCTTTTAAAAGCTATCAACCTATGGGGTTATTTCTTTGTTTGAAGGACGGTGGAGATGGCCTAGAAGGCTATAGGGGCTCTTAGGACCGACCTTTTATATGAAAGAAGAGTCCATGAGCTTTCCTCTTGCATGGCCATGAAGCCCTAGCCTAAGGACACATGGAAAGTCACATAGACACCTCATGCTTGCCCCCTTCTTTATAAAGCAATGCCTACCCCTTCCCACCTCTCAATCTAAGAAGCAATCCTCTCCTTCTCTTTACCATAGCTTAGAGCATCATACCTTATATTTTTGGCCATAAAGTTGTTGTACCAAGGTAAAAGAAGGTGCCTACCTTGGTGAAGAAGGCTCCTAGGGTTCCAAATTTCTCTATTTAGGATTTCTTAAGCTCTTCCTTGGTGATTTTGACCAAAACTAGTAAGAATCCTCCTTTCCTTCCCTATTTTCATGCTTCTAGTATTCCTCTTACCTTCTTCCAGGGTTGGAACCATGACTTTCCATGGTAAAACTCCACCTAGAACCCTAAAACATCTCATCTCCATGCTCGTTTGCTAGGGTTTGCACCTCTAAAGTGGAGAAGTTGATCTTTGCTCAAGAAAGGAGCTTAGCTTGGACCAACCAAACCTTCTAATCTTGGGATTCTTTCTGTTTGGACCTTATTAACTTCCTAGAGGCAAGTTTTGTTAACCCTCTTCTCATATATGGCTTAGTACATGCTTAAAACTCACGCTTCTATGTTTAAAATCGATGATTTCCATCTCTTTTTACCATGTTTTTCTAGGGTTTTGGTTTCTTGCTGTTTGATCTTCTCTAGATGCTCTAGTTTGGTTACCTATGAAACTTCAAACCTGATCTTGGTTTGAATGGTGTTTTCTCCCTCTCCCTCTATCTTCAATTATCTCGATCGGTTTGATGATGTGGCAATTTCCTAATGGTCAGTATTGAAAAATTCATATCTTCTAATCCGCTTATCCAAATTTGACAAATAAATATGTTTTGAAATTAGAAAAATAATCTCTATATCATAAAAATATTTTTAAGGTCTGATTTTATGGTTTGACGAAGTGTGATTTTTGTAAAACGAATTTAATGCATAAAATCCATAAAATTACATCTTAATCATCATAACTCCAAAATTAACATAAAAAATGTTTTCTTGATCAAGAGAACTTAATAAGTTTATTGGTGATGTTTTAATATTCAAAATATGAGTTTTTATAAGAAAAGCTCTAAATTTAGGGTTTCTATACATTAATGTGCACTATGTATTCTAATACATGTTAATACATTGAAAATAGGCAAAGTGGAACTTAGACTCAATTAAAGTGGTGAAAGTTAGTAATTGATATCAGTAAGAGAGGTGTGTGCATTTACACCTTAAGTTGGGAATAATTGTACCTTAACCTATTCTTCTATAAGGAGGCTTTATTAAACCCTATTTCATATACTCTTGAATCTTTTGCTATACTTGCCTCATAAATCAGGTTTGGAACATTATTCTTGGATCTTGGTACCCCACTACCATGATTATTGATTCATATAATTATTCTTTTCGTGACTAATTTTTCTAGCATGTGGATTTATGTTCTATTTAAAATAAAGTAGCGGTACTTATGTACAACCACCCACAGAGGGCATGTAAATAATCGCCCTGGGGAATGTCTTATTCTCCCCATAATATTGTAGGTGACTGGGAATGTCTTATTCACCCCTCACCTAAGGTTAGAGGTCCGGTAGGTGCCTAAACCCTACTTAGTTAGGTAGACATAATTATCTTACATGTAAATCCTTTTTAATATAATTATTAATGGCAAGTTTCTTTTGAATATAGCCTCATACTCTTGTTATCTTCATCTTATGATGATCCCTAGCCTGTTCTTATTTGCTTTACTTATCTTATTATCCTATATTAGTTTTGTGACACATACTTTTCTTCCCTTTCCCTTTTAACTGGGGGCCTTCCCAACCACCCAGTGTTGAACAAGGTGATGGATAAGACAAGGAAGATCTTAGCTTTTGGCTTGGACTCGGTTAATGGAGATGTTGCTTGGAGACAAGATTGTAGTAGTTTAGACTTCCCTGTATCTAGATCCTTTATGTTGTATCATACATGTAAACCCTTATGGGAGACTATGGTATACTTTTGTAATCTTTTATGGAAATTGAATATAGTCATTTGTGTAATTCTGCTACTGCACTTTGGTCTTTTGCATACCATTATAATAAATTTGTAAAATTTATACCTATTCCAACATACCTCTGAGAGTGTTTGGAAGGGATGTTTATTCTTCAAATTTTTTTTAGTAAGGGGGTGATCCCGCCTCCTTACAACATGGTATCAGAGCCCATGGTAGTAGGAATCTGACTATTTCAGTTTTGTCTCCCTAATTAGAATCCCTGCCTTACATAGTTCCTTTAGGTGACATGGTTGCCCTTGAGTTGATCTATAAATGATGAAATGTTGATTTAGGACCCTATAGTTCCACAATAGTATCATGACGAATAAAACCCTAAAATACTCATAACTAATATATGCATAACTTAATGTTCGTTAGGTTTGCCTTTAGGAAATTATTAGGGCATGAAGTTGAACCAAAGGTGTCTTGAAAGGATCAGGTTCTGGGGACTGGCAATATTTTCCTCCGCACCACTTGCTTGGTTTAGGAGGACTCCCAGATCCATATGATACTGGCCTAGCCTAAGATGAAATGGATTGTCCAAAATAGTTTGCTTTTAGGCAATAGTGACCTTAGACATCTATGTTGTATATTTTTGGGAACCCTAAGTTTTAGGTGTATGGTGACTTGTTTGAGGATGGATACCAATACTAGTTTCCTTATGACCCATAGGACCACATGTTTGGATAGTTATCCCTAGAACCTAGACTTTGAAGTTTGGGGTTAAGTGAGCTATCACAATTTACAATGGAAGTGTGATGGATCCTGTACATGGTTAAGTTAGACTCATCCTTTAACCCTAGTGTAGTTTGGCTTGATAGGTTGAACCCTTAAAGGGGTGGAGTATAGTTAGTTTGATGATGTTGGGTGGTTAGATTTCGAGGACGAAATCCTCTTTAGGGGGATGGAGCCCTGTGAAATCTTGAAATATATCTACACTATCTTTAGAAACCCTAACCCCATACTTTAGAAACCCTGTGCTTGACACCTTAGTGGGGTTCAAACAAGTTATAGTTATAGCTTAACGTGTTTGTTTATATATTAATGAACATATAATGATCATCTGAGGAATAATTTATGTGTTCTAACCCTAATGAATAACTAATGCACATAATATGAGTAACTCACATATTAATCCTAATGGATATGCATGGTGTTGCCCATGTCATAAACCAATAAACCCTAATGAAATGACAAGTAAGATAATTGTAAACTAATCTTGGAATTAATACATGCTAAGTAGAATATAGTGATCATATTAACCTGAACCCTAAGTTGTAATCATCTGACCTTAACATATACATCCTTAATGCCTTTCATGATACATTAATGACATTAGGTTCCATAATCAGTTAACATACTATGATACACATAATGATATATATAATCATCTAATCACATATTAATGAAGTCATCAATAGGAAATGCATGATATGTTACCATGCTATCTAATACACACACGATTAGTCACTTAATGTGAATCAATTTGTAATATGCCTCACCTTGACCATTAAAATACATGGAATGGCTTCAATATGAATATGAAGTGATTCGATTCACATAAATGTGCAAATCCATAATATAAATAAATATGAGAAAATGATTAATGATGACATTAATGTGAGCAATAAAGATAATGTGGTGATGAAATAACGTTTAATATAAATATATGTAATTGATGTGACATAATTTGGATTGAATGAAGACTTAATGACAAATTGAATATTTCATGCAAAATAATTTTTTATAACTAAATGTGGTGATAGTATACGGATAATGAAGTCGAATTTCAAAATATTAAGGATAATGATCAAGTATATTGAGGGAATTAAGTAACCCATAATTTTGCTAAATTTTTAGTAAGATAAATGAGAAATATATATATATATATACTATGTTTCATGGATGATAATGAAATACAAATTCCTTGGTAATAAAGTGATTATGACATGACATAATTAAAATAATGGTGATAATGTGATATCATAATGAATATAATGTTAATGAGCCAAAAATGTAAATAACGTTAAATATCCTAAAAAGAATATCTAAATAATGGAACCTAGGTGATCCTTGAGAACCTAATCTATGTTGAGATGCTTGTGGAGTATATGTTGATGAGTTGTTTGGTGGAAGTTAAGGTTGGAGAAATAACCTAAAGTTTTGTGATGAGATGTTGCACACTCACCCTTCCCTTCTTACTTGTGATTTCGGGGATGAAATTATCTTTAAGGGGTGGAGTGTTGTAACATACTGAATTCTAAAATTTTGTCTTTTGACCCTCTTTCTCATCTTTTCCTTTCATTTCTATTCTTACTGGCTTTTCTATTAAATTAGTGGAATTTTTAGTGGTTTAGTGAACATTTATTCATTAATTATACCAATGGAAGGGTTTATGCACAAATACCTCAGTGAAAGCTTAATTACCATAATTAAGTGCTCTAAACCTTAATCTAACTTTTTGATGTGATTTTAAAACATAAAATATGCCACATAACTCATTCTAGTGGTAATATGAAGATAAGAAACTTAATTGGATGAATAATTTAGATAATGGGCCGTTAATGGGTCATATGACATATCTCATAAAAAGAAGTCTCCAAAGAGAAAAACAAACTTCAAATTAGAAATCTACATATCAAAATTAGCCTACATGTCAAATTTTATCTAATTTGGACTACCTTGAAATATTAGGATATGTTTAGGAGAGAGAAAACTAGTAAAAGGCATAATTAATTAATAATATGATTATATAACTTCAAATTATGTAAATAATGGAAAATTCATATTCTACACATCGAAGATAACTTGTGGATGAAGTTTGGTCCAATTTGGATGTTGTTTATGCAAGTTATGCAATTATATGCACATTCTGGACTTTTATGCAATTTACCCAATTGAGAGGTTTTCTTTGCAAATTATCACATGAATTTTAATCCTTAGATATTCCCTTACCATTCAAGAGATTTTTAACCATGGGGAACCTGGTTGCACCTTGGTTTGAAGGTGTTACTTTCCAAGGGCATTGTAGGGATTACCCTCTTTATAAATGTGCTTATCTTTAAAAGCTATCAACCAATGGGGTTATTTCTTTGTTTGAAAGACGGTGGGGATGGCCTAGAAGGCTATTAGGACTGACCTTTGATATTCAAGAAGAGTCCATGAGATTTCCTCTTGCATGGCCATGAAGCCCTAGCCTAAGGACACATGGAAAGTCACATAGACACCTTATGCTTGCCCCCTTCTTTATAAAACAATGCCTACCCCTTCCCACCTCCCAATCCAAGAATCAATCCTCTCCTTCTCTTTCCCACAGCTTAGATCATCATACCTTATATGTTATACCATGAAGTTTCTGTACCAAGGTAAAAGAAGGTGCCTACCTTGGTGAAGAAGGCTCCTAGGGTTCCAAATTTCTCTATTTAGGATTTCTTAAGCTCCTTCTTGGTGATTTTGACAAAAAAATAGTAAGAATCCTCCTTTCCTTCCCTATTTTTCATGCTTTTAGTATTCCTCCCACCTTCTTCCAGGTCAGAACCATGACCTTCCATGGTAAAACTCCACCTAGAACCCTGAAACATCTCATCTTCATGCTCATTTTCTAGGGTTTGCACTTCTAAAGTGGAGAAGGTGATCTTTGCTCAAGAAAGAAGCTTGGCTGGGACCAAACAAACCTTCTAATCTTGGAATCCTTTCTGTTTGGACCTTCTTACCTTCCTAGAGGAAAGTTTTGTTAACCCCCTTCTCATATATGGCTTAGTACATGCTTAAAACTCATGCTTCTATGTTTAAAATCGATGATTTCCATCTCTTTTTACCATGTTTTTCTAGGGTTTTGGTTTCTTACTGTTTGACCTTCTCTAGAATATATAGTTTGGTTACCTATAAAAGTTCATGATCTTGGGTTGAATGGTGTTTTCTCCCTCTCCCTCTCTCTTCCATTATCTCAATCAGTTTGATGATTTGGTAATTTCCTATTGGTCAATATTGAAAAATTCATATCTTCTAAACCGATTATCTAAATCTGACAAATAAATATGTTTTGTAATTGGAAAAATAATCTCTATATAATGAAAATATTTTTAAGGTTTGATTTATAGTTTGACGAAGGGTTATTTTTGTAAAACGAATTAATGTATAAAATCCATAAAAATTACATCTTAATCATCATAACTCCAAAATTAACATAAAAATATTTTCTTGATCAAGAGAACTTAATAAGTTTATTGGTGATGTTTTAAGAGTCCTAATATGAGTTTTTATAAAAAAATGTCTAAAATTAGGGTTTCTATACATTAATGTGCACTATGTACTCTAATACATGTTAATACATTGAAAATAGGCAAAGTGGAACTTGGACTCAATTAAAGTGGTGAAAGTTAGTAATTGATATTAGTAAGAGAGGTATGTGCATTTACACCTTAAGTTGGGAATAATTGTTCCTTAACCTATTCTTCTATCATGAGGATTTATTAAACCCTATTTCATATAGTCTTGAATCTTTTGCTATACTTGCCTCATAAATCAATTTTGGAACATTATTCTTGGGTCTTGGTACCCCACTGCCATGCTTATTGATTTGTATAATTATTCTTTCCATGACTACTTTTTCTAGCATGTGGATTTATGTTCTATTTAAAATAAAGTAGCGATACTTATGTACAACCACCCACAGAGACCATGTAAATAATCACCCTAGGGAATGTCTTATTCTCCTCATAATATTGTAGGTGACTGGGAATGTCTTATTCTCCCTTCACCTAAGGCTAGAGGTCCGGTAGGTGCCTCAACCCTACTTAGTTAGGTAGACATAATTATCTTACATGCAAATCCTTTTTAATATAATTTTTAATGGCAAGTTTCTTTTGAATATAGCCTCATACTCTTGTTATCTTTGTCTTATGATGATCCCTAGCCTGTTCTTGTTTGCTTTACTTATCTGGTTATCCTACACTAGTTTTGTGACACATACTTTTCTTCCCTTTCCCTTTTTGTTGGATGCCTTCCCAACCACCCAGGTGTTGAACAATGTGATGAATAAGACAAGGAAGATCTTAGCTTTTGGCTTGGATTCGATTGATGGAGATGTTGCTTGGAGACAAGATTGTAGTAGTTTAGACTTCCCTCTATATGGATCCTTTATGTTGTATCATACATGTAAACCCTTATGGGAGATTATGATATACTTTTGTAATCTTGTATGAAAATTGAATATAGTCATTTGTTTAATTACGTTGTTGCACTTTGGTATTTTGCATACCATTATAATAAATTTGGAAAATTTATACTTATTCCAACATACCTCTAAGAGTGTTTAGAATGGATATTTATTCTTCAAATTTTTTTAGTAAGGGGGTGATCCCGCCTCTTTACACCATGTCTGGACACACACTCCACATAGGCGTGCAACGGTAGAGTGCTTCCGAGGGCGGAAGCAAATAGAAGAAGAACGGGAGCAAAATTCTTGAAGGAACAGATACTTCAGCGGATAAAATCTAAGATGGAGATTGTTAGGATTTATATCTTATCCTAATTGGATTAGAATTAAGTCCAATAATATTAGAAAAGGGAAAGTAATGTCCAATGTGGAGTCCAAGCATTATTTCCTTCTCCTATTCTATTGTCATTCTCCTAGTCCTTATAGAATAGACGTAACTCTCTTACTTCCTTACAGGGGGATGTCATGTACCTATAAATAGATGTAGACATCATGGGTTATCAGTGTGCCGAATAGCGCCAAATATTGTGTGTGTCAATACAAGGGAAGGCATACAGATAGCCGAGATAGAAGAGAGCGAGAATGGGGTACAAAATTTTATTGTGGGTACGGGATTGTGGGAGAGCGACAATCCTTGTAATCTTTGTAGAGTTTCCTAATAGAATTTTGTGGTCCTTTTTGCCAACTCCGTTCTCTCATTTGTTGTTTGTTTGCTAGTTGGGAGGTTTTTGTCGCTTTTATCGTGTAAGCTAGGGTTGTATCTCGTGTAGTGTTTTCTTGGGCTTGGAGGGTTTCCACACGAATCCCAACAAAAAAAGGTTTTAAATGAGTTAGTCTTAAATATCATTTAGTAGACTTTTCAAGATCTAATTAAAGGGACATTAACAAAATTGAATGACATTTATTTAAATTAAGAAATTTGGTCTAACTCCCATCATATATTATTTCTAAAAATGTTTTATATCTTTTATTTTTCTAGAATAACGTGGGATAATAATGATTGCATATATCACTGTATCACCTTTGTTTTCCTTTTTTATGTAAAACCTTGCATATATAGTAGGGGACTTGGTCCTTCATCCCCATTTACTCCACCTCCCTATTATTCTATCCCTTGCTACGTCGAGATCTGAAGAAACACCGTCAACAACTCTCAACAACTCCCTATTGAGGTATGTTCTTCTTTTAGTATAATTTCTTTCACTTAAACAAGATGTGCAATCTTATTGATACTAATTTAAGTTGTTACATGTATGTTGTACCTCCCATTGTGTGTTGTTACCTATTCATGGCATATGTCGGTTCCTTCTCTGCACATGTACTACATATAACAACTATATAGAATAGTTGAATGCTTGTTGATTACTTTGAGTTGTCTGTGATTGACAAACTCTCTATCTTGGGACATTGCACTATTTAGTAATCAAAGAAGTCTTTATGAGAGACCTATAAGTTAGTACTACAAGATATTATCTTAGTTTCAGCAGGTGACATGGATGCTAATGACAATTTTTCCCATTTGATTATCTTTTCCATTCCCGATGAGTTTGTTTTTGTAAGTTGTTACAAAAATTTTATTGATTACATCCATATATGCATTTATCCTACCTTAAGCACATTCCGGTTACACCCTGTAGGTTGTTTCTTGTTTGTTCATTAGATTAAGTTTCATGATTGATATATTTTCAATTTATTTTTGTGACTTTTATGACATTTTTTGTGTCCTAAAGTTGGTGAAATAGTTTGTTTGATTCACCATAAGGTCATGGACATAATTCACCTAGTTAGTTCTCATCCCCAACCTAACGTTGATTTTTCTTTTCATTCAACTTGGTAGATAATAATCAATTTTCTATGTGAGCACTAGTACAAAAATGAAGTATAACGTCACATTTGATGTCGTCGGTTGAAAACAAAAAACCGATGCCAATATGCCATGACATTGGCTTAAAATAACAACTGGAACCTATATATGAAGGCCGGTCGATTTACAAAAGACGCGTGTACTAATTTTTCTCTCATGTCGATTTTTTGACATAAAAATCGACGTCCAAAATCACCTGCCAAATACAATTTTTGAAAAAAATTTGCCTCCAAAATTTTTTATTTCTGCGTCGATTCTAAAAA